>OZ017738.1:333523064-334123064 GCA_963969285.1 Odontomyia ornata | reverse complement strand
TGGGGTTCGATCAAATCCGCAGGATATTTTTCATTGAATTCCTATTATTAACCCTGCACTGTTCGCGCGGAGAACAATAGTAATTCCCTGTTAAATAATTGTGAATTCCAGAAAAAATCATTGACGTTAATCCTTTCACTTGTTTAGTGCTTAACGTTTAATGGGTAAAGGAGGCTTTCCATATTGTGCAAGTACCCGTCTCAGATTAGTTTTGTGTCAAGATGTAAATAACATACGTGGAATACTATTGTAATCCTTGCGACCAATTGCGTGAGCATATTGTCCGACTACTTTGTTTTATTTTTTATCTTTTTGTTCTATGGCAACAGCAACAAAAAAAAAAATAAAGTAATCGGTTCCACAAAAATATTTACCGAATGTGAAAGAAGTAACGGTGTTTATGTATGTTATTTTCTAAAATCATCATCATCTGGCCTAGGACTCCAGTCACAATTTTTCTATAATACAAATGAATTTTCGGAAAAAGTCATGGATGAACAACGTGTGAAGCAAATCGAAAATTGTGTAGTGAATAAGATGTTCAAAAATGTCCGTGAAGGACTGCCGCGATGTTATGCTGCCTCGGCAGAAGAAGATGGAGGTATCTGCCGAGAATGCCCTCGTCTGGAGACGCGTGAATGCGCTGGCAGGCTAGCATTGCGGTGTCGTGGGGCGGGTTCATTTCCCCAGCACGAGGACCCACTACAAAAAAATTTCGCACTCACGAATTTTATGGTCAATTAATCAAGAGGCGACCGAAGTCGCAAAAGTGTAGAACACCGAGGGAGATAGTACTTGTTTCGAGAACAAGAGGAACCTGAGAAGAAAGGCGGACTTGGGGTAACCTCGTCATTACCCGACGAAGCCCATGGCCCACAAATGAAAGAGGGGCAACCGGGTGGTGATGGAGCCCCTTCGCACCCACCCAACCGGAATAAATCCATATTTTGTTGCAGTGGCCAGGTATTCCTCTTCTGAGTGGAAAACTCATACAAATTGCCTTGTATAAACTTTCCCATCAGAAGGGGAGTACCCCGGTGACCAATTTATGCCATAGAATTATACAACTCGATTGCATAACGCTATGCCATAAAGAGGCACTCTGCTTGGGCCACTCAACCCGCGATGTCACCTGAAACAGAAAAAAGGATTAATTAAGTACCCGGCGGCTGGCACATGTTTTTCGTGGGCAGCCTGCCACCGTACCGGGTCCTATACCCGGTCAGAGTTCCACAGGAATGAAAAGACCGAAGGTTTTCTGATTTTAGTAATTCATTATTTTCTTTTTTTTTTTGTTTTTATAAAAATACTAATTTAAAAAAAAAGGCCAAATTACGACAAGAAAGCAATTTAAAGAAAAACATAAGGCAAAAATTCGAAATCTATATGAAAGAAAAAATTTAATGCAAAATTTAAAATATATATGAAAAAAAGAATTAAATACAGAATTTAAAATATATATGGAAAAAAAGAATTAACTGCAACATTTAAACTATATATGAAAAAAAAGGAATTAAATACAAAATTTAAAAATATATATGGAAAAAAAGAATTAAATACAACATTTAAAAATATATATGAAAAAAAAGAATTAAATGCCAAAGTTAAGATATATATGGAAAAAAAAAATTAAATACAACATTTAAAAATATATATGCAAAAAAACGGAATTAAATGCAAGTTAAGATATATATGGAAAAAAGGAATTAAATACAACATTTAAAAATATATATGCAAAAAAAAGAATTAAATGCCAAAGTTAAGATATATATGGAAAAAAAAGGAAATACAACATTTAAAAATATATATGCAAAATTAAGGCAACAAAAGGGTACTCACCCGAATGGTGCTCCGAGCGCTCGACGACGATGCAGATGGACCTGAAATGCAATTTTCTTTTTAGCTGAACTAGAGAAACTTGGCGTTAATTCAATAAGAACTTTGGCAACTTTTCTTGGGTTTGATTTCAACAGGATTTCGAGTTTTCGTCTCAGATCGAACCGTTACACTTTGTAATGCCCAACACTCGTATGTAGATTCTGGCGTTTGTTCACTAGGTCACCGCCAGGCACTTGTCTAAATCAATTTCAAGGCAACGGGAGCGAAGGATGCGTTGCCAAAACACTAGCGCGGGAGCTCTTTCACTTTTCTGCTCCTTCAACGTCGTCTAACCCAAATGCATGCGAATCCTTCGCAACGTCTACGCTCGCCTCAAGTGGCAGCCAGCGAAAAACAGGGAGGATTCAATGTTGTTGTTTAAAAGCGAAGAAACCGAGTCCTAGATATTAATTCCTGTTCCCGTTCTCAATTCCAATTGCTTGGGAGTCGTGGGCGGCAGTTTCACTTAATTCGCTGATTCTCAAGATTGTGTCCCGGAATAAGGCACTGGCGTTCAATTGCTTGCATCGATGTGTGGGAGACGGAATGGTGCCCGGGATGCAGTCCAGTAAACTGTTTCCTGCTGGCGGATGTGATATGGATAGGGAGCTCGCACGATTGTGCCCTTTCGCTCGCTCCTAGTTAAGTGCAGGATGTACGTATGATGAGGATGAGTTGTGTGTGGTTTTCTTGTTTCCCTATGTCGAACTATTTTCTGCAGTTGCCGTTGCGTCGCACTACTTTCGGGTCAACTACTCGAAAACGCTTTCAGCTACTTAGAATTTTGGCCTTGCAAGACCGGAAGCTCCAAGTCGCGTTTCGGCGAGGGATTCCGCGAATCGTTCACTGCCAAAACAAACCAAACCAAATGGAAAACAAGAAACCGGTCGGAATGGTCGGAGTTGATGTTCAAGTCCTTTGGCCTTTCAATGGAACCACGGAAGCGCGGAATACGCTGATTGCTTGTAGTCACGTAGGTCAGATCACCTCTCTCGCGGAGCGGGTTCAAAACTGTCGACCGTCAGGGAAGAACTGAAATGTGGAAGACCGTAAAGCAGCGAGTAATTTCACCACCAGCCAAACTTCCGTTGGGGCTGTGGGCGCGGGTGTTGACTAGCTCCCACACTATATGCGTGCGCTTCCGTTCGCGATGCGAGCTTTCGAACTGTACTATATGTGCGAATTGCGCGTTCGTTCAGTAAGTTGTATTGAGATTTTTGAATTTTCCGATTACCAGTGGAAGACCCAACATCAATTGGAATCGTCTTGGAAACACTTTCGCCAAGGAGCGGACCGCCGATCTCCCTCTTCGTATCTCGCGAGCTGAACTCCTATGTGCGCAAATCCGTCCTGTACCGTATCCTCAGCACAATTGATTGCATCAGCAAAGGGGGTCGAAGTTTTGCAAATTCTGGATGGACATGCGCTAAACAAATTAAACACCGGCAAGAAATAAAACTGCCAATCGAATATCGGGCACAACTTCTCAAACGTGTGTTGCCTGTTTAGTGCGTTTAGGACTAGCGGTTTTGGTCGGTAGCTTGGAAGATTTGTTCGGGGATGGAGGAAGTGACGTAACTACTGGAAGTTCCGGAGTCGAAGGTTCCTCCTTCACAAACGTTCCTTGCCGTTCAAGTATCGTCGTGGATGTATTTTCCTGAAGATCTTTAGAACCAGACACTACAGAAGTCTTTGGAATTTTGAGCGTGGGTGTCACACGCTTGTTGAACAGATTCTTTTGAGCCACAACACTTTTCTTCGTAGCTGTATCATTCACAAATCCTGGCTTTACTAAGTGACTCTTGCTTCCCGTATCCTTACTTTTACTCGCTATTTCAGACTTGTTAATGAGCACATGTGTTTTTGATGTTTAGCTTTTGGGAGCTGTTTTAGATGAAAAGTTCTTCTTTAAATCTGGACTAATTTTACCTGATAGATTAGCTTGGACTGTTGTATTTCCTATTTGAGACTTAGGAGATGTAGTACGAGAGCTGTTTCCAGACAAACCACTACGTCTATATGGAGAAACGTAGGCAGGTTTCTTTCTTCCACGAACGCTTTTCACTACAGTCTCTGGAACGTTGCCACTTTCTACACCACTATCATCGGTTGAGGGTTGTTGTTGCAAGAAATCATCTGTGGTATGATTTAAATTTTGATCACAAGATTCTGTTTCCGAATTTTGGTCAAATTCTATGCTATTAAAATCACTCTCTGTTCGATGTGCCTCCTCGTCCATCCATTTAGCGCGATAACCTCCCTTTTTTCTCGCGACACCTGTCAAAAATCTTCCATCGTCCCAGATCAATCTTAAATTGTTCCAGTTCAATCTGAAATTGTTCTAGTACAATCTCAAATTGTTCCAGTTCAATCTGAAATTGTTCCACGACAATCTTAAATTGTTCCAGTTCAATCTGAAATTGTCTGTTTAGTTGATCTGGGACATTTTATGCCTGAATTTCCTTTAACCCTTAACTGCTTGATTACTACAATTGGCTTTATGAAGATAGCAGCAATGACGAAAATTTTACGTGTAGGTCTATGTTGAACTCCCGGCATTTCTCTAGTATCTGCTTGGTCTATCGTCGATCTACCTGCTCTAAAGCCACCGTGATTCTCCTCAATAATACTACTGGCGTATGATCTGATTTTATTTTCTATGATCTTTGAAAATATTTTGTACGCCGTACAAAGTAGTGATATGCCTCTCTAGTTTTTGCACTGTAGTTTGTCACCTACTTTGTTGATAGGAAATATAATTGATTGCCTCCACTTGTTAGGCATATTTTCTTGTTGCCAAATGTGCTGGATGACTTTATGGCTTTCTGAACACCAATGCCACCATATTTAATGAGTTTAACTGGAATCTCATCAATGACCGGCACTTTATTATTCTTCTGGGCCTTGATGGTGGCACAAACTTCATCCAGAGTTGTTGGGGCCAATGGAAGCTCTCCGGTAAAATCTATAAGCTCTGTGGAGGATTTAACAGGTTCTTGAAATACGATGCCCATATTTTTTTAATCTGGTCTTGGGTTGACAATCTCGTTTCATGTTTTTCACTACTTTGTATACTTGTCTTGTGTTGTTGCTCGCTAGATTTACATCGATGCTTCTCAATTGGTCGTCATAATTCTGATTATTTCATTCGCTACTCTTCTGAGATTTTCATAATTTTCTCTCTTCGTCCTGGTTTTCTTACCTAAATATTCTTTGAACGCCTGATTCTTTTTGTCTAACGCATCCTGGCATTCGCCATCGAACCAATAATTTCTTTTGTGCCGGGCTTGATGTCCGATCGTGTGTTCTGCTAAGGTCTTAATTGCCGCTTTCACTTCCCCCCATAGCTCGTTACTTGTTTCTGCAATGTATCTGATAGGATGGGCGCTAACTGGTTGTCGAGAGTCTCCTTGAAATTTTTTGCGACACGCCGTTTGGAGTCTTTCGATGTCGAATTTTTTCGTAGAGGGCTAGTCTTCGCCGAAGACGCCTTTGACATACGACTCCGATCGGATGATTTGATCAAGTAATGATCCGAGTTACAATTGGCTCCTCGGTATGTACGGATGTCAATTATGCTCGAGGCCCAACGTTGTTAGATCAGAACATGGTCGATCTGGTTTTATGTGTTGCCATCCGGAGATGCCCAGGTCATTTTATGTACGCGTCGATGTGGGAAGTAAGTCGAACGTACGAGTATCACTAGATTTCTGCTACACGCAAAGTCAATCAGGCTTTGGTCGTTGTCATTTGTTTCATCATAAAGGCTATATCCTCCAGTCGTTGCCCGTTGAGATAGCTCATTGCCAACCGTAGCGTTGAAAGGATTACAAGTATTTTTGTGTCGTTGGTAGGCAGTGAGTCGACTAGACTTTCCAAGTGATTGTAGAACGTTTCCTTCGTTTCAGTCAGGGCGTGTACATATATCAGCCAGATTTTGAAGAATTTCTCTTTAATACGGATCGTGCACAACCGTTCATATATTACCTTAAAATCAATAACGTACGATTTGAACTCACTATCCACAATAAAGGTCACTCCGAACAATCGCTTTCCAGCAGGCTTCCCAATTTTGAATATTGTGTGCGATCTCATATTCTGAATATCACTTCCAGTCCAGTTCGTTTCCTGATTTCTTGGGTTGTTCGATAATTTATGTCGTGAACTGCATTTCATGTAGTAGTGATTGCGTGGCTTATATCAATATATACTATTTTAAAGGTTAGACTTTAGACAATCAAAGGGAGCATTATCGGTATATTTTATTGTTTTACTTCCGAAAGGGCAATAATACTGGCTGGCCTGTTGTAAAAGGTCCTTAACAGCGCCAGGGTTGTTCAGTGATCTGACATTCTAGGATCTAATGTAATAGTCCATTTTTCGGTTGCGGGGTCGTTGCCGTAGCTCCAATCCACTCCAAAGTTCTGTTGCAGGTCTAGAAACAATGTACGATTTTCCAGGGACGAGGAGTTAGCCCGTCGCCAAACCTCCATTCCGGCGCGTTTAAGCAGAAGCTCGAATAAATAATATACACTTGAAACTATTCATCGAATTCATGTAATAAATGGGAACTATTTAAAAGTTGACATATCTTTACGGTCGTATGTGCTACCTTTAAAGTAAAAAGCTAGGCTGTCTGAATTTATTTTTTCTGGAGAACACACCTATTTGATTCTTAAATTTAGAACTGCTTCCCTCTTTTTGGTGGCTTTTCAAAATATTCTTTAATATAGACACATGCTTTATACGATTTTCTTTTAATAAAAACGTAATTTTTTTTCTATTTTCAGGATTTATACTGCGTACGGAGTGATTTGGGAAATTTACTGAAAGCCTTAGGTAGACTCGAAGAAGCTAAGGTATGAAACTTATGGGACAGTTAAAAGTCTAGTATCATTTAAGATTATGCTTTGTAATTTTAGTTTGATTTGAATGCTTTATGAATCTGGTAATGATGAGTCTTGCAAATATTGAACCTTTCACAATATCTATTGCACGCTATATTTGAAGCTATTCATTGTAAACAAGACATTGAAATGATCTTGATTTCTATTATGGACAATCATTTTGTTCGGTTCAAATACTTTGAACTAAGCAAACCGATATTTGATGGAAAATTTGATTTTCAGGTTGAAACTGTTTCCAGAGCAACAAAGGATACATGCTTTTACATTTAATTTTTCTATTGATGTTTGGATTAAGGAAAAGTTGTCGTTGGAATTGTAGCTGTGTTTACCCTTGGCGTAATGTGCGTAGACAAATAAGTTTTGCTTTGGCGTATAAAACCATGGTGGTCTCTAGGGTGCCGTTAGGATTCCTCTGTAGGCTACATATGTACTTATCGATATCAAAAGAAATCAACTTCTCTCGTAAAATAGTTTAAGCTTCCTCGGAATATAAGTCCAATATTACAGCGTTTAATTGCAAAAACAATTCAGAATAAATGTTATGGTTTATCGTGAAACTAGTTTATTTATTGAATTATTTTACTTTATTGTTTCCATTCTATAATATTTTTCAATGTTCTTTGTAGAGAGCTCAATGTAAGATGAGTAAAGTTACAACTGAAGTTGGTTTTGTATCGTGGTTATGTTCTGATATCGAGCAAGTTTTTTATTATGCATGCGCTATTACACAGAAAAGTTTCAAATATGATCAAAATTGAATAATATCAAAAAGGAAATTTCAATATTGAAGCCTCATCTATGTATGAAAGGATTTTATTATTATGCCAAAACAATGCTTATTCGCTTATCAGTACCAGAGTGTTATGAAAGTGTGTTATTGTGAAAGCTTTTATTTTATGCATCGCAACGATGCCCATTAATCTTTTATTTTAGAACAAAACAAACAATGTTTGATGGTCCATCTAATTTGCAAAATTTTTATTCTCACCTAAATGATTTCAGTGTAACTCGAATTCGTCAAATGATTTTCACACTACTGTGTTTAATAAATACAAAAAACAATCTTTAACAAAATAAAGTTAAGTGTAAAAAGTGGTGGTTGTTACACCACTTTACCACTTAAATTTGGACAAAAACATTTTAAATACAATATAGTAAGCACTTTTATAAAAAAAGCCATGGATTGCAGTTAGAAAAGCTGAGGCCAGACAACATCCTAAGAGTGTGTAATGGGCTTCAAAATTATTAGACTGTGGTCGTAAACAAAACCGTTAATGATGATCCAGCCAGGTAAAGTACAGTGCTCTAGTCGACATCATCACAGAACAAAAAAGAAACAAAAAAAATTAAAAATACTAGTTTCTTCCTACTACTCCTCTACTTCCTTGACTAACCATCCAATCCCCATAATTTGTCCTTCACCTAGAGTGCGTGATTAGACACGAAGAGAATTAAATAAAACATAAACTATCGTTAAGAAGCTTATATACAAAATCAATTTTATCCTTTAGTTTTTATTTTGCAACAAACCAATGATGACATCGAAAAAATAATATAGAAAATTTCTCTGTGTGATATAGGTTTCCGTTAAAATAAACTATTAAAGATGCACAGGGGCTGTTGTTGAGGATCTCTTTTGTAGATAATATATAGTGTATAAGCGTATTTGGCGTAATTTCACATTGTTTAACAATTTTAATATCTTTTTGAAGAGTGTACTTAATGCTGAAAACATATTGGAATATTTTGTACCTTCCTTAAGCAGTTTCCTATAATTTTTCAAAGGATTCAAAAAAGATCAATTGTTAAATCAGATATTTGATTAATTGATTTTGATTTCAAAATATCCAGAAGAGCCCAATTTGTTTAAAGTTTGAATTTTCCTTCAATTTTATCATTGCGTATCAAAGTTTTGATTCCTAAAATACAGGTTTCATTGAATGCTTATCAAATTACCCATCAAGTACACTCATGTTTTTGGCGTAATGTTCCATTTGGCGTAATTGGTTAGGTGAAATACATCGAAGGAATTCGTTCGATTGTTGCGTAGATTATTGCATGCCTGGTTTTTCTGCGTAAGCGTAATATTTTCTTTCACAGCTGCGTTACTTAGCGTAAAGAACAATTTGCTCTTAGAAACAACATACAAACTCTGCTAGGACTTCCTCAACATATATCAAACGAAGTGACGATGGAGGTTTGCTCATACGATCGTCACAGGAAGTGAATGACGACTGAAATATTTGGTGTATGAGTTCTTCAATATCTTTTGGGCTATTGAAGAAATCTACTACCAAATATGGATTCATAACCGAAAAAGATGAAAGAATGAATGAAAAAACTAAAGACAGACACGTTTTATACAAAATACGTTGATTATTAGTTTGAAGAGAAAAATTTTACATGTATCGTGTCTGTAGAACTTCGAAGCATTTTCAATTTCTAAATCAATCATTGCATGTTTTAATATAATTTCTTCTTTTACTTCTATGTATAATTGAAGGCATGCTATTTGAAAGCAATTGAAACATGCCCAGGATTTGCAGTTGCATGGAGTAATTTAGGATGTGTGTTCAATACACAAGGTGAAATCTGGTTGGCTATTCATCATTTCGAAAAAGCTGTGACGTTAGACCCAAACTTTTTGGATGCTTACATCAATTTGGGCAATGTTCTCAAGGAGGCCAGAATTTTTGATAGGTAAGTGCTAATATTTAAGGCGTAACAATAATATAATACTGTTTCATTGATTCTTTCAAGTATGATTTACATAATCTTTGTGTCATAAATGATATGCTCATGCACTCTTCAGTATGAGCATAAACACCCGTTAGTTAAAAAGAGTTGAATGGGGAATGTTAGCAATAAGAATAATCGATCACAAAACAGTCCAAATATAACTTTGCCGTTGAGAAAAGTTACAGCATCTTATTGTCATACCAGCATCCGAAATAAATCTCGTTGCCACCGATGTAGTTTAAGCCTTAAGAAGACGCGGGTGCGCAATTTGATCACGCTAACGCTCAACGTTGAGGCACATTTTATAGAACAGTACAAAACTCATTTTTGTAACTTATTTTTGAATTGATGTGGCCGATACTTGATGAAAATCCATATCGTAATGAGTAAAACTAGTAAATCACCCTTTCCTGGATAAACGGTAGCCTATTTTCTTAAAGGTAACTCGCTGCAAGTACATTTTATCCTTTTGAGTTGGACCTCGTTGGGATACAAAAATCCGATTATTCCCTAAACTCTGACCTTTTTTTCGACAACAGCAACGAGTTGATATTTTTTTATACGAAATTTTAAACCATCAGCTTTGTTCTCTCTAAACTTATATGCACAACATTTTGGTCAAAGCGTTCCTTTTAAATTTCTCTTCCAGCAAAAATTGCCAATCAGCAATGAATATATGTACATTAATTTATGTTTAGCAAAAATAAATACAAGAAAGATCATATTCACACGTAGTAATATTTTGCAAGGATTCTTCTTTTCGTTTTTGTTATCGAGTATACTAACTTGGACTTCGTTTTTACTAAAGTATATTTCCACCAATTAGTTGAATCGCTTACCTCTTCCAGGAAGGCTGATAAACATTGTCAATTGTCAATGACGTATTTCTCCATAAGTCTCTCCCTTTCTTCCTTGCCTTGAATATTTCTCTTCCAAAGCATTAATCGCAAAAGAGCCCTTAATCTTACTAATTATAATTATTTCCCGTTTCTAGAAATTGGAATTGGGAATTTTTGTCATTTTTAACACACTGAATCATCCAGGAATTATTTAAAGCTACTTATCTAATCTCTGAATTCGAAAAGCCAGTTGAACCATTTCTTTCCTTGACAAGCAAGGACTGAAGGATCGAACAGTCTATTGCTGTTTAATACGATACTCTTCTCTCGCTCCTCACTGCGCATTATGTACATGAACTGCTGATTCAGCGGCATTCTTTACAGCTTGGTGTAAATAAGGACCGCCACGCGTATACTTGCTGAATTTAACTTCATCGATTACAGTCGTATATCTGATTATGTGTATCTTTAATATGTTGCATACTTTTGCTCTATAACAAAGGCCCAACGACGTAACTCACCGCCCACCACCCTTTTAAATACTGAATTGCAGTTCTGAGAGCCATTGCATTCAATTTTGGGCGGCCAGCGCCTGTTTATGACTCGCTCAAACATTTTTCCTTTCGTATAAGTATATTAGTTTATATGATAAAAGTTTTCCTAAATATTTATTTTGATCCGGCAATAAAACCTTTTCTGGTTGTTTCGACTGATTGGGGAAAACTTTTGCTATGTTAGATTTCAATTACGTTGGCAAAGAAGTTCTTCTTGATCACAAGCTTAAGCACTTTGTTCGGTATCGCATCCAGGCTAGCTACTGTTTTTTGCTTTAGTACTACAGTCCCTTTTGGGTCTTCGCTTAAGGATAGTTAGAATATTTCAGTATCTTGATCGAGTTTATCAACATTCGATAAAGTGATATGGTCAGTACCACGTATTGGCCGTGCATCCGTCCACGCAGCTGCGATAGTTTTGTTTATTTTTAACCAGTACGTATCATAACTTAACGGGCTTACAGTCAGCCCAAAGAATCAGTCGAAATAAATTTCATTGCCACCTACAGAATTAGAACCATGGACCTGCGGCTTACGCAGCAAGTACTCTAACCACTACACCACATGGACTACACACACGCACTTGGTCTAAGAGAAATAAATCTAGTTGCTTTATTCTAAACAATTTTTCGTTTGGATGCCAGCTCTTCCCTGCTTACCGCAAACACCTTTTCCGGGTGTGCATATAACAACCTCTGTCTCTAAAACTCTTCGTAATCTAGACTAGTCCTATGACGGTGTTTGCTTCGGATGCCATTTAGGCATGGAATTGTGTTGACGATTCATGCCACTTGTCTAGCTCCATGTGGCGGTGGCATTGCAGGGATTATTTCTACCTCAAACATTGATCACCAACGGTCACGCTTTCCGTTGGGAAGTTCGGCCACCGTATTTTTTTTTTTGTTTGCAATAATCACTTTTTTATCGCCAAATAAAATACTTTCTAATGAGCCATTATAATATAAGGTCTACGATCGAATTCAAATCCACCTCTAGAAGATGTTTTCGTTTTCATTGTTCGTGAGGACCAAATTTTACTGCTTCGGTTTCCCCACTTCTCTTGAGCGTTGAAATCTCCATCTATGATTTCCGGGTGGTTGTGCCTATTTAAATTGTATCCTTTTGAATCTCCTTGTTGCTTTCGTCTAACGTCAGTATTATTTAAAGAACAATCGAACAGAATGTTTTCAGAATGAATTCAGACGTTGTTTCGAAGCCAAGGTTGTTCCTTCCTCATTGTAATATGACTGAAAATTTTGAGTCTTTGGTTTTTATTTATGCAATTAATTAATAATTAAGTATTATTGTATAAATAAAAAAACACTTTCTCATGTTTTCAGTAATATGGAACTGAGGATGAAAACAGTTTCCGGAGCACTGGTGCCTTCATTCATATCAATAAAATTAGCTTTATAAATGAATTAGATGTTATATCGGCAAACATTCAATCGTATTTTGCCATTTTACCCCAATACATTCGTTTTCGCTTTTTCTATTATCTTCTGCAGTGCTGAATTTGCACATGCACACACTGTTGCTTTTAAATATTATGCTCAGAGGCCACTATGGTATTTTCTTTTTGATATCTCGACCTTGGCCTCACGAATCCACTTCTAGACATCACCTTTCGTCAGCTGAACAGAATTTTTGTCTGGTTCTTATCGCTGGATCGTCACCCTCGAGCACATTTTTGGTAGTTTTTGCTGAGAATCGATTGGGATTGATATATGCCACATGTCTTCGATGGAATTTTATTTGATACGGCCCGCAATTTTACTAGACTGTACATCACTCGCTTCCCTCTTATCTGACTGTGGGGGGATCGAACAGTTCGCACTCGATTGTTGATCGCATTGTGAATGTGTTTGGGAATGAGGTTCCCTAATTTACTGAATGAGTCGATTTCATCATTCCTTCGAGTTTGAAGTTTACCGCCATGCCATGGAGGAGATTGTGAGAAAAATTACAATCCGCATTCTCCATTTACCCAATACTGTCTTTTGTATTCTGCAGATCTGGTCTTGACGACCCATTATTATTAGATTAGAAACTATCACTTTCCTGGTCTTAAATAAATGGCAGAAAACGGCAGCGGATGCCACCATCGAGTGGTGAAAGTTAACTTAAAGTACCTTAAAGTACTTCTTTCATCTTTCAATGTTTTTGATCGATTTTCTACGGGAACTTCTTTTGTTATGACTTCTTGACCTCCACTCTCTTAGAATCTAAATTCCCCGTTGCATAAATTCGGAGTTAAGGGATATAAAATCGAATCCGTAGCCAGTATATAGTCACAGCTATTCAAAATAGGCGTCTGTCGTGTATCAAAAGATCATTTTCGGGTATAATGATGACCTCCTGTCGGAATCGTGCTCTTGATCGGAATTGACTTAGAATTTCATGCTTTTCCACTAGTTTCAAATTCGCATCTGGCTAGCTTGTGCAGATCCAGATCTTGTAAAGCTATTAGCTTCACTTTATTTTAACTCAGTATATGCTTTCAAGCGTCACTGAAGCCAACTTTAATTTGAACTGATTTAAAGTCAAAAGGTTGATGTTGATACGACATTTGAAGTAGCTGCCGATGATGCCCGGATCATCTTAATCGTCGCTGCTCTTGGATCACTATACTCGGCCTTTTCTTCACTATAGTACTCAATCGTTGAATTGATAAGAGAAAAAAATTCCAGAGATGCATGGTTCAGACTTTAAAGCCACTTCTTCGGAACGTCTGGACAGAGATATGGGTAGGGTACCAGTGGAGAATAGAGCAGTTTTTCAAGCCACTTTTCCTTGTGTTAATAGTGGAGCAGTTTTTCAGTCACTTCTTCTCCGAGCACTATAAGCCTTAAATTTTATCTCACCTTGATTTCAATTGGGACCGATTAGGGACTGTTTTTTTATACAGCTGTTCGGACCAAACTCAACTTCGTTATCTTAACTCAAATGTACATTCACCAGTATGATACAGCACAAGTCCTTATGCGAGCGGAGCTGAATCGGTGCTAATGAAACGTGTGTTGGGAAACCCGCACAACAGCTAATGGTAACTATACTAATTGCGTTTTCGGAGAGCCGGCACGGTATTATGAGAACGGTGATTATAAAGTTACCCCAGAGCCGTTCGCGAACAGATCTCACTCTGTCAGTAACTCGTCGAAATCGACTAAATTTTGAAAACCGAAATCCGCCGCACATTGCATTGGTCATAATCAGAACCAGACAATAAATAAAGATTGAAAGGTTTGTTCTGCCAAGGGATGCATTTGGTGATACCAGATAAGTGCGACGCAGTGCAGATCCTCTCCTGGCACCACAAAATATTGTATGGAGAGTTTAAATAATTTGGCATTGCCAAAATTGCATCAATTCAAGGCGATCCAACTACAACTCGGTTCGCGGACAGTGATCCTAGATTACAGTTTTGCTTTTAAAATAAGAAATAGCCCCAGAGTGCTGTCAAGTTTATAAAGGGGATGATTTTCAACTTGCAATTTTCGTAGGTCGGTTGTCGTTGTAGTAGTATCTATTTACAACCAGGTTATGCGATTAGAAGAATACTTTGCCTGTCCTAGAATAGTGTAGCCATGAGCATACTTTCAGTTTGGATTACCGTCGATTTTCTTGGCTATCAACTTCAAAGCCTTCGTATTGAATCCATTCAGAATTCAAATTATAGTACATAGTCATTCTTTCATCGGCCGACACAATAGGTCGAATTATCTTCTACAAAACATTTATAGTGTAACATTCGGTGTTACAGGTCTCGTAATTGTTTTTTTAATTCCAATATGTGCTGTGATTTCTTGTTACCAGTAGACAAATGTTCTCGTCGATTGAATAAGGTTAATCATCGTTGCAGGATCTCCTTCAGGATGATCATCTTCGAATGATTTTGTAACAGTGAGCCTTTATTGTAATTACGTTTGCCTTAGACCTTCCTTATACGAAAATTTGATGAAAATTCAGTTGCAATTGGCAGAAGCCCAAACACAACCTCAACCAATGGGTCCCTATATTCCGCCAGTGCACCAGGGAAAATAGTGGTTCGCTGAAGAGGATGTGTAAGGATTTGGCACAATTTGAAATGAATCTCCCAAAAATCTCGAAACTTTAATTAGAAACCACTCTTACGAGTAGGTGAAAAAATATAAATCACTATACATACATGCAAAAGAAGTGGAAACCTAACCTATTATTGTATCAGAGGATGTATTCATTTCTTCTTCTGTTAAAAATCGGTGTTTCTATAGATGAGGATATTCTCCAGAGTTTAGTGACCTTTGTGCCTTTCCTATGTTTTCTCATTCCAATTAACTATTATAAAATAATTATTTTTAAGGAAAATAAAAAAAAAAATGCTGCGCATGCAATTGATGATAATTGTGGGTCAATATAAGTACATGCTCTATAATCTTTTTCCATCTCTCAGGAAGCCTCATTCTACTCTCTTCCGAAAATTCTTGAGGTTTACTTGCAAAATATTCATCTAGTGGCGCTTTTATTGCGCTCACGAATCTAAGACATTTACCATTTAGAGTAATTTTTAACGCTGAAAGCAATTAATTATCAGATGAAACAAGATTTGGGGATTACATCAGATGAGGTAGAATGTCCCAATCAAATTGTAATAGGTTTTGTTTACGATTTTCAGCGTTCATACTATTGCTAAGATCCATGACAGTCTTTGCTGGACGGCCGCTGTGGGCTTATTCTTTCGAGTCTAAATTACCAGCCCTAAATTTCTTAAATCAATTGTGGATGGCACTAATAGTCACGGTACCAATCCTCTAAATGGTAGAAATCTCGTTTACAGTTGCCTTTTCACTATTACCTTTTTTAAAACAATGAAGCATACCATGGCGTAAAAACCTTTTTTTTAAGTATCTTTTTTGAACTGTGTAGAAAAGAGTTTGTCACTAACGAAATGTACTTCAAATTTTATTTAAGTTGCGTAGTTGACCAGATAAAATTCCAGTCGAAAAATTGGCCTAGGCTAATTGAAAGGCACTGGCAAGCGGGTTCGATATTTTACCCCGCCTACAGCGGGACTGATTCACATACTGAGCCCAAAGTGGATACAAAGAAATTTATTAGTAATAAAGCAGCCCTTAGTATTAAGCGTCAAAGAGCCAGGGAAAAGAAAGTGCCGTGACCCTCATTTAAGCGTGTAACATTAAATAGAAATCATTAAATTAGGCGAAAAAGCCGGGGTGAAATACATGCTGAAAACATAAGCCATGGTATCGAACCCTATCCTAACTAGAAACTATGTAGGCGAGCCATGAGAACGTATTTATAAACAACACTTAAAAAGCTATAAAGGGAGCACCCTCTATATCTCAACAAATTGATGTGTCTTGGTTCTAATAATAAAAACTCTCCCAGACAGTTTTGTATACCAAAGAGTTACAAGTATGTTATGTAATGAAGATTATGGCACAAAAAATATCAAGGAAGACCCATGAGCTCTTCTCTAGCGTATTGGTGGGAGGGCTGAGTGTGTTGGGTATGGGTGGGTCCTTGACCCATAGATGCACAACTCAATTCAATCAATTCAATAAACGTACGAGCTCTGCGAAGACTGAAACCAATGACATGAACGTTCTCCGTAAATTCAAGACATTCAATCAATATTGAACCGAATTGAAGGCTTTTTGAAGTTTTATATTTGTAAAAATTACAGCAACTGACAGATTTACTAAAGAATCCTCAAAAAGAGAATCTTTCGAATATCGAATGATTGTTTAACCCTTATTTTGGAGGTCACTGTTTCGTGATTCTTTAAGTTACCAATTTATGATCCAAAATTCTGATTTAAGGTGTGTAATGTGTTACAAAATGTGGTACTGACCATTTCACCTGCTCGAGTGCGGATACATTCAATCAAGATAATGAGATACTTTAACTACTGTAGAAATTTCAAGCGTTTTTGAAATTTGTTTCGAGAATTTATTTAAAGTTAAATCGATAATGCAAGCGGAACAAAGGCGTAGAAAAAGGCTACAAACGAAAAGGGTAAATTGCCAATGTCCGCACTATGGTAACGACAAATTTGAACAGAGGGAAGACTAATCGCAGTATTAGCATCACTCCCGATAGAAAAAAGATTTACTGTTGTCGTAAGTATGTACTGGGGTGATGCCAGTACTGAGAGTAGCTTGTACATGATGCAAAATTATATGTATGTGTGTATGTGTATGAGGCTGGAACTATAATGGTATTGCTCGCCGCTGCTTTGTCATGAGAAGACTGAACAAATACCTCTAACTGAAGGCTCGAAAGGGGCTGTAGTGCTAAAGCAAGAAAAGTGTTTCCTAATTTATTCGATTTCATGAATACGAAGTCTACAAAAAATTCTGTTGTTAAGGAAACACAACATAACAATTCTGTTGCCAGGGTATAGGTGCTCGAATTTTTTATAGTGCAATTAATAGATATTAAATATTTGTTAAATGGTATTTTTAACATAAAAGCTTATTTTCAGGGTGGGCAGTATAGTCGTTTCTTTTTAAATCACATGTTATTTTCACACTGATAGCGGTTGCCCGCTCAAAATTATGTTCTTCTTCTTCTTCTTAGCACTACAGCCCCTCTCGGGCCTTCGCTTCCTGCAAATAGCGCCTCAACTGTCTCGGTCCATTGACCGCGTCCTCCAATTTCGAAATCCCAGCAGTGGTGAACTGTCTTCGTCGACCGAATCAGACCAGCGTTTCCTCGGTTTCCCCATTGGTCTCCGGCCTTCAGTTCCCCCAACGAATACCTTTTTGGGTATCCGTTGTTCGTCCATACGATTCATGTGGCCTGCCCATTGTAGCTTCCGCAGCCTTACAATCGTTGAGACCTCCGGTTCGTCAAAAATTTCATACAGCTCATGGTTGTATTGAATTCGCCATTGGTCCCCGTCTAGCTTCGCTCCGATTATTCGTCTCAGGACCCGTCGCTCGAAGGCGTTCAATATATTTGCGGATGCTTGGGTTAGTGGCCATGCTTCACACCCATAGCATAGCACAGGTCTTATCACAGATTTGTATACTCAAAAATTATGTTAGTGAGTCATTATTAACCTTCCACGAAACAAAATGAATCGATCTACGCTTGAACAACGTTGGGAAATATTGAAATCGAACTGGATGCCGATTTTTCTCAAAAAATTATCTTTTCTAATGAGGCTGGAAATGCTGTTTCGGTCCACGGGGAGCGCTACAGAAGAATGATAACCGACTTTTTGTGGCCGGAAATTGAGGATTTGGACTTGAATGACCTTTGGTTTCAAAAGAATGGCGCGCCATGGCATACAGCTCATTAAACAATCGATATTTTTTTCGCACAAAATTCGGAAATCGTGTAATTAGCCACCTTAGCGATGTCAATTGGCTGCCTCGAAGCTGCGATTTGCCACCGTTGGACTTCTTTTTATGGGGTGCTGTGAAAGAGCGATGTTATCGGAAAATCCACAAACGATTCAAGCACTGAAATTGAATATTCAACAAACCATTGCTCAAAAAGGGCCCGAAACCACCAATAAGGTCTTGAAAAGTTGGGCTGAGAGGATGGCCTACAGTCACGCCAGCCGTTGCAGCCATATGAATGAAATGGTATTTCACAACTAACTATAAGAACAAAATTTGATTTTTGTACATTTTATTGCATTTTTAAAAAGAAACTTGTATTTGGCCCACCTCATATTTAATTGCATAGTGATACTTGTTACGTTTAAATTTAATTTAAGGCAAGTAAATATGTAGCTAATCCGATGATGCAATTTTTCAAAAAGCTGCAAGATTAGCTTTCAATTGTCCCCAAATTGATATATCATTGATAAAAATTAATGTATTGGTGAATTTCCTATAGTATGCGTGAATTTTACACACGGTTGTTGTCTTAGGCCTCTATACTATCTTATCCCTCTATGCGATCGGCTTTGGCGTGAAACATTCAAACGCATCATAATCAAAATGCCTGAAAAAACAACTGGTTAAATAAAATATTACAATAATCACACATGGCATTATATATAAATCCTTAGACATGCTAATATTTCTGTTTCAAATACAGAATTTAAGTGCAGCATATCTTTGGTAAATTCCATCAAGTACGATACAACAGCCTTCCAGTATGAGGACCATTCTTTCTACTTAAATTGGTTATGCTTGCATAACAAATTGGCTCGAAGGTATGCAATATTCATTTTGTATAACCTAATCTCATAAGCGTATGAAAACATATCAAACCAGAAACTGTCGAATCACTATCATCATCAAATAAGCCGATTATCCACTATCAAGCAATTATACAGGGGGTGAATATATATAGTATTTCATCAATATTTACTCGCATTTCCCCCACATTTCATAATTGCACTGAATTTATCAATCAATTCAAAATAACAACCTAAGCAAATATATTCTGTATACAGACCACGACGAAACATAATGTTTACTTAGAGAGGGTGGACTAGTACGAGTATTATTAATTATTGGGGGCTCGCTTAACATATTTAGTAATATAATACGTAGCCATTTTATATTTGTTTAGTAATTTAGCTCTCGTGTAGAAGACAGATGAAATGGACATTATTTCTAGTAGAGGGATAATGGATGGATGTTGAATGAATGATATAAATAAGAGGTTACAAGTGGGGTAAGGTGTAATTAGAATTCAGTGCTAAAACACCAAATACTAGATTTAGACATGGCATTCCGAAAGAAATTGTTTATCTTGATGGTTTTATTGTAAATACCTGGATTGATATCTACTGCTTACTGCTTGCTTGCACATCAGATCCTCGGTGCAGCTCAATCGAATTGGCTTACAATTTGATATGACTCTTTCATAGTCTGGGATCGTCCTGCAGACGAAGAAAAAGCCTAACCGTTTCTTTTTTCTTCGATAAAATATTAACTATACACAGCAACTATGCTTTTCTAGCTATGTGTCGCAAAGTAATGGAATGTTTCCTATGTTACTATAGTAATTCATTCATTATCATACAAAGGAAAAGGCAACTTTTTTGTGTGAAAACAACTTACTTTCAGTATCACTCGACCAACGAGTTTTTCGACTTGCAATTTTTTATGGAAATCTGAGACTGAGAAATATTGCTCTCACATATCTTACATAAAATTTTGATGAAGAACTGAACTCATTTGTTGGGTTTTAATCTCTTTCAAATATATTGGTAATTAATTTTATTCAACACTTAACAACTGATTTGTAATTTAGTTACACTAACAGTGACATTTGTTATGTACAGAAAGCGTTCTGGAACATGTATCTATGATTTTTAATGTTTTTTCTTTTGTGTACTTCCAAGATTTAATTGAAAAATAAAAATTGCAAATTATTAGATAGGAGCATATTTATTGTAGTCCGCGTAGTGTAGTAGTTAGAGTGCTTGCTTCGTAAGCCGAATGTCCTTGGTTCGAACCCCATTACTGACAATGAGAATTGTTTCGAGTGATTCTTTGGACGGACTATAAGCCAATTCAGTTATGTTTCGTATTGGTTTAAAATCTGAACATCGCAACTGGGTGAACCGACACACGGCCAAAGCGTGATACTGACCATATCACCTTCGCGAGTGCCAATACATTCGATCAAGATAGTTAGATACTCTACCTCTAAACGAAAGCCCGAAAGGGCTGTAATGCTAAAGCAAAAAAAAAAAAAAAATATATATATATATATATATATATATATATATATATATATATATATATATATATATATATATATATATATACTTTGGTTAATAACTTTAAGCATTTAGAAATAAAAATTCTCAATTTATGCATAAATAATAAGAATTTTTTTTTGGTTTTCGATGTTATAAAATTGGATTTAATTGAATAACTATCCATTTAACTTTAAATTTTGAAACCATATAGTTTTTAATAGCAGTGATTTTTTATTGGTTTTGAGCACTGCAACCAGACTAGACGGCCGAGCATTTGCCACTTGGAACATTATTCTACGTCGCTCTTATTTGATAAGACTCAAAATTATGATTTCCAAACTTTGTTCCTTCCATTTTTGTTGCCAAACATTTCCCAAGATACTGCGGATTAAGGCGTAGCCGCTAGTAAAACTGCAAATTTGGGTAAACTTTATAGCCCTCCACCTCAGAAACCTTACGAATTTTCGCAAAACTTTTTTAAGTAGAAATCAGAATGAACCTTTGGCTATTGGGTCAGTTCATTACATTTTGCAAAAAATTTTATTGCAATAACGATAAAATTCAAACAAAACAGCATGTTTTCGTTAAAAAATGTGGTAATTCTCGGAAACTACTTAACAGATCGAGTTGATTTAAGCTGCGTTTGTTAGATCTAAATTATTTACATTGAATTAACTCATCAATAATTTAAAAAAAAATATTTTGCAAAAAATTTCCTAGAACAAAATGTGTAATTTGCACACATTGAACATGCATTCACATTAATTTGTATAAAATTTCCACATTTTGTTCTAGGAAATTTTTTACAAAAATCTTTTGGAATTTTTGATGAGTTAATTCAATGTAAATAATTTAGAGCTAACAAACGTAGCTTAAAGCAACTCGGTACGTTAAGTAGTTTCCGAGATTTATTACATTTTTTAACAAAAACATGCTGTTTTGTTTGAATTTTGTAATTTTCGCGGGTTCAATAGCCAAAGATTCATCCTGATTCCTACTTAAAACCTTTTTGCAAATATTCGAAAGGTTTCTGAGATGGAGCGCTGTAAAGTTTACCCAAAATTGCATTTTACTAGGGGCTGCGCCTTAAGCTGTTGTCGTATGAAAGCTGTGTTATCGCAGTTCTTCGCTAAACATGCGGTGTTAACAAACATATGCCAAGAGTCTCCATGGATGCCAGATAGTCTGAAGAGAAGTTATTCAAAATTAGAAAAACATGTCAATAATTCTGTGGGATATGAGCAGTGGCCACCATCTAAATATTCTTGCACAAGAGTATTTGGTACATACCTGTCTCACTTAAGAACTTACAGTTCCTTATGACAAATTTACGGATGAAATTTATTCAGGAATACCTTTACCCAAGTTTATGATGCATTGCCGAAACTAATAACATATTTATTCTGTTTAATGAACAATGTAAAAATTAAATTCTTTCGCGAAGCTATGCATAGCCGAAAGACTCATGGTTTTTATTCGATAGGATTTTCCGTTTTTTATTATGGTATGTAAACGAATATTTGGCAATTCAACGAAAAAAATAAATAAACTTGAATGCGGACAGTTAATTTTATCTATAAAATGCACTAATTAAAAAAAGCCACACTTACGCTGATAATGCGATGGACATACGTTAAGTTGCCAAATGTGCCCATTCGAATGTGCCGCAGGCGCGTCGTCTCTACTGTCGCGGCCGGGTTAATGGCAGCTAGAAAGCTATAAAATGAGCGCCGACCTATTCCGACGCGAATTGAAGTTATGAATGAAAGTGATTAAGAGGTTATACCACATAAGTACGTAATGATTGAGGGTTAATAAAAATAAGTCGTGTTTAATGATATGCAAATTGTCTTCATTCTATAAATGGGTCTCAAGTCTAATATTTACAACTTATCGCGCTGGCGTCTGGATGCTGTCTTCTTTGTAACTACTATCGCAGCCGCAGCTGCATACTGTGAATATTTGGTCTATCCATACTCAGATTCAGCCTCGACACTTTCGTGACCAGATTCGTTTATTGAGTTCTGATGATGTTTGGACCCAGGTTTCGTTCTGTCGCTTGTGTGGTATGAATGACTTAGATATTTAGGATGGCATATGTATCCCCGGAATATTCTAAATAAGATATCGGTAGTTTCGGAGACATTTGGTTACAATGTAGAGACGTTCATATTTCTGTTATAGTTTTAGTGTTATGCTGCTCTTAAAAGAATTGTTTTCTAATACAATAGTCACCCGATTATAGTTTTTGCTCTTGATGTCACCGCTCTTCTTTTCAATCATAAATATTTATAGTTGATATGCCAATGTCATTTATTGAGTTTATGGTTAGAACTACTCATATTAAAGGAATACTTTAAATAATCTAAGAGAAATTCTTACTGAGTTCTATTCTATACTTCCTTGTAGTAACAGATCAGTCTAATTTTGAACTTATCCCATTGTCCTGTGGTTTTCGCAATGTGGTTTTTGTCGAAAGTTGTCCGCTAGCTTTTGTACAAGCAGATAGAGAACGGGCAATTATGCTCGTTGCGTCTAATTGTTGTGGCACATGCTGCTAAAAGTCTTGTTGTCATGGATGGGGTTCCTAGGTTTGGCATGTCGGAATTTGAATTATCCCAGCTGCCGTATAGAAAAAAGAATCAGATAATTTTCTCCTCTAACCAAGCAGATTTTGTTGAGTACTGTCATATGAAGGGCCTTATTGGGTCCTAAAGGCCAAGAGACCGACAAACCGAATCCAATAAAGACCTAGTCTTTGAGCACACATCCTCTTTCAGTGGATTTCCGGTGTGCTTGCATTCTTGAATCCAGATGTGCATTTCATATTATGATGTGTTGTTATTCACTTTACGACACTCTGTTAGTGGATGACGTTGATGCAGGTCTAGCGCTCTGAGGGTGCCACTGTATTTATTGTTGTGCATGTCACAATAGTGCAACCGTGACCATGGTGATGTAGATTTTTTCGTTCTATAGTGCACGTTAGAGTGTATCGACAATTCCATCAAATACCTTGAAGATTTTCGGATGATACAATTTTAAAAGCACGTGTCTATGTGGGTCTTACCGAACTTGATAGGGTTAATGTGCGTATCAGAATCGGGTCAATGAAATGAGTTGACATGATGAGAGATTAAATTCGCAGTTTTATATTTCGCATTGCTGTCCTGACTTTCAAAACGGTTTTCAATCGTTCCTTGTCGCATATTTTCCGGTTTAAACTGTGCGCCAACTTCAATGTCTCTTCTTGTTAATCCATTCATCATCATCAAGCCTTTTGGAGTAAGGAATTATGAAGAATCGATGGTGATCCGGTGTCTCATACAGTATTTTAACAAGCTACTCAAAAGTTGACGACATTTGTTCAGAATTCCAGAACCGAGCGAAAACACACGTCATGTTAGTTTGTAATCTATCAGTACCTATCCGACAGTCTCTGATTCTGCGGTGAGATTTATTGCAGGCGTAATACCTGTTGCTCCCCTTGCTAGAGGACGCTCGCTCTTTAACAAGGAGCCCTCCCGCGGCGAAACGAGGACGCTGAATTGCACTAAGGGAAGGTGCACTGCGCGCCTCATCCCTGATGTGAGACCGTGGCTAAATCGAAGACATGGTGAGACTGACGATGCCTGCCACACAATTTTTGCGTGTAAAAAATGGGACAGGCTGCGACGGAACCACTACAGGGAGACGGAAGAGCTAACCACGGATGATATATCGCGGTGATGCTTGAATCGGTTGACAAATGGAACCAGGTGGCACATTATGCTCGGGCAGTCCTAAAATATAAAAAAGGGACTCACAGCAGCCGGGGAGGTCGGGACTGAGGGATCACTTGCATGGTAATTCCTCTTCCTCTCTCCCCTCCCGCTACAAAAGGGATTCCCCAGCGTGAAGATGCCTCACGACGTAACAAAACGAGACCTGGCCTGTAGTAATGTATTAAACGGCTCCAGGCCAGGTTCTCGGGTTGACAGGATATATATTTAGTGGGTAGTCTAGTCGCTTGCGAGCATGGGAGTCCCACACTCAGTGCGTTAATGACATTTACCATCCAACTACAAAAAAAATCTATCAGTACCGCTGATTGTGCATTGCTAAAAATTTCCCCTTTAAAAGCGCTAGGTCTTGATTTCATAGGGAGTACCTCAATCTTTATTCGTTTGGAATAGGTTTTATTGTCGGTTTTTGTCATTATAGAAGAATTTCGACCTCAATCTCATTCGCTTGCAACGATTTGCACTCTTGTTTGCTTCCGCGTGTGTTTAGCTCTTCCACGATTAAAAAGTTAAATGCTTCTGGATTGGAAGGATTGATTATCATTCTCTTCTTCCTTATCCTCACAGGGTTTGCACTTATACCTAATAGGTTTAAGTATGAATAGTATAAAACATGTATAACCTATTTTTAGAGGATTAGCAGGATGCTCTCGTCAAATAAACTAAAATCCTCCTCACTTCAACTAACTTGTTGGAGCTAAATATCTCATTGAGCATTTTATTTTCTCATGACTTTACTGCCATGGATTCGAATTTTAATATTGGAATCAATTTCGTCATCATCGAATCCAGTGACTCTTTAGTTATGAAAACACGTAACCAAAACTTCTTAACATAATGTAATTACTTAGGATATTTAAATAAGTGTAGACATGCCACTCACAAATGGTAAATTGCACATGGTTGACTAAATTGCACTCAGTTAACTAAATTGCCAAAGATATTAACTCGATTAAGTTATTCAACATGGAAAATTTTCCTTCACTAAGAGTACTGTTCCCCTAAAGAGGATTCGAAAACAAACTGATTTTCAATGATTGCAATTACGTTCTTAGCAATCCATTTCATAATCATATACTCGAAACCTAAGGAGCATAGACGAAGGTACGATATCTTCAGAGCTCCTGTCACCCAATAATCATAGCCTTTATAACATGCATAATAACAAATTGTAGTTGAATTTTGATGATCCAACGTCTTCTTCATCCTGGTACTTCTTTTCATTTCTAATTCCGACCAGACTTAACGTCGTACAATTTACCAGCCGAAAGTACTTGGTAAACATCTCCATATATTCACATTGGCACAGACTTTATCCCTAGAGCATTCTATTTTTAGATACAATCGGCGTTTGCTGAAAGCTTTTCATACGAAAGTACAAGGGAAAAGGATGATGGAGCCTCATTTTCGAATATACTGAAGTGAGAAATGTTTTGAAGCGAGCACGAATGAAGAAAAAAAAATTTAATATAACAGCTGAAGTGCTTGGAAAGATATCAGGCGACATTGAAAGGCGAAAAGACTACTAAGGATTTTGATTTAAGATCGCTGTTGCTATCGAAGGTTCAGTGTTAAGTCAACCAATTTCTTTCCTTCTTTTGTTGCTGGATAGCTAGTTTCCTCATGAAATTTTTCGAGTTTTGATACGAATGGTCTTGTGATATGTGATAACAACAGAGAGCGCGCATGGTTACTGATATCCTTTTGTTAAATCTTTCCGTTCATCTTTCTTCTAGTTCTATGAGCTTCCGTTCCATCAGAAACCCTTTGGAAGTTTTCATTCATTTGATATGAAGAATATACAGGAAATATTTGATTTAACATCGATTTGAATTGCTAGCCAATTTGAAAATTTGAATAATTGGATTTTAAAAGGGTTTTGGGGAATTGAAAACTGTTTGTTGTTGAGGAAAGCGTAAATTTATGCAGGAATGTTATTACTGTATAGACTTATTGATCGATATGATTACTGCAAGCACAAAATTATGTATGAGGGATACTAATAAACCACGCTTGAATACAATTAGTCTAACTTTGCTAGTAGATGTGCGAGGCCATACGTGATTGAAGACTTTGATATATGAAGTTTAAAATGTATTTGCTGTGAATATACACATTCTAGAAATATAAAATCGAGAAGCCCCACGCAATCTTTGAGTGATTAGCCTGAGAATAATCTATTTTCTTGTTTATCTTAAAGTATTGCCCAATTTTAAAATGTCCAAATCGATCAATTTTTAGGGTTTGTCTTGAAATACTTAATTGAAATTGCGACTTACGTTCATCGGGGTCTGTTCGTCCGTCCGCCTGTATGCCGCAGAAATTTTGCCCGGGAACCATAGAAGCTATTGTCATAAAAAATCAGGTATTTAAGTAGGGGAAGTAACCCTTAACAACTTTTTCATTAAAAGTATTCGAATGGGATATCATGTGAAAGGTCTTAATGCAATCTTTTTAGAGCCGATGTTAAAATTTTAGAGTCCACGTCGAGGTTGGCAGAGGGTGGAATGTACGTAACTGATAATACAATAAGAGGTGTTATTTTGATATTAAAAGAAAAATGCCATCTTTTAATATAAATGATCGGATGTTTATTTCATTATAAAGAAGAAGGTATGCCGTTAATAGTGGAAAATAACATCAGGCAAATGACCACCACGACCACGCTTACAGGACCATATCCTTTTCATGAAATTTTCCATAACCAAATCGCAAAGTGGCTGCCCTATGTCCTCGAAAGCCTCACCAATTCCATCTTTGAGGTCTTGAATCGACGCTGGGCTGTTGGAGTCGACCTTCTCTTTCACGTGGCCCCAAAGGAAGAAGTCGCAAGATGTTAAGTCACAAGATCTCGGTGGCCAATTGTGATCACCTCTTCGAGCGATAACACGGTCCGGGAGCTTTTCCCGTAAAAGATCAATGGTTTCGTTGCTTGTGTGGCACGTAGCACCGTCTTGTTGAAAGTAAACGTTGCCCAGATCAATACCACCAAATTCTGGCCATAAAAATCATTAATCATCTCTCGATAGCGCAATCCATGCACCGTAACTGTTGCTCCAGCCTCATTTTCGAAAAAGTAAGGTCCAATGACACCGCTGGACCATAAACCGCACCAAACAGTCACACGCTGAGGATAGAGAGGCTTTTCAACAATAACTGTTCGGTTTTCTGAGCCCCAGATGCTACAATTTTGCTTGTCAACGAAGCCGCCGAGGTGGAAATGGGCCTCATCACTCAAAATGATTTTTCGATGGAATTCCGGATCATTGTCAAAAAATGACAGCTTCAAGAGTGACATCTACCGAAATAGCGGGCTATTCAAAATAACATTTTCATGCATTTCAAGGACCCAATCAGCAAAGACACGACGTTGTTGATGATCGACCGGCTTGAGTTCTTGTGTTAACTGAAGTTTATAAGCCTTAAGACCCAAATCTTTATGCAAAATACGGTGGAATGACGTTTGTGGAATGTCTAATTCCAAAGAACGACAAGGAATGGACAAACCTGGGTTTTCTTCAACACTTTCGGCTGCAGCAGCAATATTCTCGGCTGTTCATGAGTGACGTGCGCGGATTTTATTCTTCACATAACTAAGTTTTCCCAACAGCTCGAATTTGTCCACCAACTTCTGTATTGCGGTCCGACAAGGTGCTTCACGACGACCCAAAAATGTTCGAGTTTTACGAACCGTCTCTGCCAAATTTTCACCATTTTTATAGTGAATTTTAATGAGTTGTTGAAGCGTGTTTCGTTCCATTTTTATTAATGGCGTAGTTTCTACTTGTCAAATGTCAAAAAATGACATCTACCGAAATAGCGGGCTATTCAAAATAACACCTCTTAAAACCCTTTAGATCGTCATATTATAAATACAACAAATCGATGTACCGAAGTCTCCGTTTTGTTACATGCTTCACTTGATCGAAAATCCTCTGAACACATCCGGAACTTTTATGTTAGTCAGAATTTTACCTTTTGCGTCCATACACTAGGCTTCGCTTCCACAGGCTTATTGAGCGATTTGGGTTTGTATTCTTGTGCACATTTCTGCACCTTTCCTTACTTGTAGCATTTATCCATCACCTGGGCTCGTTTTTCGATGTCCAATTTCAAAATGGGCTCCCTTTTGGGAACTTATGCTAAGTTTAAGGTTGAAATTTGTGCAGGTCAAATTTTGTATATCATTACTTTATTGTATATTTAATTAACCGCAAGACCGATTTTTTTCGCTTTAAGCTCTAAGCATTAAATAACTCCCTTGCCATAAATTTGATGTTGTCGGCATACGCTACCAACTGTGTGGAATTGAAGAATAATTCGCCAGTAGTGTAAAGATGGCAACAAATCACTGTTAATGAATGCTTAAATTTCACTTTCAATTAATAGTGATTTTACTATAATTGTGCCATATACATACGTAATGCAATTAGCAAGGGCAAATTAAAAAGATATTCAAGGCGAAACAAGCTCTAGTTTTCCTCATTAAATTTTCATTTTCACATGGAAATGATTTCTGGTTTCATGTTTGGTTATTCAATAATCCATTTATACTGCCAACTAATCATGCGACATGTTTCATGCATGATAAGCGGAAATTACAATCCATCGATCAATCAGTTCTAATACACTTTGTATTTGGATGACATGATTAATTTCAAATTGAAAATGTTCATGATTTACAAAGTATTTATCATCAATTATCAAATGCATCGAAAAGCAAATCAATTACCACACTTTTAAACGGCATAAAAATTGCAATAAACATGTATCCACAAAATAAAACTAAGCATTCAATGTAATTGCACGTTGTATAGATACATATCGTTAAATCACAGCTGCAAGCCATAAGTTTGAAAAATCTAAAAGAAAATGAGGTCAACTTAATTATATCCGTTAGAAATTTGAGATGTTTTAGTTACCACAGACTCTCTTTATCGAATTCAAACACAACCAGCTTCATGTTCTAACTTACCTCTGGGAGATATCTAAATGTAAGTAACGAACTTGGTTGATAGTTAGCGAGTTTATTATTACAAGTTCTCTCTTAATTACACTATTTACAGGGTGAAGTTTTCACTTCATATAAAAAGAAGCCATTTAAATGTAATGGTAGATTCTAGCTTGTGCTATATTGAACGAAGGCGTTTTTGTTTAGAGAGTTTGTAGATCCGATTAAATGAAAATTCCTTGCAGCTATTAACTTTTCTTTGCAAGGATTATAAATTTTCATTGACTAGAAAAGGTGTTGCTAATTAATGGCGATAGTTTAAAAATATGAATGTAGTTCGTACAATTAAATTTCTAATTTACTTTATTAAAATAAATGGTGCTCAATTAAATTTTATGTGCTCTCAAATATCTCAAGAGCATTGTACTTAAAAGACAACACGTTTAAGATAGCATGTTACTTTGAAATCGGATGCCTTCTATTTGGTATTTCGGATCAGATTATATATTTAACGCCATGAGAATAAATATAGGTAGGACTCACATCATGTGAAGAGAGAATCATAATGTTAAATGTGTAAAGAAATGTTTTGCAGATTCTGTCACCATATAAAATACAATATAAGATGAGATAATACCAACTTTTTTGACTGATTCTTCCATGAAGCAGAGGGGAAAAGACGCAAACTGTTTATAAATGAAGAGAGAGGAGAGGAATTTGCGTGTTTGCACGTACGTGTTCTATGCAGAAAATCTGTCATGAATCAACTTCCAATCTTTCGTGAATGCCAAACAAAAGGCTCCTTCGCATTACTTCAGTCGAATTTCGGGCCTACGCAATAAGAAAGGCGCTGGGAAAATTCATATAAATCTTTAGTATATATTTCGATTAAACGGGTAATTCTCAATATTATATAGAAAACCGAATTTTTTATCTTTTTTACAAGCCACTACCTCAATCAATCCGTGTAGAGATTTGGGTAGAGCGATTGCCGCTTACGCCGAACTTCACTAGTTCAAATCACGATGCTGGAAACAAAATTTGAAAGATCTGAAATTTTGACAGTAGCCGTCTACGAAAATGTACTAAACGATAGTGAATCTCCCTTGGGCGATATTGGCGCCATCGGGCGATGAGGCTAAGTGCTTATCGGACCGCTCGTATGTAACTATAAACTTTCTGTTAAATTTAAGTTTATCATAAAAGTAGTTCATGATTTCTCATTTCTTAGGAACAAAAACGTTAATATTCTAGAAATGAAAATACTTCGAAATACTTTCATCACCATCCTGGGTGCATCATATTTTATAATTTTAGCTTTCACTAAATCAATTTGACCTATAAACATATTTTTCATGTGTACGCAAACTTTTTTTGATTTATTGAACTTGTCAGTTTATGAGGACTCACTTAGTAAATCCAATTTTGCCTTCACAATACTAGTCCAAGTTAAATGACTTTGAAAGCTTTATGTTAGGAAGAAGAAGTTTTATGTCGATGCTCCTCTTCGACGTTTAAGAAGCTGAAGGAAACTGGTAATGTGATTATTGGTGTTTTTGCCAGAATAAAGAACATCGTTCATTTCATCTGTTAAAAATTGCATTTAAAAAGCTAGTGCATGATTCGAATAAAGATGCAAGTTAGTTCTGATACTTTAAAAAAGTTCGGTTCTTGTTGCTATATTTCATCTGCTAATCAATTTCCTTAAAATTTCACGAAAATTTTAAATGTTGTATTCAATGATTCAGGGTATTACACTGCCATGTTACATTGCTTGATTTAAGACAAAATATATGTGCGTAAAGCATTTTTTACGCAAGGCCAAATCCCCTCCAACATTTTAATGTTGATATTCATGTGAGTTTAAAAGATTTCGACAATATATATATATATATATATATATATATATATATATATATATATATATATATATATATATATATATATATATATATATATATACATATATATATATATATATATATACATATATATATATAAGGTAATGCTTATATGGGACACAATAAATCCCATCTATTTCACGAACCTTATTTTTTCTGAGGTCCCATACTGTCTGCACTTCGTCTCTGGTTGGTGATGAGACTGGGATATCTTGCTCTGCTTCTGAAATTTTCACAGCTGCAGTTGTTTTTGGGGACGGTGTGAGCAGCTTCTGAAAATATTACTGTCATCTGTTTTTAATTTCGACTGGGTTGCCTATGATTGAGGCATACACCGATCTGACTTCATGTAGGGTCATATTTTGGTTTATCTGTTGGATCTTGGTGTTGATGGTCAGTCGTTATTTTCTTCGGCACATTTTTCATCTTGACGTCGAAGGGTATTCTTTGTGCGCTTGGTTCCTTTTTTCAATCGCTTGCTTGTACCAGTGGTTCCTACTTTTCTCTGGCTGAGGAATGCTGGTGGCGGCTCGTTTTTGTATGAGAATCATGGTCGATCTGGTTGAATATGCTACCGTCTGGGGATGCCCACATTCTCTTATGGATGTTTCGATGCGAAAAGCGTGTGGAGCTTACCGTGAAGTCTCTACTAGTAGCGAAGTCTATCAGCCGTTGCGCGGTGTCGCTGGTCTCTGCACGGAGGCTATGTCCTCCGGTCGTTCCTCTATGTGCTGTTTCTCGGCCGATTTTTGCATTTAAGTCACCCTGAACATGTTTAGTGTCGTTTGAAGGCAATACATCGACAGTGCAGTCCAGGGTGCTATAAAATTCGTCCTTGACTGCTCCTTCCTTGCCTTCTGTGGATGCGTGACAGTTGGCCAGCCAGACATTAAGGTGCAACCCTCAGTAAAACTGCAAATTTGGGTAAACTTCACAGTCGTTCACCACAGAATCGTTACGAATATTTGCAAAAAAATTTGAACCTAGAAGTCAATCAGTTGCGATAGCCGTTGCCGTTTATCCTATCCGATCCGAACTGTTGTCCTGATTCCATGGCTAGTAAATACTAAGTGAAGAGTTGTCAGCGCTTCCACTCAGTCGGTTTTTGGTCCACGAGTCGTAATTTATTTCCCACATACTCGCCGGCTAGCCGGTTAGGGCACCCTCTATCCGTCACCTGAGGACGCGTCCGATGAGGAACCGTAAGCCCCACACTTATTATTCAATAAATGTATATAAAAAAACTACCGTCTTTTTTTGAGTCCCGTCGTAAATATAAAAAACTGAATTCAATCATTGCATTAATATACGAGTAATGCCACTATTAACATCACGGTTTAAGTAGTCACAATAACCCAAATAAACAAATGGTTTGCAGTATTCGAAGTTTCGTTTCGCTGTAGTTTTTTCAACACGATTTCACTGTGTGTATTTTCCCATGTTTAACGCTTCCGAACTATCTTTAATTTGTTTGTTTTCCATTTAAAACGATTTATTTTCAATCACGATAATACGTAAACAAAATTCAGTTTTTTGTTGTTCAAGCATATACAGGGTCGGGCGCAGGAATGCTTAGTCCCAAAAGGGTGGAGTAGGTTTTGTTCGGAAGGTGGGTGATATCGTTTTCAGTCATCACCATGTCGTGGTTAGGACAGCAATGTGTACTTGTTGTCGAATCTATGACTGCGACGCTTGAACATTTTTCGAGGCCAAAAATCCAAGATTCCAGATATTTTGTTGTTTACGCCAGACATCGCTTCTGTAATGTTCGTTGATATTTTGAATACAGCATCCGGTAACTATATGATCATAGTGCTTAATCATCATCTATGGTGCGACAGCCCAAGCCGGCTCTTGCCGTCCAGGATTAGTTTTCTCTAATCGTCACGGTTCTGCGACCTCGTTCGCCAGTTGATTACTGCCTGTGAGGGGTTTTTCAGCTTCTATCGTGCCTTTCCATTGAGTCTTCGGTCTTTCTGTTGGACGTCTACCTTGTGATCTGCCCTTTAATGTCCTTTTGGGTAGCCGGTCTTCTTCCATATTTCTACATGGTCCGCTTCTTTTAATTTTCGTGACTTTACGCAGGATCATCAAACAATTCATGCAACTCATCGGTGTGACGTAGTCTCCATTCTATTCCTTGTTTCACTGGGCCGTAGATTTTCCAGAGCACTTTGCGTTCAAATATGTCGTTTCCCTTTTCGGATTCGCTCGTCAGAGTCTATGTTTCACTTCCATATAGCAGCACAGGTTTGACTAGTGATTTGTAAAAAATGAGCTTATTTTACCTGTGCACATCACTGGACCTCAGAATGGGAAGTACGGAGTAATAGGCTTTATTTGAGGAGTTTATGTGGGTCCAATCTCGTCCTTTTCTGCGCTTCTTCTATTCAGGTTGGCTCCAAGATGCACAATTTCAAGGTTATAGTCTCCTACGGTCAGATTTTGTCAGGCTGGAGTGTTCTTTCTCGTTTGAGTCATGAATTTAGTTTTAGTTTCATTAACTCGTTGGTCAATTTGGTGTGCTTCAGATTCTAGGCTCAGAAATGTTTCTTTGGTATCTGAGATTGAACTTGCCATAATATTAGGGTTATCTGCATATGCTACCAATTGTGTGGACTTGACCATTAGTGTATCAGAGGTTTCGGCTAATGTCTTCCTGAGGACGTGTTCCAGCGCAATGGATAAAGAGCAAAGGGCAAGCCCATTCCATTGTTTTAAGCCGATTTTATAATGAAGCTGCCCGTTAGATCACCGTTTACCTTGACCGGGAACACTGCCTTTAGCCATAGTGCTTAGTATCAAGTCAAAACTAGACGCCTGGTCCTTCCGTTTGTTCAGCAAATGTAGAATATATTTTCCCCTCTAGGAACTGGTACACATAATTCGGCTGGAATCAGTAATCTCCAACGGTCTCAAATAACGCAACCTTTGTGTTCACCTCTTCTCAAGAAAAATTTTCCCAGAACCTATCTGTTCGACATACACTTGTGGTGGAAGCGTTTATAGGAAATAGTATGAGTGAGTGCTGCCGTATCACTTTGGTAATTTCACTGAAGTTGCCATCGTCCAACTCAGCTAATTTATATCTGTGAAAAATTGTGCTTAGATAATTAATAAGCCATTGCTTCGCTTTTTAGGGTTTTGTAAAATAATTTTACAAAACCCTACTTTTTTCACGATCAGTCTGTCCGTTCGTCCGTCCGTCCGTGCGTGTGTCACAGCAGTTTTTCTCGGAAACTATTTAAGCTAGAAACATCAAATTTTGTGTGTAGGTGTAAAATGGTGATCTCTTCAAAGTTCAACTACAAAAAAATTTTATAAGGTATTCAAGGGGGGTCTCCCCATATAGGAGAGTCAACCCGCGAAAAAAAAATTTCATTGAAGGTAGCCAATATGGGTATCAAATGAATTTCATTGAAGGTGGCCAATATGGGTATCAAATGAAAGGTCTTGATGAGAACTTTTCAAAACAGGTCTTAGTTTGGCAAAATTAGCTTCGAGGGGCGCACAGGGAGGGCAAATACACGAAAAATTTGTGTCCCCCACCCCCCTCGCGATTGGACACCTGTGATCCAAAAAATCTGAAAAAAATCAGGAATGTAGGCATTGGTGAGTATAACAACAACAAATACGTTAGAAGTAGAAATTCACTCAACTTTGTTAGTAATAGTATGATTTATCGATTTTATGTTTTCTCGAATAAAATCTTAACGGCACCCTTAAATTCAATGAAATTCAGTATTTATAAGATTGGTCTATCCTGAAAGTTTCATAAAGATTGAATCATATTTAGCGAAGTTATAGCGGTTTGAATTTTCCTGTATTACTATGGAACAATATGCGCTGCATGTATTACTATGGCAACATATGGCTATGGAACAACATACGCTTTTTACCAACTCAGACACTACAAATTTGCTAGGATTTGCATGAAAATTTCAGGAATGATAGGTGTCATGTATATCTTTGAGAATCGGTTCAGCTAGTGGTATCAGTAATTGAAAAACAAAATAGTGGCTGTTTTAAATGCGAAGATTGAATAATTTTGAGTTATTTATTCCCAACTTCAACGTTTAAGGTGCATGCTTTGAACACTTGATTCAATTAAATGAATGACTGAAGACGAGTACCTACAATTAATGCTCATAAGTGAAACAAGTCAAGGAGGTAGGAGAGAGCTCCTAGCAAAAGGGTTTTGTAACCATTCTAGGATTCGAAAAAATTGGCCATTAATCGATGATAACAGTACAGGAGAGTGACCCCTGAAAAAAAAATTCATCAAACGTAGCGGATATGAGTATGAAATAAAAGTTTTCATGGGAGCTTTTCAAAACAGTTGTTAAACTGTCAGTTTTTGCTTCAGTGGGGGCACAGGGGGGAAATACATGAAAAATGTGTTTCTTCCGTCGCGGATGGACATCTGAAATAATTATCAAGCGAGATATTTATATATATAACAATACCAAAAACCTCAGAAGTCGAAATTCGTTCAACTTTGTTAATAATAGTATGATCTTCGTATTTCATATTTTCTCCAATAAAATCGTCTTTGAGATGTTTCTTGATTTGATTCGATCTGGTGACTGCATTTTGTAAATTGAATACAAAACCCTTCTGACATGAGCGTAGGTCTGTTTACCCAACTTGTTCTTCTTTGTCTTCGATGTCGCAATTCGGACCTTGGCCTCCACCATATATCGCGCCCAATATTCTCGATCCATTGATTATGTCCTTCAGTTTTGGATTCTTGGCAACGGATTCGTGGTTCTCCTTACTTGATGTAGCCAAGTATTTTTCGGATCACTCTTTGAAAGCATCTTTCCACTCTTCCTATGTTTTCTCCGCACACATAGAGAAGTATGGGTCTTATCAGGATTTTATGTTTTTTTTTTGCTTTTTTCGATGCAAGTTTCTCCGAACGCATCAGAGGGGGAACTGCAAAATATAGCTTTGTTCCTAAAGATATGCCCCGCTGAATCTCATCTTTCTCACTGCCATCCTCTGAGAGCGGAGATGTAAAGTTACCAAAAGTGATGTTTCGTTTATCTAATGAAATTCTTCTTGTCAGGGTCATAAGTTTAGTTTTATCTCCGTTAACCCTGAATCCAACTTGATTCGCTGATTGAACTAGTTCTTGGAATACCTCCTGCACACCGCAAGATATCTGATCATTACATCATCGACAGCAGGAGAAGGCACCAATTACGAGACTACAATCATCGTACAGTTTGTTTCTATGGATAAGATTTTCCTCACGACGTGGTCAGGGTTCGATTGAAGAGAGTTGGCCCTTGGTCCTCCCTCAATTTTAAACCTTTCTCCAAGGGGAAAGTTTTGGTAAGCGTGTTTTATACTCACTTGCTTTGTTTCAAATTGGCAAGGGAGTAACTACATTGCTATTGTGTTAACATACAATTAAAATATTTTCTTGTAAAGGTACTACATGAGTGTTTGGGTTCCGTTTAGAAAAATTTTGTGATTTTCATTTTCGTGGCATCCCGCGAGATGTGCAACAGCACAATTTAAGTTTTCCGCACAGCAGCGGGTCTGATATAAAATATTTTAATTTTATTTGCATTCTAATTTGAACATTTTCCAAATGCTCAATCAAGAACGGGAAAATTCAAGTTACCTTGTGCGTTGAGCTAAAGTAAGACCAAATTGTACAAAAGAATATCACGAAATGAACCGCTAAATAAGCGTCATGGATTTTTTATACATAGATTAAAATAACAAAATATTTCGTAAGTTTGTTTAAAACTAAATTAATATAAACTGCAGAAAAACTACGATAGCTTTGGTCTTCATTTTTAGTGTATTGTAAAATAATTATTTTTACAATACCCTGCTAAAATGACGACTTGTCTGTCCGTCCCTCCGTCCGTGTATCACAGCAAGTTTTCTCGCAAATCACATTAACTAGAAACATCAAATTTGGTGAGTACTTCAAAAATGGTGCCCTATTGAAATTTGCAGTACAAAATGATTTTTATAAGGCTTTAAGGGGAATCTCCCCATATAGGGGGGACCCTTAAATAAATCAAACGCCTTGATGAGAATTTCTAAAACTTACATTTTTCACTTCAAGGGTGCAGGAGGAGGGAAATGTACGAAAAATTGGTGTCTCTCCCCTCGCGATTGGATATCTTTGGACAGAAAAACCTAAAAAAAATCATGAAAGTAGGTCTTTATGAGTACAAGAGCAACAAATACCTTAGAAGACAAAACTCTATCAAATTTGTTAATAATAGTACATTTTACGACTGTTACGTTTACGTTCTATAAAATTGAAAGGTGACCCTAACGCATGTGCTCTGAAAGTTTCATAAAAATCGAGCCATATACGGTTAAGTTATAGACAATTGAAAATTTAACAATGCAACAAATACACATTCGGAAAAAACCCAAACTCTACAGATGTGCAAGGGGTTTTATCAAATATTTGAAATAATTTCCAACATTGATATATCATCATGACAATCAAACATAGTGGTCAGCTCCCTGAAAATAAAATGGTGGCAAATCAAAATCATAATTCTTCTTCTTCGTAGTACTACAGCCTCTCTCGGGCCTTCGCTTCCTGCAAATATCGGTCCATGGCTCAGCTATCTCGCGCACCTTCAATCGGCGGTCTGCCAATACGGGCTCGTGGATTTTTGTCACGTTATCGTTTTCGGGGCGCCTGGGCGTGACTCATCAAAAACCGACGTGCGACCACGTTGAAACTCGTTAAACCAATTTTTTACGCTCGCCACTGCAGGAGCAAAGTCATCGTACACAGCATCCAAGCGCAATTTGACTTTGCTGCACGATTTGCCTTCCAAAAACAAGAATCGAATCACCGACCGATATTGCTCTTTCTTTATTTTTATAAAATCCGCGCTTCTACGCGGGGTCAAAACAAAACTAGGGTTCCGATTCAGCTGTAATTTTGACAGTAGCCGTCTTTGAGAATGTACTACACAATCTCTTGCGATAGTGACGCCATCGAGCGTTGAGGGTAAGTACTTATCGAACCGCCCTCGTATTTTACAATACTAAAGTCCGTAACTGATAAAATAATAAACTCTACTAGCACTTTTTGCAGCTGATAACTATGCAAAAGTAACGTGTTTTTCTTTACGAACAATACTATCAATGCAGATTGCAGACGAAAGATTTTTTTTACCAGCCTTTTGAAATATTAGTGCTTCCCGTGCCTCACCCTGGATATATTTCGAGGGTAAGTGGCTAACTTTGAATATCTATTTTCTACTGCATCATTAAGTCTTGACTCTTCCATGTGTTTCAGAATCCAGAAGCGTATGCGTTCAATTGATTTTGGACTTATACCTCTTGTACCATTTCGAGCTTTTCCCAATTGAACTTACGGTTGTTTGCTACAACGTGTGGTTTTGCCACAGATGATTTTATTAATTCGATGGGTCCTTCTTTCTCTATGAACTTTTCTGTTTCTTTAATGTGCGCCGCAAACCTTGTTTTAACCGGTCGTTTTCTGTGCGTACGTAACTTTTTTGGCATGTGTGCCATGAGATTTTGTAGACTCCTCATTTATCTTGTTTTTGCATGTTTAGGTGTTCCTTATATCGGGCTTAACTTCGTAGGTACTACAATTATATTTGCCTTCCGTAATTGCTTTTTCATTTTGTCGAAAGTTTTTAACTACCTTGCAAGAGAGAAAGATGCCCCATACGTTCAAATTTTTTAAATATCTATTGTGTTAATTTAGATGTTGTTGCGTTTGTAAATATTACAATGTCCCTCACTTCCGTCTGTTCCTGTGGATATCCAGTTGGCATTACATCCTTGGCAGCACGGGTTGGGAACCCTAAAGTGACGCTTCAAATGATCGGCTAGAACTTTGCCCGTCAGTCAGTGAGCAGTGACCATTTTTAGTATGTTCACCTTACTTACCTTCTAATGTGGAAGTCACAAATGGCCACTATCGTTAAATAAAATATTGAATTATAAACAAACGAATTTTTTCATTAGATGTTTTCAACTCATTTCAGTGGTGCTAGCATATAGTCGTGAAAGTGTAAAACTTCTCCTATAAACGGTTTGCCTTCTACAGCAATTTGTTCCTTTAATTATTGAATGTCCCCCGTAGTTTCTGGCGAATGAACAAACTAAAATTACTTATACCATCAGTGCGTGTATATTCAATTGCGTCGCTCATTGCCATGATTGAAATGAAATTTCCATTGTCGGTATTAAAATTAAATGTTAAATAAAATGATCTATCTTTTTCAAATGCAGCTTCAAAATAATTGATATTAGATAAATATTTTTTAACAACTAAAATATAAGTTTTCATTGAGATTTTCCCATAGCTAATTTTCCAGTCTATAAACGAAAAATCCTTTCTACAAATAACTCATCATATACCCTGCATCCGTCACATATCCATTCGTCCCTTAAAATGTAACACAGCGACCTGCATGTAATTTGTAAAGCATGCATGGTGTTAATTTTCCCCAATTTTCCATGAGGAGCATCGAATTTAGAAACTTTTCAAATTCCAGACAGTATATGTTGGAGAAGTGTTGAGCTTTTTTCGACTGATACTAAGAAATTCGAATTGGTAGACATTGCGCACGTTTTTTCGAAATCTAAAGCTTTCGCTGTATGTCGGCCGCCACACTGACAACGTTTCCAGGGATATTACGTTCACTTGCATATGTTCAATGTTGGCTGGTCTTTGACAGCTTACGATATATTTTATTCAATCCTCTGCTTTTTGTAAGAAAGATGAGGGTGAATGAATGCGGTGAATCTCCCTAGATTTTCATGGGAGCACAGTTTGTTGATGGATAACTCACTTAAAAAACACCAATGTTCTGATTCCATTTAGATGTTAGATAATCAAGATTTTATCTCTGGATCCTTGAATGAGCCAAATTTTTTGCAGAATTGCTTTCAGGTTGTTTCATAAGAAAAGCTAGATTTCGTCTGAGAGCTTTATGTTATTAAAAATACACAGAAGCTCAAAAGATGTTTGAGTTTTGAAAATTTTCAGTGCAACGAATTTTTGAAGTCGTAAAGTGTATTTTGGGTGTAGTATATGCTGGGAAGCTTGAGGAAGCATGGAGAAATAACAAATTTGAGAATCGCATTGAGATTGCTCCTGTTGTGTTCGATTTCGATAACGCTCTTGCGTGTATCGTCGACAAACAGGTTGAAAGTCTATGTGATTGTCCCGACACGATGCTAGGTTAGTAGTTGACGACACAGCACCCAGTAGTGAACACAATAATTTTTCGTTGACACTCCGCGTGCATATGTTGTGTTTTTGTTGAATCTCCTTTTTATATTTTAATTGCATGCACATAGTATCAACTATCCTGTGTACTATATAAAAAATTTTCTGTACTTCGACTGTTTCTGTTTCTGTAATCGAAAGGACATTTACGCGATATTTTGTTTACTTGTGCTTGTTATTACTCAATCTTCTGCGAAGTTTTCCATTGAATCTAATCCGAAGAGATGATTTGTTGACAATCATTGTTGTGTGTTTTCCACGATGTGCGGTGAAAATGTGTTCTCGATTTGTCCAAGTGTAACAGTGAGTCTAATACACTCGTGTCAATTGCAATGCTTACAATATTCATAATGAGACTGTCAAAATACGAGCTCTTTTTCACGATTAGCTACTCGACTGCTGTATATAATATCGTACGATAAGGACACACTTTATTGGGTACTACTTAGAGAATCTTTGTTAAATTATGTTAGAATATTTTATTAGTGTTGGACGGTCGCGTCTGCCGTCAATAAAATCCTGAATAATATCACTGTGTCGTCCTACTGTCGACAATATTCGGATTTGTGTATTATACAATTACATATTTCCCTAATTGGAACAATTTTTGCTATACTAAGAGGATGAGGATATTATGGATAAGCAAGTTAATATCCGAAAAACACTAGTAAGCAAACGATAATTGTCGATGGTTTGTTTATCGCGATTGTATTCCATCAACATATGAATATTTAGTTGGATTGACACTCCGCTAAGCTATATAATAGAATCGTAGAGAAAGAAACCTTGAAAATAACTACCTTCATAAATTCAGAGGCTAAAATTCACATCAGAAGCGGAAGCTTCTAAGAATATCCTCGTGTGAAAGTCTATTCGCATTTTAATGAATCCTCCCGGTTTAACAATTCTCTGAAAGGTTAAGCACTGTCGTGAAATATAAAGTTGAGAAGACAAACTTTTTCAGACCAAATAGCTGCTATTTTTTTAGTTACACAAAAACCTAATGTAATTAAGTTTTGATTTGCTTCCTTATCACAAAATCTTTGTTGTGTATTTCACCAAATTTCAGGCTCTTTTTCTGTTGTGTACATGTAATCTATGTATAGTGTCGACTTTTTTTTCCATGTTACGACTATTGCTCGAGAAGGGTCGGAAGGACGGTGAATTACATAAAGAATGAGTCCCTTTGGCGCTTTGAAATGTATCGTGAAGTAGTTAAAGGGACTTTGGGAAATAGTTTGCAAATGAACGGTGTTCAGATGTTTGGCAAAGTTAGTTTTGACCATAAACACAAAGTAATTTTCCCGTAGCTGCGTACATTTTTCTTAACAACATGTGGTTAAATTTAAAATAACAGACTTTTATTGGCCATTGTCATTAAGTATTGTGTACTACGAGTATTTGTGAAGAAGAAGAAAGAGTATATTAAATACATGTAGAAGTGTTGTTAATAATTATCCTACTATAATGTATCATATCACTGCCTGGACATTGGTTGTCCTATTCCCAGGCAGGATATCGTTGTGCATTTATAATATAAGACAACGAATTATTTTTAATCATCAACATATGTTCTCTATAAGAGGTAACGTGTAGACAGTGTTAATGCAAAGATAGACAAAGATCGACTGGTAAAAGTGAATATGCTTACTTATAAACAGATTTACATTAGATTTTTCGGAAAGTAAATGCCAAAATGTCGTATATGGACTAGAACTACAATATGATTCAAACAAGTTAAGATGACACGTTTCAAATCAAGTAATAACAAGGCCAACCATTATATTGACTTACGAAATACGATTCTAAAGAAATCCCAACGCCAAGGTACCATTTAGTCTGTTGTACGATAGATTCGCTTAAATTCTCATTGAAGATTATGGTTACCTATATCAAATGAATGAGACCTCATGAGGTCCATTTAGTTACTATGATTTTCACCCAATTCCTGTGCCTTCCGATGTTTTGACTCAATCTATATCACATGATTCCATACAGTTTCATGCGCTTTATATTGGGTTCGATCTATTCTTAGATTAGACTTTGCTCCATCAAATCGAAAGTGCGCCCTTAAGTTTCTAGAGTTTTCGTGATTATGCCCATTCTGCAAGGTCTTCTTTTTAACGAAATTCCATAGAAATTGGATCATTATCAAATGAGAGCCATTTGAATTATATGGCAGTAATATTGTATATAAATCATTTATATTAATATAGTTCTTATATTGACCATGGATGATGGATGGTTGATTTATATTTTAAATGGAAGTAGACACTACAATTTTCTTAGGATGTTCAATTTTTTGTGGTTGGGAGGTGAAGGCTATTTACCCCCTTAGTTTGAGGCTCCCACGCGCACCAGGCACTATGGATTGCCCCCTGAACACCCCTGTCCGCTGAGAACCTAGCATGGAACCGTTAGCACATCATTTCAGCTTGGCCACATTTGCCTTCGCCTAGAGGCATCTTCGAGATCCTAAAATCTCCTTTCTAGTGGTAGAACGGATTACTAGAAAAGAGACCCCTGCCCTCAACGCCTCTTCACGCTCAATTATGCCTTTTTTATCCTCCAGCTCGTCCCGTAACTAATCTGCTACGCGGCTCCATTTTTCGACGGGGGTAAGCATCTTTCTGATTACAGTCGTTGGGAAAAGCGCTTCAACTTCATTGAAGAGATTACAATGTAGCTTGTCCCACCTTTTGCAGTTAAAAAATGTATGGCAGGCATCACCTACCTATCCAACGCAAAACACGCAGCCGGGAGAGCGTGACTTACCAATCTTGTGCAGGTAAGACCGAAAAGCTCCGTGCCCACTCAAAAGCTAGATCAAATAGAAGTCAATCTCATCATGCCTTCAAACGATCCACTGCCTTAATTCAGGGATGAAAGGCGCAGTCCATCATCCCTTAGTGTCACTCTCCCAGGACTATTATCAATCGCAGACAATGCGTAGTCTCTCCTCCATTGCGACTACCTCGCTGTTAACTTCGCTTCTACGTAGGTAAATATTTGTACGCTCTCTAGCAAGGAAGATGATGGGTATCACTCTTGCAGTAACACTGCCGACCTGGAGGCAGTTCGATATGCACGTGCAACTCGTAGCGCTTCTTGTCTCTGCAGCTGTGCCAACCGCTTTCGGTGCAGCTCCTTGCTAAGAGCGCTGCTCCATATTTCTGATCCGTAGAGTATTGCAGATAGCTCAGCCCTCACCAAGAGTCGTCTTCTTGATGAAGAGGGTCCCCCTATATTGGTCATTAAACATGCAAGTGCCATTACCCTCCCCGCCGCTTTATCTCACTCGTATTCGGGTCTATCAATATGCCTAAGTATTCCACTTATGGTTTTGATAATCCTGGCCCTAGGAAGTCTTTTCTCTGTCGACGGTGTGTCCACTAGTTCCGCATCATCATCCGCATAGCCGATCAAGTGTGACTCATCTGGCAGCTCCAGCCTCAGGAACCCATTGTACGATATGTTGCACAAGTTAGAGCAAAGAATATAGCTCTGAGCGATACCCGATGTGATTTCCATCCTCCGCCGACCTTCCTTCGTGTCATAGAGCAGGCTACGGTACTTCAGATATTTCCTCAAAATCCATATCAGTACTTTGAAAGGATTTTCCAGTGCTTCCACAATATCCGCCTATCTAGCGGAGTTGAAAGCATTTCTGACGTCGAGTGATAGGACAACCCGTTGGGTGGAACTGCTATGTGTCTCTGCGCGCTGGACCTGGACTTCTTCCACTGATAAGTTTTTCGTACACTTTTCCGGCCGTGTCTAGCATACACAACGGGAGGTATGCAGACGCCGACTCGGAACTCACCTTCCCCTTGCTGATCAGCACGATCCTCCCTACTTTCCAGCTCTCCGGGAATATTCCTTCGCGAAAGCGAGCGTTGAACACACTAGCAGCAGTTCAGGGCAACAGTGATAGACCATCTGGGGTACCTCAGCTGAAATCCCAACTGGCTCTGGGACCTTTTTTGCCCCCATGGACAAAACCGCTTCCTACAATTTGGTCTTCGTAAAGACTGACCGATCCGCTAGAGTTTCATCGTGGATCAACAAGAACAGGGTGCGTAGAGAAAAGAGCCCGCACAATCGCGTCCATCTTTTCCGCCTCATATGTATGTGCAGAGCAAACGTCGGGCTCCGAACTTCCGTATGACTAGCCCAGGCCCTATTCACGCCGTCCACCAGATTTTTCCAGCATGTGTTGTGTCATTCATTTCGCTGTTCAGCTATTTTTATTTGCTACGCTCAAATGCTGCAAAAATTACCGGTTGTACAAGGTTGTCCTGTGCTTTCTGTTCACTCGTGCGGTTTCGTCCATCTTTGTTGTCTTAGTTATTGCTGTCATTCTTCTTGTCTCCGGTTGGCTTTGCCGTTTGTGTTGTCGTTGGCGTCGTTGTCGTTGTTGCAGTTTTTGTTATTTTAGGATGTTCATAAGGATTTCAGGAATAGTGCTTAACTTGAATATGTTAAATTGGCGCCTATTCAGCAAAATAATTTAAGTTGAAGTTAAATGGTGGCTTTTTTCTGCTCATGAAAGGACACTTCAATCTTTTTAATATTCAACGATTTTATAATGCATAACTCAGCCATCGATTAATCGCGTCAGAAAAATTATTTTCATCCCTAGGAGGGTTACGAAGTCCTTCTAGTGGAAGCACTCTCCTGTCTACTCAACTTATTTTTTAATGCCTTATCGTCACATAAAGCTTGTGCGATCTGCACTTCATTTTACTTGTTGCATTACGGAGGTACATACACCTAGTATATACCTCCCAGACAATGTTAAAGGCGTTGATATAAAGAAGAGCCACAAATTATCTGACATGTCTTTTTGATGTTACCTTATTCAAGTCGTGATTAGCCCTCAGATATAAAAAATTAATATTTTGACTCGTTAAAACAACTTCTAGTTCACGGAAAGTAACTCTTTTCAAGTATCTGCACATACTTGAAAAGAACGATTTCTATGTTTATGTTCTAAATGCCCTAAAATATTGTTTTGCAATTTCCGGACTGAGATTCAATCATTTTTTAAAAAACATTAGTTAATCAGCTTCCTTAACCTATTCTGGTAGATTGTTATTTATTCGCAAAGCATCAGCTGAACCACCGTACTTTAAGGCGGCCGATTTTTTCAGAAGGGTTTACAAAGTAATTTGCAATGCATTGATTTCTTGGCGATACTTTTACTAGAGGAATTTATATCGAGCAATTGTTTTCGGGCATTTAAAGAAAAAGATAGTTTTTCTGTCATAATATTTTCGTCAATGTCTCTTTATACATCTTATTAAAACATGTAGGAAAAAAGGTGGACCCAGGCTATGACTCAGTGGTATGTCGGTTTTCATAGGAACCATGTCACGCAAAACATTACTGTCTTCAAATACTTAACCCATTGTTCTCGGGTTGCCAGCGGAGATGTTTAGTGAGTAGTCCAGTCGCTTGCGAGCATAGAATTCCCACACACAGTGTGTAAATGGGATTCACCTCCCAATCACAAAAAAAAACCTATCGTTGTCACCTATGGAGGCACGCACTGCTAATCCTTCTGTTTTTGGCGCTTGGCACTTTTGTTTCATTGAATTTGCTAACAAGAAGTTAAAACCTTCCTAGCAATCAAACAGTATTTCGAGGAACGTAAATCTTGAAACTGATATCTGCTATTTTTATTTAATCTGTCTATACCATATAAAACTTAAATCTAAGAAATTAAATTTTACATTTCATTTAATCCCATTATGTCTGTAAATATTTCCATTTCAAATTATTCTATTGTGTTTTATCACGATCACAAAAACTTGAAGAATGATGAAACGTCTGACAATGAAAAGAAAACAAATATCTAATTCTAATTATTAAATAAAGTCAAAAACCAAACTACAATCCAGGATCAAACCATAGCGCGTAAAACAAAAACCCCGAAGCACTCACACGCTAGCCTGTGTCTCAACGATTCGATTTCAGGCATCAATTTTGATGCAGGATTTTTTTTGTTGATGTAGCTTATATTTGCTTTAGCACTATAGCCCCTTTTGGGCCTTCCCTTATAGATAGAGTATCTCATTATCTTGATCGAATGTATCGGCACTCGGGAAGGTGATATGGTCAGTACCAGACTTTGGCCGTGTGTCTGTCCATCCAGTTACTTTATGTTCTGATTTTAAACCATTACTGAACAATTTTATAGTCCATCCGAAGAATCACTCGAAACAAATCTCGTTGTCACCAATGAGACTAGAACCAGGGACCTTCTGCTTAGGGGGTGAGTGCTCTAATCACTACAATACGCGGACTAGTTTGTTTATGTAGCACATGCATCAAATACCGCCAATGCAATTAACTCTATCTTATTCGTGTTTCGTCTGTACATGATGCAAATTACAGGAACCACCTGTCAGGATAGATCCAAACTCCTTTTAGTATGATTAACTCGAATCAGATCGATTTTTATATCATTCGGTTTTTTCTTAAGCAGTTTATATTAGCATATAAAATCAGCAGATGCGAGCTCCTTGATATATTTGTAATCTTGATTGTTGTATTAGAAAGCATAAACAAATCTTCTAGCAATCAAAATTGTTCGGTTATGATGTTTTAACTATTTAATGCTTATAAAAATTAATGTATTCGGTTTGAATTCGTAGTTTGTTTTCTTTTACACATTTGGTTATTAAACTTCCAAAAAAACAGAACATTTTCAAATCTTTCTACAATTTCTAATTGAGCTGATAAACCAATGCTCTATTAACCTACAGTTTAAAAAAATGTGAACCTTCAAACCACACGATCTAGGCGGCCAACATTTAGTCCATACGAAATGAGATGTCGACCAGATGTAATCCTGCGATTTGATCAAAAAGTTCGAAAGCATTAAGCGTCATTGACGGGAACGTTGCGACCAGCATCATCTTTCAAGAATTACGGACCGATACCACTTCCATCGGCCCATAAAACGAAGACGGTCCGATAAGTACATAGCCCAATTCGACCAATTTGACCGTGGCGACGGCGGAGGTGTGAGCCGGTGCGTTGTCTAGTGGAAATGCACTTTTTCGCCAAATGGGATCTTTTTGCCGGAATTCGGTGTCGAATCGGCCCAATAATTCGGCATAGTAGAACCCAGTGACCGTTTTGCCCTTCACCAGGTAGTCGATGCAGATCACGCCTTGTGAATCCCAGAAAACGGTGGCCATCACCTTTCCAGCCGATAGGACAGTCTTCACCTTCTTCGGAGCACGTTCGCCGCGTGAGGTCCTCTGTTTCGACTGCTCCTTGGTCTCTGGTTTGTACCAGTGGAGCCACGTTGCACCGGCGTCAAACATTGCTCTGAAGTGGTGTCACGTCAAACATTGCTCTGAAGTGGTGCAATCTCTCTTTTGAGATGCCTATCGTCACAGCTATCTCGCGCACCTTCAAACGGCGGTCTGCCAATACGAGCTCGTGGATTTTTGTCACGTTATCCTCAGTGGTAGTCGTTTTCGGGGCGCCTGGGCGTGGTTTATCAAAAACCGACGTGCGACTACGTTGAAACTCGTTAAGCCAATTTTTTACGGTCCCCATCGCAAGAGCAGAGTCACCGAACACAGCATCCAAGCGTTTTGTTGAGCGATTTCCCTTCCAAAAACAAGAATCGAATCATCGACCGATATTGTCTTTCTCCATTTTTCTAAAATCCGAAGACACACACGCGTTCAAACGAAGACTACGAGGTCGATTCGGCTGAAATTGACAGTAGCCGTCTACGAGAATGTACTACACGATAGTGAATCTCTCTTGCGATAGTGACGCCATCCAATGGTGAGGCTAAGTACTTATCGGACCGCCCTCGTACAACAAGCAAAGCATGTGTAATTGCAGTCCTTGTATTGTGCCTTAAGCAGAGACCAATTGCAAAAGTTTTGCTTCCTCACATTCCCATTTAGATTCTTGCGATAAATCTTCGTTTGTCACAATCTCAATTGCTGTAAATGTTGAATCGCAGCCTTCACTGACACTGGACTCTATGGGAGCAGTTTTTGTTCTGTATGTACTTCACAAAAGGGGGGTGGTTTAGCTGTCTAATAACCTAAAATTGCAGCAAAAATTTGGTACTGGCTTGAAAGGTTTCCTCAATATGTCAGTTGTGGCACTGTAAAATGGTCAAAATGCACGAAACAGTAAACTTCTTCCGGTTTAGAGGCGTGTTCTCTAACTATTAGATGCGCAGGAAGACGACGCCTGCTACACACTTTTTGCCTGCAGAAGGTAAGACAGGCAGCGCGGGGACCTCTTCAGTGATATCGGGAAGCCCTCCCCGGATACTATTATCGGAGAGATGCTTACATCAGTTGGCTAATGGAACCGCGTGGCGCTTTATGCTTGAGCAGTCCAGAGAGTTAAAAAAGACATATTGGATCACTGATGGCGTTGAGGATAGAAGAGTTTCTTTTCTAGCAAACTCTTCTCCCTCCTCACTAGAGAAGAGATTCTTGTAACTTGAAGGGGCTTCTGGGCGTAGGAAAACGAGAACTAGCCCCAAGTAACGTATCAAACGGTTTCAGGCTAAGTTCTAAGATTGGCAGGGGAGATGTTTAGTAGGTAGTCTACAAGCATTGGGCTGTTAGGAGTCCCACACTCTGGACGTAAATAGCCTTCAACTCTCTACCACAAAAAAAAACACTACACGCTCGATTCGGCTCAGCTCAAATTCTTTGACAAAAAAGCTGTGAGACTAAAGTCAATTCTTATCGAGCGTCCATTTTTAATATCCTCAAATGTTCTTCAATTATACCCAAAAAATAAATCTCCGAGGCTCAATCTCGTATACTTGCGGCGGCGATTAGAAATCATAATTTCGAAACATTTCTTTCATAGCTAAATTGACTTTGTCTTTTGCGAACTGGGTGTGCGAATTTTGTCACATAAGTTCCCACAAATGTCTGGCTAGAAACTTCACAATCTTATAGTAATCTGAATCGTGGAAGAACCTTTATAGGAGAGATTCCAAACACGGTTACAGTAAAAACCTATGAAGTCTATAAACGTTGCTTCATTTCAACATCATATGAATAATATATTAATCATTTCTTCTTTTTTTCTTTTCATAGTTTGTTCACGAAAGTCCTCGTCATGGTTAAACATTTTCCCTCCCATCGAATAAAACACCTATTTAAAGAAATCCTCCCATTTGTTTTCATTTACAATTCTAAATGCTTACCCTAATTTTTTTACGGCCATTCTACCCGTACTTTCTATTTGATGCTGTTCTACATCCCAAAAAACGTAAATCAAGGTAAAAGTCATTTTAAATGTAAGTTTTATCTTTTTTTCACAGTATTTAATTGTCTCTGCAGTAGAACCTTAATAGTCTTATCCTGCTTTGGTTTGAAAAAAGGACAGAAAAAGACACTTAATCCTGAATACTAAAGCTGGATCATATGCACGATTGTTTTCTCCCTGTATATACGAGTAGGTTTATGTTTGTTTTTCAAAAAAAGTGAATAGAATACTCCATGGAGGAACATTTGCTCAGTTTTCTTTTTTGCATGAAAGCTCTGTGAATTTGCATCTGAAAATGAAATCTAGGTCATATACATTAAAATTTAATACCAGAACGGAATCACTCTAAATTGAGCTTCAAATAATTGCATTTGGCTTTAAATACTGTATACTTCATCTTGTTTTCATACTCGTTAAACAATCGGTTTTTGATATACTTTTCCGTGGAACAGTTGTTCTTATTGATTTCACGGATTTTCATTTACATTTTTCTTCTTGTAATTGTTTGCTATTTTGAAGTTCAGACGGAAATAGTCATCCTATTTCTCTCAGGTATCATTCTTCCATAAAGCTACAGTTCTCAAGTTGTACGCGGTGCCATAGTGTCTTAACAATCGTTGTTCTCACTATTAACGGAAAAAGTGTAGAAACTATTGATTTAGTTTATAAGTTTATATTTTTTGCCATTTTAATTTAAATGGTATAACTGTGTGCCATATTTGAGATATTTTGATATCAATCTCGAACATGAATTTATACCAGTTTCTATTTATAGCTGTATCCGTTTCTATGAAAGTCGTTTTACAATTTATCAATTATTGCTTCGGATGATAGTGTTTTAAATCAAATTATGACCGTGTTTTCTCAAACAGAAGGGTTAATTTCTAGAGCTCTTAAAATAAAACAGTTTAAATGAATCTACTGTTGGCTTAGATAACTATACCTCTATGAATGCGAAATGTACTAGAATACATTTACGTCATTTACGTCTGTGAGCAGGCGGATTTCTTATAGCCCACTATGGAGAAATTGATTGCGTTGCGGCTTGACAAATAATTTATGGAGAATAGAGTTTCAGATCTAATTTATGGTTACATAAACGATCTTGATAATAATTTCGCATTTATAGGGTTTCGAAAAATAAATTTACGAAACCCTAATAAAGTCGTGACTCGTTTGTCCGTCTGTGCGTCAAATTAAATTTTGCTCAAAAACATCAAAAGCTCAAAGGTTGCAATTTTGTAGACAAGTCAACAGCGATGATTGCGCCTACGTTTTGGAATTACAATAAAAAAGTGTAAGGTTTGTAAGAAGGCTCAAAGTCAAAGTCAAAAGCGCTTTATTCAATACTAATCGTTATAAATATTCAAAGAATATAAAACAAATTCTAAAGAATGGCCCCAAGGGCTCTCTGAATTTATACATTATCAATGAAAACATTTAATCAAAAAAATAATATTATGTTCAGTTTAATTCAAATTAACAAATATTATATGATTCAATTGGAAAAGGAGAAACAGCCAACCAAAAATATTGTAAGAAGGCTTCCCCATATATGGAGTGCCGCTTAAAATTTGTTTTTTTTTGAAAAAATGTAGCTAATATGGTCATCAAAATATTGTATTGATGGGAACTTTCAAGATCAAATATTAAAGTTCGATAACAAAACTGAGAGGCGAAGGGGGTATCAAAATACGTTATGAATTTGTCAGGGGTTCTACAGTCGGCGGCACAACTTGTTCAAATACTTTTGTATTTGTATATAAAATGTCAAAGCGAATGGTATTTTTCTATCAGAGGTAATCCTTCAAAGATTTCCAAATACGTTGAGTTGGTTCATCGCTCTCGGGATACACGAGTATTCAAAGAAATTCTGTGACACCTGTAAATGCAATCGTCGTTGTGTTATGTGGATAAAGTACTTTTTCCTTTATGGATAGAATTTAAGAAGATGACTCCAAGGAGTCGAAACGCGTCCGCTCACTTAAAAATAGCAAGGCCCGACGCCTTTTCAAGAAAAAAAATTTAAGTGAAACGGATTTTCTATACAAAGTATAGTACTCAAATTTTGTGGGAAAGCCAGAAGTGATTGTGTTTCAAAAGTTGTTTGTTCAAGCACTACAGACTTCAGGCCTTCGCTTAGAGCATCTGATCGAACGTATCGGCACTCAAGAAGGTTATATGGTTAATATTATGCTTTGGCGGCATGTCCGATTTTAAACCACTACGTATCATAACTGAGCGAGCTTAGAATCCATCCGAACAACCATCATCATCATCTATGGCGCGACAGCCCAAGCCGGGCCTTGGCGTCCAGAATTAATCTCCTTCAATTATCACGGTTCCGCGACCTTGTCCGCTAGTTAGTTACTCCCAACAACTGTTTCTATTGTGTCTTCCCATCGAATCCTCGGTCTTCCCGCTGGACGTCTACCTTCTGCTCTACCCTCTAATGTTCATTTGAGAAGCCGGTTTTTTTCATTCTTTCTACATGGCCCGCCCATTGCAATTTACGTAACTTTACGCAAGAGAAAACAGGTGCATTGTCAAATAGTTCATATAAATCATCGTTGTAATGTCCCCACTCTGTTTGTTGTTTCTCTAAGCGGTAGATTGTCCGGAGCACTTTGCGCTCAAATACGTCCACTGCCGTTTCGGAATTGCTCATCAGGGTCTATACTTCACTTCCATATAACAGCGCGGGTTTGACTAGTGATTTGCAAATACTGAGCTTGTTTTGCCTGTGCACAACACTGGACCTTAGAATGGGAAGTAAAGAGTAATAGGCTTTATTTGCGGCATTTATGCGGTGTCCAATCTCTTCCTTTTCGGTGCTTCTATTATTCAGCTTGGCTCCAAGGTATACAAATTTGTTGGAAGAATCACTCGAAACAAATTTCGTTGTCACCAACGGGATTCGAATCAGCAACCTTCGGCTTACGCAGCGAGTACTCTAATCAGCGCCGGTTTCAGCGCCGGTTTTTCTAAGCTTCTTTTTGCTACGTCCATTCATATTGAAGAAATTCTGTTCTAGCCGTGGTACAGAGCTCCAAGATTCACAGACGACTCCAAGCTTCAAAAAGTCAAACCGTGGCCGAGCTATTCGCGCAAAATCGTTGACGAATTTCCGAAAGTAGCACTTCAGTGTGTAACCTGCTTAAATTGGTTATAAGCAACTGTCTTTTTCTTCATTGGATTTAATAGTTCGATTGTCACTGGTATTGCTAAGTTACTCCACTTTTAAGGTATCCATTTCAATATCTTCCTGTTTAAACGTCTAGTAAACCAGTCAACGAAGGTATGAAGGTATCCATAGAACTAACTGTGTTTTGTGATATTCCTTCTAAAATAAAAGTTATTATTGCAGTTGTACGTTTGTTATTTTTTCGTGGTGAAACAATCCCTTATGGCAAAAAATATGAAAACTTTAGATGTAAGCTTTTCTAATCTTTTTTTAAATGTTCGCAACCCTTTAAAATAAGAACTAAAAAATCAGTTAGTTAGTTCCGTTCTCTTATTTTTCCCTAAATCAGACAGCGGTTTCGGGGTTTATCTCGCCTCTTCCGCGTTGATCTACCTAATCTATTATGTAATTAAAATTGCGTGTAATAATATACAATTACTACATGATATAGACTGAGGTGCAATTTTAGAAAAAACCGAAATATTTCAATTTAACTATGGGAATACATAGGATTATTTATAATCAATGAACAGTTAGATTTTATGAACACCAGTCCGCTATCAAACCCAATAAATTTTATTAATCGGTAATTAAAATCAATCATTTGCTTCATAATGCCTTTCAAAGGGCGTACCGCATCGCTTACTATAGTTTTTTATTTTTAAAATCGAAAATTTTTGTTGTGCTGATAATATTTGATCACATCCTCGGTATAAGCAGAACGATATTGGTATACTCTAATGCTGTGTGTCTCACAACATCATCCTTGATTAATTTGATTCCCTGCTTAGCTGATTATAAACGACTCGTATGATTTATTGTGATTTAAGCGTTCATAGCTATATTTAGCTTGACGCCTGTGCTTTTGTCGCCTCTTTGTCTGCCTTTGATGTGTCGCTTTATGTCCTGGAGAGATTCGTCGCTCACGATATTTCCACGTCGCACTTTTTTGAATAATGTTAATCAGGCATAATGTCGGCGTGCGACAATTACGTGACAGGCTTACCAATTGTTTGTTCAGATTTCAATGAATTCAGGAAGGCCTCCCCCTAAAAACGGATCACTTCGCGTTCTCATATCATCTAGCGCAACTTGAATTTAAAGTTTAATCATAATGCCTTTGGTTTTAAATATTTTGATGGTTGTTGCCTATATGTTTCAGTCTGAATGCAGGAAGTTTCGATACGTTTCTACAAACTTTTATACATATCGATGATAAACGTCTGTATTCGTTACAATAAAAATATTTGGTTCATTTGCTTTATTCGCGCTGTATCTGTCTACAATTAGATAGGATATTTCTCCGTAGTCAACAGACACGACTTGTCTCGCGATCATCCTTTTATTTCATCACTTCTTGATACCAAGCTCGGTTAACACCTAGATCAACAATAGTACCGATGTTTTCAAGATCTATTTTATGTTGCCAATTCTAAGATTAAATTAGTGGTGGCGGAGAACATATCTGTTCATTAAAGATCTTGAACTCCAGTTTTACCTTCTCAAACCCTAAAAATGAAACGCATGGAATTGTATTTATAATCATATGACTTTAAAGCAATTCGTAATCCATATTTAATACTAATTCGATGTATGGCGACATGCAGAAATTTCCATCTTTCGCATTTTCCCTATAAAACACTGACCATTAGGGCAATAAAACCAAATGAAAAAATAAGGGGAATTAAATAAAGTAGTCAGCGATAGATAATGGAAATTTGTTTTATATTGAAAGGAGTTATGTTGTGTGAAGCAAAGCAATAAATATTTAAAATCACCTAAATATGTCAGAATAATATTTATTTTAAAGTTATCCCTAATATCTGAATTCTACATTCATAAATAAAAATAAAAATCTTCCGAGGCGTCAGGGTTTTATGAGTAAAAGTTCGACAGTGCCTCAATTGTCAGTAGCTATAGTTGAAGGCCCACTCCCCAACGTCTCTTGAAATGGTAGATTTCAGATACTCTCAAAATAATCCTTCCACCGGACCGTTTTATAGTCTTATTTAATTGAAATTTTGAGAAGCAAAAACACTGGTCCGAAGGTGACGACCCAAAATGAACACGCATAGGATGATTTGGTTTCGATCAATGTATTGTAAAACAAAAACGATCCTCCGAAAACCGAACACCCTATGAACCTGTTAAAATGTTGCATCCTTTTCATACTTACGGTTAAACTGTAGCATTTCTATAGATGCAGGTAAGGTGTAAAGATCATGCAAAATACAGGTGGAAATGCAAGATTTTTTTAAAGCCAACGGACCTTGCTTCTCTGAGTGAGTAGACGCGTTTCGACTCCTTTGAGTCATCTTCAGTGTTTACCACATGTGTCAATTGCTAGTTTGTATCAAGCATGGTTATATTGATCTTAATTATGAAATTTAATCTTTATACCATCTGTTTTGCATCATATGTTGCCTTGTCTCTAAAAAGAATTAGAAAAGTTTCATTAAGGGATCAGATTGGCAGTCATGCCCATTATGGCTATCTCATCCTAAAGGCGAACTTTTGCAAATTCTATTTGTTTTGTTTGTTTAGTTCAGCCAATAGTAGCGACCTTACTTTTCACCATGTATAAGATTCTTCTAATAAGGATCGGCCCAATATTTCGTGTAGACGGCGCCTCAAAACAGTTAAACTTATTTCGCCTCAACAGAATAACTCGGCAGTTTCCTTGAATGTCAACCACATTCATACAATACATTCTACTGACAATACCACTCTCAACCATACTTCCGTCAGTTTCGCGGGTTCCCTGCTTTTCCGTTTCATGGTATTTTTCACCGCAGCTTTCTGTCTAACCTATAATCCTGTATTCGTTTCAGTCGTTTACAACCCAATCTCGCAGAGCCGATTCTGCAGCTTGAACTTCTGAAGATTTTCAACTTCATCAACACCTACCATTGTCGTTTCTCTCTTCTTTAAAACAAGTCCTAGATGGGCAAACATGGTCCCAAACATGATTTGCAACATGACATGTTGGTTTTATGTTTCACTGTGTGTCGTAATATAGGGTTGCTCAGAGAGTCCATGACTTGGTCCCACAAAAATAAAAATCTCTTCATTTTTTATTTGCGAGACTAAAAAGTTTTTATCCTAGCTGTATAGCCTGTGACAATGTTTGAAGCGTTTTGCTGACCGTCATTATACAAGATGGATTGTGCGCAAACGCCTAGAAAAATATATTACTGAGTAGAAATTTTCTCTGTCACAACTCGCAAATAATGAAGATCGTGAAATGGTTTACATGATCGTCTGCGCGTCTATGTGTTGCGTGTTATAAACTTTGTGACCATGTTGGTCTATACCATGCTAGGGAGTACTAGTCGATGATGCCATTTTTCGACCTTTCGTTGCACTAGTTATTGTCTCTGGAAAATACTGCTGATGGCTCATAGTCTACCCCTGAGAGACCAAAGCGTTTTCACATGATTTAAAGCAAGCTTACTCGTGAAAAAATTAACAACTGAGAATTGCTGCTACAAATCGACATTTCGTATTTCCAGAGGTTTTTTGACCTTTTTGAATATTTTAATTCAATTTTTCATTGTATAAGGTTTACTAACGTTAACAGCGCCAATAGAGGTATCAAACATAATAAATGCCTTTCATAATTTGCATTAGGTTTTCTTTATTTGTAATCGAATTCATTTTCGCCTTCACAAAATACTCCAACTGAAAATAGAAAAAGACAGCTTGCTTTTAATTTTGTGTATTTTATTTATTTTTATTCTCGAAATCGATTTTCGACCGTAATCGTTCGGTCTTCTTCAGCGATTAATTTATTTTTACTCACATTCCTGCTTATATACTAGCTATGTTTCAGGAAATTTACTCTAGATCATTAAAAAGTAATTAGGGAAATTTGCTTAAGCTAATAAAAGGTAGGAAAGGTAATTTACAAAAGGGGTAGTTATAAAAATATTATTTTTACATGATTCAGAAAAGATATTATTATTTAATTAATTTAAATAGCCATGATCTGCAGTTTCCGTCATCCTGATTCATCAACTTTTTCCTTTCCCGGGTAATTGCCAGGCTTTCCATCACATCCAATTCACGTGTAATTCTAGCTTCCTTGATGACTACAGCGTCCTCCATTGTTATCTCGTGTCCCTTCGTGATAATATGTTCCGTTACCGCTGACTTGAAATTCGAAGTTCTTTCTTTCTTTCTTGCTGCTGCTGCTGATCTGGTATCTATCGCATCGAATGTCCCACTTGTGAAGAAGTGTACATAGGTCAAACGAGGAGGCTCATCGGCACGCGAATCAAGGAGCATCTAGGCGAAGCAGCAGCAGCAAGAATTTCGAATTTCAAGTCAGCGGTAGCGGAACATATTATCACGAAGGGACACGAGATAACAATGGAGGACGCTGTAGTCATCAAGGAAGCTAGAGATACACGTGAATTGGATGTGATGGAAAGCCTGGCAATTACCCGGGAAAGGAAAAAGTTGATGAATCAGGATGACGGAAACTGCAGATCATGGCTATTTAAATTAATTAAATAATAATATCTTTTCTGAATCATGTAAAAATAATATTTTTATAACTAGCCCTTTTGTAAATTACCTTTCCTACCTTTTATTAGCTTAAGCAAATTTCCCTAATTACTTTTTAATGATCTAGAGTAAATTTCCTTAAACATAGCTAGTATATAAGCAGGAATGTGAGTAAAAATAAATTAATCGCTGAAGAAGACCGAACGATTACGGTCGAAAATCGATTTCGAGAATAAAAATAAATAAAATACACAAAATTAAAAGGAAGCTGTCTTTTTCTATTTTCAGTTTTCTTTATGCCTATTACCTAATTTATTCTGGAATGATTTCTTAAAGCAGTTTGGTAGTGAATTACCCTTTTGCAAGAGGTTATATGTTTTTATTACTTTGCCTTTCTACCTTTCAATTCATTTGGCTTTCCTACTATGTCCTCATTTTCTCAATTTTGGCCATATACATGACTTGCATACTTGTTGTTATGTTAAACATCCATTTAATTAGAACCCATAACGAGATTGCTATTCATAAAATGAAGTTTTGAAAATATGAAACAAAACCAGTTGTTTTTAACTTCTTTGGAAGGCTACCGTCATTTAAAAAAATATAATAGGGGTACCGGTTTATTCCTGCGGTTTTCTAGCAGATGGCGTAAATTTAGCTGTCGCGTAAACAACAATACTTTTTTTACTCTGAAAATGTCGAATTTTGGGCCGAATAAAGTGTTTTTGCGGGGAGTACTTCATTGAAGAAAAAGGCTGCCGTAAGTCATCGTATTTTGGTGGAAGTGTATGGTGTGCATGCTCTAGCTGAGCCTACGTGCCAGAAGTGGTTTGCACGGTTTAAAAGTGGCAATTTTGACTTGGAGGACGATGAACGGCCCGGACAGCCAAAAAAGTTTGAAGATCATGAATTGGAGATATTGCTTCCACCCCAAACGCAAGAAGAACTTGCAAAATCACTTGGCGTCGCTCAACAAACCATTTCCGATCGTCTAAAAGCAATTTTCCACAATAAAGCTTCAATTTTCGAAAAAAAAACCCGCACAAATTAACCGGTACCCCTGTAGTATCGATATTTTCTAGTACAACAATTATTTCTGAAACGAATGAATCAAGATTGAAAAATGTGTCTTAATGTAGCTCTCCATGTCAAATGGCTTTTTAAGAAAATTGCAAGAAGCGCTGCTTTTAAGTCACTAATTAATATTTTTTTCCAAGCATAGCTGAATTTAACATATCATGTATCGAAGCTTCTTATTGCGTACTGGACTTGTTAAAAATTGTAGCGAATAAGAATGTAGCGCTTATAATGGCTTAAAACACTTTCCATGTTTTCCAAAACAATTATTAGTTGCCTTTCCGTTGCTCCTCGATATGTCAAAAATATACAGATGCATATTTACCTCCATCTTCACTCTCTCAAAATTTAAAAAACTAACATACCCATTTGCATGGGTATTATTTATTCTAAAAGGAATCGATTATGCTTTGGCAAGCACATAAATCTGGTTGGGATGTCAATATCCTAACAGTTTTACTTTCAACTAAACATACCCTTATCATATTTTAGATACGATTTGATTTAACATCAAAATCTGAACATACAGTATGCAACAATTTCTATCGTATTTTCACGCACGTATTCTTGAAAATCGAGCCCCTTAAGGCAACAACCGTAGCCAAGCACAAAAAACGAGGAGTGTATTGTAACATTGCCTTTCATTGGATACGGTTGGTTGGACACATTCTTAGTCACGAACAATAGATGCCCAGTATGGTTGGCAGACGATCTGAAAAGTATTATTGGTACATTTTCATATGAACGATGCGAAATTGTAGGTTTTTGTAAAGGTCAAAAATTCTGCTTGGGGCCAAAGGTTAAAAACACAACCGCGTTTGAAAAAAAAGGAAAATGTGTCTAAACCAAATGTATATCCTAGAGGTGAAATAATCTTTAACACATGCTTCAAAGTGAGAAAATTTCATCAATGTTTGTTTGCTTAGTAAAAAATAAATTTTCGAAACTCTAGTGCGATTGGAAATTCATGATGAAAGCTTTGAATATGGTTTGAATTTCTTGTATCACACTCGCACGTACCATGTGGAACTGTTAAACAGGAGAATTTAGTTTGAAAATCCATCTATCTAGATCAAATAAACAAATTGAACATAAATCAATTAAAAATTCAAATAATCGAACGTTTTCCTCTTGTTATTCAGCCAAAGAAAACGCGGCAGGCATAATTAATGAACACAGACTTCAAGTCCTTGCTAATAAATTATGTTCACTTTATTACATTCACCTTGCTAAACGATGATCTCATTTCCAAAGATTTCTAAAGCATCCTGGCAAACTACTGATTAATCATTTAACCTACAATTTGTATGGCAATCATCAAAATACATAAGATAACGAAGAAAGTGCGTGGAATCTTTAGCAACGAACAGAAAATTAACGTTTTGACTGCGTTAAACATGGTTCACAGAATGATTAATTTTTTCCTAGCTACAGAAAGCACGACATTTGTTTGACCTCTTATTCAGGACTTCGCACAGAATTAATGAATGTCGAAAAGAACAAACTGATGGACTCACTGCTTGAAAGCAATTCCTAATGAAATCAGTAGGGAAAAGTAGCAAAAGAAATAGCGACTATAAAGCCAGAGGGTACGAGGTCACAAAAATCAATTCCGGAAATAATGATACGTAGGAAAACGAGCGAACTGTTTCATTGGACTTAAAATGACTTGGTAAAGATTCATCTCAAAGAACCAAAGTCACGCAATGTAAACATTTGGATGTGCATGTTGATGGCAGGGGAGCGCTGCTATAAGTTTTACATTTTTGTTTATAAGAACGAACTATTGATGTCAGAAATAAATGACTTGTGAAAGACTATGACGATTAAAGAGATGACCAAGTCTGACGGTAATGCGTATACAATGTCATGATATATAAAAATTGAAAGGGAATTCGTTTTCAAATACTTCCAGTTTTAAGTGTGTTGATGTAATTTGGTGTCAGCGTGGCTTGTGTTCTTAATTATAGTCTTCATTTTGAGCTATTGTTAGCTAAATATAATAAATCAAGTATATAGGAGTGCGCTCTTATCAGAAGGGTTTCACACTCAACCTATGAAATACAGACATATACACTACATTACGTAACTAATGTAAAAACTCAAGAGAACTTCTATCATATGTATGCTTAATGATACGTTTGAAGGAAATCATCTTTTGATCCAATTTAAGCTGCCGCCACTTCGTTTTAGTATAGGAAATATCATTCAGTGTACATTCTGTACATACACAAATTTAAGTTACTCATCTTTTCTGAAGTTTTAAAAAAAATCCCATCAATAATGTAGCATCTGGTTGGATCAAAAGCACATCGAGTAGGAAAACCGCATATTGTTTTTGTTGTGATAAATGAAAATCAACTGGCTATAACTTCACTGAATACTGTTAGATTCTGATAAAACTTACAGGCTAAGACAAAACTTGCATTTAACTACCTTTTTGTAATTTAAGAGTACCTTTCCGATTTAATTGGCAAAGACCTCCAAGGTATTTATCGTTGCTGTATTTATTGAGAGAGCTACCTCCATGATTTCTTTTCTGATTTTTCGGCGTGCAGGTGCCCAATTGCGAAGGAGGAACACCATTTGTTCATTTTCTCCTGTTTTCCCTGCTGACTTCGTTCTCGATATTGCAATTTTAACAACTAAAAAAAATCGCTAAGGGTTTACATCCTTATACGGGCAGACCCCTTAAAAATCCTTGGAATTTTTTTCCGATTATTAAACTTTCATTAACCAGCAACTTCTGAGCTGTACACAATGTTTGATGACTCTAGCTTCTCTAATTTTTGAGAAAACTTGCTGTGACGGACAGATAGGTACCGGTTTTAATAGGGTATTGTAAAAATGTTTCTAAGAAAACCCTGCAAATCAATTTACTTAAAATCAAGATTTTTTTTTTTTTTTTTTGTTAAATAGCTACTTATTTCTTATTTGGTTGCTATCGAATTTTTGAAGACATGAGTTTACGTTGAGAAAAAGAGAAGGCCTCACAATTTCAAAAAAGTTGATTAGGTCTTCGCCGAATATGCCTTTGACATACGACATCGATTTGTTAATTTGATCAAGTAATGATCTGAGTTATAATTGGCTCCTCGGTGTGTACGGACGTTAAGTATGCTCGAGGCCCTTCGTTGTTGGATCAGAACATGGTCGATTTTGTTTTTTGTGTTGCCATCTGGTGATACCCAAGTTATTTTATGAATGCGTCGATGTGGGAAGCAAATCGAACGTATGGCTAGATTTCTGCTATATGCAAAGTCAATCAGGTGCTGGCCGTTGTCATTTGCTTCATCGTGGAGGCTATAGCCTCAAGTTGTTCCCCGATGAGATAGCTCATTGCCAACCTTAGCGTTGAAATCACCCAGAACTACTTTTATGTCGTTTGTAGGCAATGAGTGGACTAGTCTTTCCACGTGACTGTAGAACGTTTCGTTCGTTTCCTCATCCTTTTCTTCGGTCGGGCAGTGAACATTTATCAGCCAAAGTTTGAAGAATTTCGCTTTTATACAGATCGCACACAACCGTTCATTGACTGCCTTAAAATCAATAACGTGCGATTTGAATTCCCTATCTACAATTAAGTCCACTCCGAATTATCGTTTTCCAGTAAGCTTCCCACTTTTGAATATTGTATGCGATCTCATGTCTTGAATGTCGTTTCCAATCCAGTTCGTTTCCTGAATTGCCAGTATTTTGAATTGATATTGACTGACCTGTTGTAAAAGGTCCTTAACAGCGCCAGGGTAATTGAGTAATCTGACATTCCAGGATCCAATGCCATAGTCCTTTTTTCGTTTGCGAATTCGTTGCCGTGAGTCCAATCCATTCCGAGGCCCATCTGCATGTTTCGAAACATTTTAAGGTTTTCCAGGGACGGGGAGTTAGCCGAATCCGAATCCTCATAAAATGCTTTCTTGGATAGTCTGATTTAGCGGTAACTAGATAAGAATGTGTCAGATGTCCTCAGCATATTTCTGTATTGTACGTGAGTGTTGCCAACTGATAAATTTGCAACAGTTTGTAGTTGAATCTAGCCAAAATATACGCTATGATTTTCGACTAGTGATGGTGGTTTTTGGCAAAAGAACCGGTTTTTTCATCGTTGGTTCAACCGACAGATTTTTTGCAGCCCAAAAACAGGTTTTTAGAAGAACTGATTTTGTGCTAAAAATCAGAGATTAAAGTATTGAAATCCAAGCCGAGAGCTTACTGTTAAGCTGAGTAATTCATTTACAGTATAAGGATGAAATCGCCTTCAGCTCAAACACCAATACCCAATACACTTTCAATGCTTTGTTTTACCAGAAAAGCAGTTTTTTATCTTTCTTAAAGTGCTATTATTAACGTAGCGTGGATTGGACTCTAACATATTATGTAAGCAACCTCTATCTACCTGCATCCGGGTTCCGCTATGTTACTTGTTTCGTTCATTAGGCAACCCTCCTCCTGCTTTAGGTCTGAGGACGAACTCGACAAGCTTTGCCAACTTATTATTGCTGCCTCTATTATGTCAGAGTTAACTTAACCAATCGAGGAAGCAAATACGCTTCTCGGCATTCATAAATATAGTGGCATTTATCGTGGACAATAAGTTCAAAATATCTAAAATTATTGAACGAAGATTGAAGCCGTATTGTGTAAATATCATTGGAGGGTACCATTGTGGTTTTCAAAGTGGACGGTCTATGATTGACTAAATATTTTCAGTAAAACTGGTGCTCTAAGAGTGCTAGGAATATAATATCGATATACATCAACTCTTCGTAAACTTCAAGCAAGCATACGACAGTGTTGATAGAAATGTTCTGTTCAAAGTAATGTTTGAATTTAGCGTCGTCCGCATGACTAAGACTACAATGCAAAACGCCGAGTCGCAGGGCAAAATTAACGGAGATTTGACTGAAAGGTTCCTAACGAGCTCAGCCCTAAAACAGGGGGATGGGCTTGCCCCAATGTTTTTCAAAATTGCTCTGGAATATGTGGTCAGAAAAATGCCGGCAGACACCACGGACACCCTCCTCTGCAAATCCACGCAACTATTAACGTATGCCGACGGCGTTAACATGTCCAGATCAATTTCAGATGCGAAGGAAGCGTTTATACTGTTGGCCTCCTGATCAATGAAACTGAAAATAAATTCATGATCCAAACAGGGAAAGACATGTCTGTACGACAAAACCGGACCTTAGGAGGCTCCTACCTGGAAAGTGTGGATAGCTTCTCATACTTAAAAATCCATCTTGATAGAAAGGGTACAGAAAAGAATGAAATATAGAAAAGATAACCGCATCGAACAAAGTCTGCTTCTTAGAGATATTTACTGAGACAATAACATCCGCATATACAAGTCACTAATAAAACATGTACTGCTGTATGAATGTAAAAAACCAGATAACCCTCAAACGAGCGTTGAAGGGTAGATCGCAAGGGAAACCGAGAAAAAACGGTGGGAGGATTCAATCGATGCTGACAGCAAATCCTTGCTTGGGATTTCCAATTGTCGAACGAGGTCGCAGAACCGCGATGATTGAAGGTGGCTACTCCTGGACGCAAAGGCCCGAATTAGAGTTATACTATAAATTATGAATATTAGGAAAAATCGCTGGCACATAAAAAGTAAGAAATGTGGCGTTCCTTGCATTTACATAACTTTCCCATTCTGTAATAGTCATAAAAATATTCGTGTCTCGGCATGAACTGGCAAAGATAAAAAATCTTGTGTCAATTTTTCCGGCTTTATCAATGGATCAAAATCTAGAAGTTCAGCAACCGGAAGCACTTGCGGTTCAGAGCTACTGCCACTTTTGTATAGTTTGATTGCGGGCCTGATTAGTGTCCTCTGAGCCAATATTCGGCCACCCAATCTCAGATCCATACAGCAGTATCGAGTGTTTTACTTTTATCAAAAGTATTCGCCGTGTTTCTCTTTAATCTTCTATGCTTACCATCAGTCTTCTCAGTGGCCTTATAAGAACAGCCGCGCTATCGTATGCGTTGCGAATATGCTAATAGGTCAACTTTGAATCTTGTTAACCTCTTGGTTTGGACTATTGAGAAGCTGACAACCATCCACTGAGGCGAAAAGCTTTTGTAAAACCATCTTAGATCACTTTGTTAATTTTTCATATGGAAAATGGAAATCACACATAATTTTAGGCAAATGCCATTAGGCCAAACATTCTGAAAACTTGTGTAAATTATACTAAACTTGTAAGGCAATCATCATTAGGCATAACAAACACGACAAACGAAAATTCGAATGTACCCAATGCAGATGACAAGTAAGATGTCCTATGGCTCAAGTGAAAGCATCAGCCTTGAAATTCATGATATGTGGGTTCGATTCCAGCTCAAGTCTATAAGTAGATATGAATTTAAATGAATAAATATTTGTATGGGTTTCAATAAATGAATATTTATCCAAAATTAAATAGAATGTACAATTTTTATTTCAAATTAAGTGTCTGGCGTAGGGATAAAGAGAGGAAGAATTAAGTTGAGCAAAGTGCTTTCACGAATCAATTCATGGTTAGTTTTTTGAATGAGCGATTAGTCAAGAATTTGAGCGATTTAACTAAGTGTCTAGTATAAAATAGATTTTTACTTATTTTTTGATAATTTGCCGTCGATTTTTGCAGACCCGAAAATGTACTATAAAAACGTTTATGATATGTACATGGTTTCTGTGTAATTTTACAAGATTTTCTTCTCATTGTAGGGATATTTGTTGGTATCCTTTTCCTTTCTAGCCTGCATTCTTTGTACATTCGTCTTATAACATAGAGATATACTCGTAGCAATTACCAAAAAAATTGCATCCACCTATAAGATACAAATAAAAATCAAGTAGACATTGCGGAAAATGAATTTTTCATAAAGCTCCCAAGACCAGATTTAATTAGAGTACATTTTTAAGGTCACCTTGTAAAATTCCCGGAGACATTGGATGTGGTATTAAATCAACTTTTTGATATATTAAGGAATGCTTAATTAATGGTGAAGAAATATTATTTTCTTTATTCGGCCCGCAAAATTGCGATGTGAAATGTAATTAAAAGCTTTATATTTTTTTCGTTAATGTTACATGCGGTCTTATACTCTCTTTGAAGTTGTTTTTACAAGTGTAATAACATGAATGCATTGTCCATATGGTATGTATCCTATGAATATATATTGAACTGAAAATTTAGATGAAAATTTATTACAAATCTTATTGCTTGAATAAATAATCGAACTAAATTAATGGTCGAAAAGATAAAATTAAAATTCAATAAACGAAGGATGATGATATGAATTTAATAAATTAGTGATCGATATTTTACGCTCAATCCAATCAAAATCCCCTTTCCTAGGAAAAAGTAATAAATAAAAACATTAAAAATAGAAACGGAATGTGAAATGGTGGGAAAATATGATATCAATATCATGGTCACACTCGCGCGATAAAAAATTTAAAACAATTTTAGCATTTATTCGGTTATATTTATTCAAAATTAAATAAAAACCAAATCTAATAATAAAACTCTTCATCGGTTATTTCATTGAATGAATGATGTAGAGGAATTAAAAGCTCTTGAAATATTCCGTGTGCGCTGAAATTGAATTAGTTGAATTCATGTTTGCCACTGGCAAGAGAGAATATGAAAACGATTTTATGTTTGACACATTATAGGCAGGTCAATCAGATAGACCAAATATTGCTAACTTAGTCAGTACTTATCAATCAAATTTGATCACTTTTATTCTCTCATTGCTATGCAAATGATTTGAACTTGCTCATCTGAATTTTGTCGATTTTGACGTTGTGCCACTTCATGTTTTGAATAGCCAAGTGTGCGGACGTTTCTTGAGTTTGATTGCATGCCAACTAATAAGTTGACGAGGTTTTTTTTTTAAGTACGTGGAAATTTTTGAACTTAGGTAGCGAGTATTGATAGAATATAGTGATAGAATTTGTATGTCGATATGTTTGATTGAATTTGACTCTAATACAATATATTTGATGGACATTTCCTTTGGGTCTCTAAATTGCATCCGAAGAGCTAACGCAATTTTCGCTTTAGCTCTGTCTAAACCCTTTTCTTTTCTTGCCGATTATTAACAACGGAAAAGTAATTTAGCGGATTCACAAAATTTTAATTGAGCTCCATTCATTTAAATACAAATTTTTTCATGAACATTTTTCTCCTCTAAAGCACAAAATCAGATTTCTATTTTCCATTCACTTTCCCAAAAAAATCGCCGTGTTAATTCAGAAAATATCAAACTTCATTCTGTTCATACATCTCATTTGAAATGATTTTTGAGCATGACTGAAAATTTTTAGATAATAGATAAATGGTGTTTTCTAATTACTTTCTTTCTATAATGAAGCAATCGCGTTCGAGCTTAACTTATTCAAAGGAAATTTCATCAGCATATTTCCGACTAAGAAATTCAGGTCATGTCAACCTCATCGCAAGATTTATTTATGTAACAAAGAACAAAATACTCTTAGTTCAATTTTGCGATAATTGAAATAACTTTGATTCAATATTTGAAAACTGAATGTGTACGTAGTTGAATTTTGAGTATCAGGAAGTTGGATAAATAAGTAAGTATTTCTATTAAAGCTATTGAATTTAGTTTGATATCTTGCATTTTTTTTATGCTACCACATGTTACCAATTAAACTTAGCTGATATGAAATTGAAAAAAAAATTCGTTAACGTTTTTCGATCAGTTTTCGGAGATTTTGGAATAACTTGAATTTCAACCAAAGTAAAATATTGTCCAATACCTTGGGGTGATTTGTATTTTCGCATATAAGTGCGTTATATTTTATGCTACACGTAGAGCGTTTCCCCTGTTATATGTAAGTTTTAGCCATACAGGTACATTGAGCTCATATTTGATCACTGAAATCAACCAGTATCAGAAATGATTAGCAGTTAGATGGAAGACCATGCGGAACACTGCGTACTATTACGTATGTGGATGTTCCTATTCTATCTTTTCTCGTCATTCGCAAGCTTCATTCCTCCGACAACTTGCCTATTTATTAACAGTAAAAGTGGTTTGATACTGAGCGATGTTATTATTTGAATGAAAAATTATATTAAATATTTATTTTGATCAACGGAAGCCAAACGATCATTAATGCAATGCAAATTAGATTTATATGCAAACAAAAAATAAATTACCTTAATATTTTCAATTAGCCAAGCCCACTAAATTATGATTCTTTCAATTATTTTTTATGATAAACAAATAAATTTGACATCATTTTAACTTTGTCTTTTAAATAGAAATATCTGAGTAAAGTGGGGCTCTCTGGGTATTTATTCCCAATATTTAGCACACTTCGCTGTACAGATGACTCAAACCTCCGACCTTGATCGAGGTGCTGTTGTGTTATAAGGACTCCATACCTGCACACAACATTCTGGACGATTCCATATGCAACTGTGCCGGACTCCTGGTTTGGGATTGGGAATAATTCAGAAATAGTCTGAGATGACCGTGATGTAGGGATTCTTTAAAGGGCCCAGCGATATTAACAACTTTTCTTTAAAAAGATGCATCTACATTTTAGGCGTCCGCATTACTGCCAGTGACTTCACCTTTGGCTCTTTCACTGCTACGTACAAAGTATATTTTCGGGACTATTCCTCCACGTATTGTCGAGTGCCTATCTAGTAAAATCACTCATCCTATCCCTGAGGTACACCTTTTGCTTTGGCTTTACAGCCCCTTTCGGGCATTCGCTCAGAGATAGTTAGAATATTTCATTATTTTGTTCGAATGTAACGGCAACACGGAAAGGTGATATGGTCAGTACCACACTTTGGCCGCATATCCGTCCACCCAGGTGCGATACATTCTGATTTTTAAACCAGAACGTATCATAAATGAACGGGCTTATAGTCCGCCCGAAGAATCATTCGAATTAAATCTCGTTGTCGCCTACGCGACTCGAACCAGGCACCTCCGGGTTACGGGGTGAGTGCTCTAGCCACTTCACCACGCGGACAACGAATGGCAATATTTACAATTTTATTATTTTCAACCCGATTACAATATTTGCAAGTCATTAGGGGAAAGTGTGCATGCGTTATTTTGAGTGATCTGGATTCTACGTGCAGCGCAAATTTGCAATGATTACACTGACGCTCACTGATAACTGCTTCTAATAAGGTCTAATTCAAATGTACAGATTTTTTTTAATGATAGGGATATGAATGCCATTTATGCTCTGTGTTAGATACACCCAGCAGTGCTAGGTTTCGGACTACCCGCTGAAAACTTTCCCAGTAATCCTGAGAACCTAGCCTGGAATCTTCTTCTTCGCAGCACTTTAGCCCCTCTCGGGCCTTCGCTTCCTGCACGTTTGACATACTACTTCGGAATCGTTTGACACATTACTTCGGGCTAAACTAGGTTTTGTTATGCCTTGGCGCGCCATCGAGTTATAATAATGGTTTTTTTCTTTGAGTGAGCGGAGGCAGGCGTTTCGACTCTTTTGAATCATCTTCATCTGAATGACATATATACGAGAACAGCGCTATATACAAACTGAAATGCAAGGACTGAAACATGGTATACATAGGAAGGACAACACGGAAACCAACGACACGATTCAAAAAGCATTTGTGACCTTTCTTCCACAACAAGGCAGACTCCAACTACGCTACGCACCTACAAAACCACGCATAAAAGCATGACACTATCATAAACTCGATCACATTGCAACACAAAAAAAAAAACAAAGGACCGAGCCTTGACATCCTAGAAAGATGAAGTATATAAACAAAAAAAGACAGACGGTATCATAAACGAACAACTTATTACAAATTCCGACACAATTTTCTTATACTAGACCACCCCCTCTGACGAAAACGGAAGCGAGACGAACCAGAACAAACGGACATCCCGCAACCCAAAAAACAAAAATCTACCTACCTACCTGCCCTACCCTAGAACCTACCTGCTTAGCCCATCCTACACCTATATAAAGTCATTTCCTACCACTCATCCTTTAGACACTGAAGATGATTCAAAGGAGTCGAAACGCGTCTGCTCACACAAAAAGTGAAGCCCGAAGGCTTTTCAAGAAAAAAGAGAATAGGCCTGCGAATAACAAATAAAGAAAATGATTGATTACAATAATGTATTTGCTAGCGCTTTTAGCAAAAATGATAATGTGTTTCACTCTTGCGAACGAAATACAGAAGAAATCCACCGAGTTCTTCTTCTCTGCACTTGCTCTAGCCGGATCGGTGTGAGCACCATTCTCTATACTTTAGAACCGCACAGAAAAACAGATTGTACGGCACTCATCTTGTGCTAATTTCTTGTTAAGATAAAGCCCCTATTTTGGCTATCTGTCGGTTAAGCCGGTACGCTCCTTGCAGCCTTTTCACCTGTTGTCTAATTTCACTCAGAGCAACTCAGCTTCACGTCTATCCTCGATTCCAGCGCTTTACCGCTAGTTTCGACTCAATTAGAGCTTTTCTATGCTTATTGTCGTAGATTCGAAAATGGATGGGACAGCAGCCAACTCGGTTTTGCGATCTAATTCTTGTTTCAAATCGAATGCTTGCTTTCTGATTTCATCTGTTTATACTCGTACGTAATTTTTTGCGAATGAATTCGATTTCAATTCTCCTGACTAGCAGTTTTGGTTGATTGTTTTTTGATATGTGTCCTGACTAGCAGTTTTGCTTGATTGTTTTTCCATCTTCTTTGGTTGTCCTTCCATTTTTGTTGATCGTCCTTTTTGTGGAAATATTTAAGAGAAACTCTATAATTATGTTTTGTTCAGTCTTGCTAATTTCTTTCTCATCGATTTCCTTTGTAATAAATTCGAAACCGGCAAGATATATTCTATCAAGCGTCTCAGCAATACCACTATATTACCGTTGGTGAGGAAACTTATTATTATTATCATCATAGTAATCGTAATTTGCCACTATTCGTTTCACTGATTCTATAAACGGTCCGCAATGTGTAGTGATTAGAATGGTCACGCAAGCGCAGTGATTCTCGGGTTCAAGGTGCGTTAGTGGCAATGAACTTTTTCATGTGTTTCTTCATTTGCAATTTTTAATTTTGAAATGTAAATAATTGATATTTCCACTTTTTCATTTATAATATATTTCTTGACTTTAGTAATAAGAATTGATCCTTCATCACAGAAATTTAATATGATTCTCTTTATTTTAATACCCTCTTATCGGCCTATATAATGAATCTACTTATTTCTATGTTGTATTAATAAACAAGTTGATGTAGCAGGAGAGTGTTACTATCAAAAGGGGTTTGTAAACAAATTTGTGTCATCGGAATATCAACGACTTGACATAAATTCCTTGAATTGAGAAAGAAAAAATAAAATGTGGTTACAATGTATTTAAATTTGTCGTCATTTTGTTTGCAGAATGTTGATATCATTATTTTAGTTATTGCAATAACATATCAATGTTGAACGCCGTTTATGAAATTGGAAATCCGTACATATCTGCAGTGTGTTTCTCCCCAATATCATGTAATGAATTTTTGTCTAAAATCCGTGTAGGATACGGATGCCGATTGTCTGGCATAAGTGTCAGCGATCTACAAACAAGACCGAGCTCAGCTGAATAGCTTCGCTTAACGTCCGCATACGCACGCTTGTCGACAAGCTATTTGCGGCATCATATGAGTCGGGTTCTTGTCGCGCCACGGAGCTACACTACAAAATATTTCTCATGCGTACTCTACCCTACAAGACATACCGATCAATTTTTATTGTCTTTAAAGATGTTCTGTTATGTTTAATTAAGCTACTCTACAGTTATTCAATTTTTTATTGTTTCGTTAAAGTTAACGGACACGAAGGCTTGAGACAAACGCAAACATTCTACAAAAAGCAACCGTGACTTTCTCTGAAGAAGGTCGTTGCATTACAAGGGATATGTCAAACCTAAAGATGTTAAAGTGGCTGAAGTGAACCACTCATCTCTGCCTAAAGGATGGAAACTTCATGGATGTGCTTAACTTTAACCTAGTTAAACAACAAACTAAGCAGCTTTGACGGGTGATCATCTTCTCTCTTCAGGAGCAGCCACTCCTGATCACCACGGGGCTGCTCGACGTTTATTACAATGACGCTCGATGTTTATTACAATGACGTTTTGTTGCTGTAATCGCAAAATTTTCGAACGGCTGTAACTGCTGTTTTCGCTGGATTAAAATGATTGATTTGATTTTACAAGCAAAAAATGAAATTTAATAAATTGTACTATTATTAACAAAGCTCAACGAATTTTGACTTCTGAGGTATTTGTTGGTGTTGCGCTCATAAAGTTCTACATTCATGATTTTTTTTTCAAAATTTTCAGCCCATAGATGTCCAATCGCAAGGGTGGAATATCCACATTTTTGAACTTTTGATTCCCTCGTAACCCTCACCGTTGCCACCGTAGTTTCAGTACCTGATGTTGAATGTTCTTATCAAGACCTTTCATTCGATACGCATACCGAGTATCTTTTTTAAAAAAAATTGCAAGGGTCACTTTCTATATACGCAATAATTCTCAGGTTTGTGTTATCTGAATCTAACTGTATTCAGTGAAGTTATAAATATTTGAATTTTCGTACACCATAACAAAAATGCACAATTTTCCTACTCTAAGGCCTGATGCTACATTATTGATAGGATCCTCAAACTTCAGGAAAGATGAATAACTTAAATATCTTTGAGATTCTCTTCACTAAATCATATATACTATACTGTAACCAAACGGCGGTCGCGTAAATTGAAGTAAAGGCTTTTGTCTAATTTATATTTAGTGTGCATATCTTGGAAGCTTTCAATTTTTTCATTAGATGTGTAGCAAATGTTGCTGCATATCATATATTGAGTACAAAATCCTTGTAACAGGAATCTACTTCTGTCTACTCGACTTGTTTATATTCTATTCAATAGTTTGAAAGGTAGTTATAATTTAATTTTTTGGCTACAGGTATAATTTCTCTGTGACAGTGGTAAACAAGATTTGATGGTAACCTGATTTTGCGAAACTCGTCACTAAATTAATTATAGATTTCCAAGTGTACTCAAATTTCTCATTTAATAAATCCTCGATTTTGGAAGAAGCTACGCAAACCGCACCGAAAATAACAAATATAAATTGCACCCGAGCTGATTCAGTCGAAATTTTCCATTTCTAAGGATAATATTCTTAGAAGCTCGAATTTCCCTGGGTAACCATTGAGAACGTACTTTTATCTCACTTGCAGAAATTCATTGAATTAAACTAAGGCAGTGGTAACGTCCGATAACATTGTAATGAGTGCCTTCACTACCTTTGTCCTTGATACTGAATCTGTTTCAGAATAGAGTTTAAAAATCCGAAAATAATTTAATGTACAAAATCTTGGAAAGAGTTTCGTTCAGTCTTTTCACACCAACAATCCTACCAGTAAGATATGTGTACATACACATGGATGTGGTTAAACAAATTGGGATCGTTAGATGATTTCACCTTCGTTCCGTGGAGTGAACCGTAAAGTTCAAAGTTCCTTGCTCGTGTGTACTTAATTAAATCTGAAATTCATTTCTTAACTTAATATCTCACATTTTCCGTACCAAGAATATTCTACAAGCTTGATTCATATTATTTGATTTCGAAATGTTCCAAATTCTAATAATGAGAAGATTCCATTTCGAGAAAATACTCCCAAATAATTTGCAACCGACATAAAATTACAGGCTTTGTGGACTGTATGAAATACATGAAGTTATATATGCTTCAACAGAAAATTCGCTGCGTAGGATGTTTTACTTTTTACGTTCGCCAAAATGTAAATTTTCTCTGTGCTGTGCCTTATTTTTTCTCCTAATCAAATTATTTTCCCCCTCGTGAAATGAACTTATTTGATTTTCGAAAACGAACAGCATTCTTAATTGTATTGTATTGGAAATAAAAGTTCCAAGTAAATTAGGTCCGCTGTAGCCGGTTGTTTGCGGAATTGGTTATTTGGTTTAATTCATTATTTCATGTTTGACTGGATTACTTGCAGAAATCTTAATTCAAAGGTTTTAATTTCAATGTAAAATAAAGCAATTTACAATAGTGATATTAGTAGAAATGAAATGTTATGCTACGTCTATGTAATGATATTTAAATGCTCTTTCATTCGCCGAGATTTCCCGCAGGAAATCTAAATCGACCTCTCATCGGTTTTTGATGTAAAGTCTGGGAACGTGCCAACAGACCGTACCCATCGGTTCAACAAGTCGGGACACTCTTAGTCTACTCTGAGGTGGCTGCGGGCCGGCTAGCTCGTTCGGAGAGGAATTTCGTTCGCAGGTCTTCCGCGAGCAGACTAAGTACAAAATACAAAAATCAGCCATCGGTTCAAATGCCCGATTTAAAACGCGTCGAACAAATCGATTTTAACCTACTTTACTTCCATTTCCTTGTCCTTTCGATTCGAGGAAGAGAGCCACACGAAACTGTTAACCAAAAAACTGCACGAATTCAAAACCGAAACAATTTATTCTAAAAAAAAAAACGCAAAACCAATGTAGTGAAATGGGTAGATAAGAGTCCGTGAAGGACTGCAGCGATGGCCTGCTGCCTCGGCGAAAGAGGATGGTAGTATCCGCCGAGATTGGCCTTGTCTGAGGACGTGTGAATGCGCTGGCAGGCTAGCATTGCGGTGTCGTGGGGCGGGTTCTTTTCTCCAGCACAAGACCCACTACAAAAAAAATTCACATCCACGAATTTCGAGGGTTCAAATAAATATCAACCGAAGTCGAAAAGGAGGTAACCTACTAAGGGCCGAAAGAATTGTTGATTCTGAGGACAAACTGGGCCTGGAGAAAACATACGGACGTAAAGGGACTTGGTCGTTGCCGACGATACTTATGGCCGGCCCACCGATAAGAGTGGGGCGTCCAGGTTGAAGCGGTGCCCCCTCGCACCCTGCCAACCGGATCAAGATCCAAATGTGGACGTGGCCATACTATATATTTCCCAGTTAAGTGAAAAACTCATACAAAAATAATTTGTATGAATTTTCCCCTTAAATGAGAAACATAAACGTGGCCAATTTATGTTATAGTATAATGCGATGGAATCACATAAGACTATACCCTAAAAGGGCACGCGAGCGGAAGGCCACTCTACCCGGGCAAGAGCCACTGTAACGCATAAAAAGGGAGGAGCTCGCCCAACGGCTAGCTCAGTATAGTGGAGAGGCCAGCTATGGTTGCGGGTCCCATACCCCGGTCAGGTTCAGCGGAATAGAAAGACCGAATGTACTTCTCTACTCACACATTTTCTTTATTATACTTAACTAATTTCTGTTCATACAGGCTGACATGTGATTAGTCAATTCATTGATGAGGTATTATCAATTATTCACTAGCCGCGTTTCGTTTCAATTACGTTACAGAATTCATCGAAGCTATTGCGAAAATATTTGAAACAAGTAAATAAGTACAAACAACCGCTCTGAGTCCTAAGTAAATCCTAATTAATTGAATCCTGTCTATTTACGGCAATTCATCTAACTACTACCTCCTTCTCGCTAAAGTTTTGAGATTAACTTTTACACAATATTATATATTATATATTATATTATTTCTCATTATATTCAATGATGCATTCAATCGGAAAAATACTGAGCAATATTTTTTTTAAACTAATTAAAACAAAGTAAAGCAAACAGGTGTACTCACCTACATCCTCGCCGGGCGCCTGCTGATGATGTGGGTGAAATGTAAAGATAATAAAAACTTCATGGACACATAATGATAAATTTTACGTTAATAATTATATGCACTTTAGTTTATACTATATCGAATCGTGATAGAACTTTAAATAACTCCGATCGGGGTAACACCAATGCACGCGAAGATGCAATCCACAACGAAAATTTGATGAAATTCGCTAACCGAATATTTGTAGCCCGCGCTTTAATTAACTTGTTGTGATGTTGAATAATCGACGGAAAAACTTGCCTATCGGCTTGTGCTGTGCTACTTGCTACGTTTAATAAAGCCGGTATGGCTTGTGTGCACAATTGTCCCGCCAACGAAAGGGATAAGAAAAGACCTCTAAGCACAACATTTGAGCAGTGCATTCATAGCAGGTTCAAAAGATGAAGGTCGACACCAGTAAAAAATTAAAATTTCGATAATATGCAACAATGCAATACACAATTAGCACTCAATCAGAATATCCAATCGTAGCGAAGTGTAAAATGCTTGGTTTTGAGAGCAAAATTTGCTCACATCCCTTTTACTCGCCATCAAGGAATTAAGAAACCGCGTCTTTTCTACATTCCAAATCGGATTCACTCTCATCGCGGTTTACTCTCAAAATGTCCGTAGCAACCGCAACGCAAAGAAAACTTTTCGTCGCAAAACATCACTTAGAATGCTGGCTGCCCGTGAATGGGAAATCCGAAATTTTAACAGTCGCACTAGCAACTGGTTTTTTCACTACACCCGATGTTGGGCCAATCGTGTATTGGGAAAAATTTTCAATTCGACAAAAATGGAGCCTCGCAACTCCTGTTGGACGGAAATTCCTAGACAGTTCACTGCTACGAGAGACTTTTTCGCTTCGATGCTGCCGTTTGCACGGGGGAAATCAGATTCCGGTTACCCACTGAAATTTTTCGGCATGCAGTTTTCGTGAATCGCTAATGTACCCAAAGTTAGCGGGTTTCTAGAGGATTCGACACGAGTTCGCGGTAAAAACAGACAGATTGAGCACTTCACAATTATTTTTTTTGCTGGGTAATATTCAGGCTAATAATCAAACCGAAATACTCTTGAGAAGTTCAAAGGGTTCCTCAAGAAACGAACTGCAGCCACATTCCACTTCCGCGCTATGTGGCGATCTCAAGCAGACTTCCCGCGATCGAATCCACACACAATTTGCATTAACGATCTGCGCGTTTTCTCTTCCGTCTGATATCTTTGCGTAAGCGCCCGCAGTTATAAGATGCTTTTTGATTTCTTGTTTACAAAAAGCAGCGGGAATCTGAACTCCACTCGCACCAGAAATTTCTTCACACGAACGCTGGACCAACTTGTCATGATCGCTGCGCAACGAACAATTCCACAAACGACGGCGCTTGCACATTCATATCTAATTAAATTTGTTAATTAAAGTATTTTCAACTTGCACTTGCAGTTGACCTTCTCCGCATCATGCACGTGATTCACCCATACACGAACCACTCTGCTCCGTTCGCGTCGCTACAAACTTTCAATCTTTGCAAGTAAGCAAATTACAAAGGAAACTTCAAATTCTACGCGCCAAACACTCAATTTCCCGCGGCGACAGATCGCGAATTCCGTAAAAAGCGTTTTTTTCGATTCCCAATAAAAATATCTCGCGCTCGTATCGCACGCACGACGTCGTCTCCCCCGGAGATTTCTTCTCGATTCCCCGTAGCGGTTTCGCTAAGTAGTAGGAAAGACGGATACTACTTGAAAATCGCGACGTGTTGGCGGTGACGATTCATAAAAGACTCTCTTGTTATCCGTCGTCGCCTTGCGGGACTCCTCACAACGGCAGTTGACAAGCCTTCCATCCACTTTCAATTGCATTGCGGACGTGCAATTCGTAGGTAAGCTCGCTGTAAAGGGAGTTGCCATATCCAGATTTCATTTGCAAATTTCAATGATTATTTTTTTAAATTTATAATTGAAATTCGGCTCAGCATTATGGTGGTTTTCGAGCAGTTTGCTTCAGCACCAAATTACGGCACTGCGTACCGACCGCAACACAAAACCGGACATTCGCAGATTATCGAAACCCTACCCTCTCGGCGGCATACTCACCTTCGCCGTCGCTGCCCTATGAAAAAAGAACGAGTTTGCTGAAAAGGAAAGACTGGGTTATTTTAGCAATTCATTATAATCATTTATTATTAAACTCGAACATTATAAATATGTCAGCCATAAATTTCTTTGTTTTATAAATTTTTTTCAAAATTATTCATTTTAATTAATTCATTAATTAATGGATTATTATATATTAATGCCAGTGTTTCAACACTGTAAATCTATTACATCAAGTTTTATATATTTATGCTGTTTGTGTGTTTTGTCTTTCTTTTCATTCCTTTTTAGTTTATGTTTGAAATATGCTTCTAAATATGTAATTGTATGTACGTCTTGCATTGCTAACTTTCTTTCTTGTAAATAAATCAAGTTAAGTATTTTTTTTTCTTTACTTTTTGTTACGAAATACTTTCTTCTAGTGGCTTCAACCATTCATATAATCATAATATGATAATAAATGTATACTAAATTTTCTTTGTTTTTTTCTTCAAATTATATTGCATCTAATTTATCGTGATTTAATTTGTTTATTTTTTTCCTTGTTCATATCACTGCTAATTATTTTTTATTATTTATGTGTAGGTATTCTATTTGTAGTATGATCATGATATTAAAATAGATCTATGAAACTTGTTTTGATTCTATTTCATGATTTGTATGAATTTATGCTTCGTATTTTTCTTCTTTTTTTTTTCTTGGAAAAAAAGACTACTGCGCTACTGATTTCGGGCTGCTACGTGGACTTCCAGTTGGACCTGTGTTTTGCGGGTAGGTTTTGGGGACGCTCGGAGGGTAATTGCTGCATTTGCAGCCTCCACTATAAGTCAAGTTTCAATCAGCTAGGTCCTGCGGAGGAAATACATTGAGATCCAAACACCACAAACACCGTACATACAGTTGCTCACAAAAGTCAGCATACACGCGGAATTAGCAATATAAAGGTAGAAGGAAAATGAAAAGGGATGAAAAACGAACTTAAGAGGAATATCAGAGACATTGTAATCTATTTTACACAGAATTAATGAAAACATACATATACATACACATATACATAGTAAATAACAAGAAATTCCGCTGAAAGTGAGGAAACAAAAGTCAGCATACACCACAGAAAATTCCAAAGAATCAGTCTAAGCGATGAATCATACTGCGATGAAGATTGCTACCGTGTAAGTATACAAAGATAAACAGTACATTGCAAGTCGATCAAACTAAAGTGATTTGGGTGCCTTAAATACTTTAAAATGAGTACAAGAAAGGAAACGAGTTTGGAAGTGCGAAAAATTATCGTTAGTGAACGACTGGAAGGAAAGTCGTATGGCGAAATTGCTAAAATATTTGGAAGAAGTCGGACAACAGTGCAAACGATCATACGGGAAGCGGAAACGGAAGGGAGAATACAAAATAAACAACCAACAGGTTGAGCGAAATCCTTAAGTAAGAGAGATGAGAGAGACTTGTTACGGAAAATAAGTAAGGAGCCACAAAAAAGTACTCCAGCAATAGCCACTGAACTTGCAAAGGCAACAGAGAAGCAAGTGAGTCCAGAAACAATACGATGAGTTTTGCGTAGTCAGGGTTATAACGGTAGAGTTCCGCGCAGAAAACGTTTCATTTCTCCAGTGAATGAAAAGAAGAGACGACTTCGCTCGCCTGCATCTTAATAAGTACGAAAGTTTTTGGAATCAAGTTCTGTTTAGTGACGAGAGCAAGTATAATATTTATGGCTCTGACGGGTGCGGTTACGTGTGGAGGAAGCGGAACGAAGCATTGGCAAAGAAGAATTTGCGTCCTACAGTGAAACACGATGGAGGGTCAGTCCTCGTAAGGGGTTGTATGTCGGCCGCGGGTGTGGGGCGATTACATTTTATTGATAGTACTATGGATCAAAACATGTATTTGAACATATTGCGAGGCAATTTGATACCTTCAGTGCAGAAATAAGGCCTACAGCCGGTTGGATCTTTCAGCAGGACAATGATCCAGAACATACAGCTAGAAGTGTCAAGGAATGGTTGCTGTATAACGTCCCCCACCAGCTTCACAGTCCGCCTCAGTCTCCCGATTTAAACCCTACAGAGCATTTGTGGGAGGAATTTGATCGCAGAATTCGTGAGCCAGCCGTAAGTGTACTTTTACTAGCAAAGAGACCCTGAAATCTGCTCTGCTGTGTGCCTGGATAAATATTCCACCCGATATTACTAGAAATCTCGTTCTTTCGACGCGAAGGTGTTTAGAAGCTGTTATTAAGGCTGTTGGAGGGCCTACGAAGTATTGACCTCACGTTTTTTGGTCATTTTCGTTCTTTTCGAAACATGGCTCGTAGTGTATGCTGACTTTCGATGGATGAATTTTTTTAGTTTTCATGCCTTATTTCTTTCTGTGCTCGGATTTTCTTTATTGTTATGTTTTGAAACTTATTTTTAATGCCAATAAAGCTACTTTTACGTTTTCATTGCATCCTCTCTTATTCCACTGTACCATATTCGTGTTTTTACATGCTGTATGCTGACTTTTGTGAGCCACTGTACTTACTTCAAATTTGGGGTTAGGAGCTCAGCCTTTGTTCCGCTGATCCCGTTTGATACGTCGCTTCACTGCGCGACATGAAGCGAACGCGGAAGTATGTCTAATTGTCTGGGATGCTAGAGTTCACTTTGCCTAGCACTTAAGGTCCGCGGAGATCAGCAAACTTTGCGAGGCAGTCCCTTGAACAGGATTAGGACTCTCCCCTCCGATTAAAGCGTCTGGCTACTGCAACTAAGCAGCACTTGGGAGCGTCTGTGTTTACTGTCGTCTCGACACGAGCAACTGGCTGCTTTCCATTGCAATATCCATAGATTACTTACTATTCCTTTATCTCCTCTCCATTACCAGTTGGAGTTGAATTTTATTAAACATATAGCTACTAACAATGGATATAAGAGCTCTTTAATAGATCAGTTATTAAAGAATAAACTAGGAAACCAAGCTCTGAATCTCACATTTCCTGCTTAAATGATAAATAAATAAATACTATGCTCTGACGTATATAGATGGAATATCAGATAAACTTAGAAAACAAATTTAGAAGCAAAGATGTGAACATAGTTTTTAAAACAAATAACGCTTTAGGTAAATTCATTTAAAACAATAAAGATAGAACGTCTAAATTACAAAAGTCGGGGTTTACCATTTGAAGTGCGGTTCTTGACGTATGTCGTACATAAGCCGAACGGGACGATCGTTCCGGGAACGCCTATGTGAACACTATCATAGCTTTTGCAATAAGGTTGATAGATCAAGGTATGGTAAACATCTAAATGAAGTGGGTCATATTTTCAGTGACGATTTTAATATTTTACATTCCGAGGTGAAAGAATCAAGAGTGAATACACTCGAATCTTTAGAGATTAATAGACTAAAATCTAGTAAGATTTTGTTGAATGATCCATAGGATCTAAATAGTTCTCCACTTTCAAATTTGCTCTAATTGGCCAAAAACATTTCATATATTTTGAACATATATAAAGTTTATATTTAATTTTGTATATTGCCCACCATTTCAATTTTATCACACGGTTTTTCCATAACTAGTTTGTTTAATCGTAATTTTCTGTATTCTATTTAATCGATGGATTGTTAATATTAGTTTAGTTATAAAGATACGATGTATTGAAACAGATATGGTGGATTAATTTAACAAAGTTTTTAGAGCAAATCATAAACTGCTAGTGTTTTGATTCTTATTAAAAATTTTTTTTTCAATTTTGACTTCTAAGATATTTGTTGTTGTACTCATAGAGAACTACAATTCCTCTGTTTCTTTTCAAATTTTTTGGTCCACAGGGTCTAATTGTTATGGGAGGGGACACATTGTTTCCGTATTTGTCTGCTTCCCCTGCCTACACCGTTATCGACATTGATCTTTTAAGATCCGATCTGAAAAGATCTCATCAAGACCTTTCATTTGATAACTACTCGACGGTCTACGGTGAGAAAAATGCCAAGGGGTCACATCCTCATCTTTAAATCCATTGACATTTTTTTCAATTATAAAACTTTCATTGATCAACCATGTCCGAGGTCTTCACAGGGTTTAATGACTCTAGCTTGGCTAGTTCCAGCTGTGACAAACTGACCGACGGACGGACCGATAGGTGCCGATTTGAATAGGGTGTTGTACTTTATTTGTTCCAAAAAAACATGTTCGTTTAGTAATCAATTCCAATGTCGCCGTGATAGGCTTAGTGCTAGTTACAGAATTCAAGAAAATAATTGAAATCATGAGACACACATTCCAAATATAAATGGATAGCAGTGAAATTTTCTTACAAAAGATAGCACATGAGAAAGAAAAGAATGAAAGATGTCACCACACCGAGGAATAATAGATGCAAGGGAATTCATATGACTCAAAATTGAGGAGTGCATTCGAGGCTTATTTGAAACAATATAATCTAGACTTAGTATTCGAAAACTCTATCACTTAAACATATAACAATACACAATGCAACTCTAAGGGTGATGACCACTTCCAGCTAGCATGCAAAACTTGCCTGGAGCTTTACTTGCGAAAAGTAAAACCCAGAATGAAAGAACACGGTATACGACAGTGAGAAATAAAATATTCAAAAACTCTGGAGTTCCGAATAACATTTTAAGTCTTATCTACCCTAGAAACAATAACTTAAATACAGAAAGCCGAAAATCCTTACACCACCACCTAGTTAGATTGACATGAAGAACACTATCACAGTTTTAAACCTTTGTCACATTATTTTGTGACATGGGTAACAACCGTGATTTCTAGAGAGGGCTTAACGTATCTAATAAAGAATTGAGAGATTATTATGAGATTCTATTAATGGGTTAATATTGTTTTACATTTTCACGACTAGAAAGTTGATCGTCTACTTAAAATGCTGCCTGCGAGTCAGCCGTGTATTTAACCCTCGGTCATACATCATCCTTTTTATATTTATCGTCAGTCATCTATAACGATATCGTCTTTCAACATATTCCAGCTATTTGGAGCTATCCGAAAAAAAAAATATTCAGGGGATAAGTTTTACATCCCTTTTTGACATTCCAATAGTTTTTGTCATATAGGCTCCCGACATTTTAACGTTCCAATAGTTTTTGTCCTATACGTTCTCGCGAGATACTAAACATCGAAAAAGCAGTGATTGACGAAATCGTCATAGATGTGTGACGGAGGGCTAATGATGGATTTAGTTGTCCAGTTGTTGAGCTAAATATATGCGAGTACGAGCAAAAATGTTGTCTGTATAGGGAACTATCATTATTTTCTGTATTCTGAGTTCCTTGAACAAAATGCTATCGTTTTTGGGAATGATGCAAATTTATTTGAAATGAAAATACGACGGAAAAGAATCTTTACCGACCTTAGCACAAAATGTTGGTTGAATATATAGAAAGAAAGGCGTGGAGAAAATGATAAATTAATCATTAGGGAGCTAATGTCTTACATTTCGTCTTATAAGAGGCATTATAAAAGTCATCAAAAAGAAGTAGCTCTGATCTTTGTGTCCAGGTTATAATCATGAGATTTTAATTCTTACTTTATATCAATCAGAATATGTGAAGACTATCGAGCGCAATATCATCACCTTTTGCATTTTATAGTAAGCTGGTTGATTCTGTCATATTGTCCGTTTTCGGACAGAGACGCTCTCATTGGTTTATGAGACAAATAATCGACCTATCGTATGAGGTAGATCTCTGTATTTTGTGAATCAAATTATTATGATACGTTCTCAAAAATCCAGCGCAAGTAAATCGACGCTAACTTTCTAGTGGAAGATCCACAGTTCCTTCTTTTCGGCATGAATCTTCTTATAACGCTTATTACAGAGCATCACATTTTTTTAAATTATATTTTCAGGGAGGTGAAAGCTAGTGGGGTATTAAATGAAAGGTTTTGATTAGAACTTTCATAATCTGGAACAGAAAATCCATTTTGTGCATCAGGTGGCCTAGGGGGAGACAAAACGTGTGGAAAATTTGTGCCCCCTTCGCTTTGAGTCGAAAAATCTGAAAAAATCGTTGAAGTAGTTCTTTATAAGTACAAGGGCAACAAATACCTTAGAAGTTGAAATTCACGTAACTTTGTTAATAATAGTATAATTTGTGAATTTTATGTTTTGCGCTATAAAATCGGAATGATACACTCAAACTACTCGTATGTACGAGTATTGTATAGTCTAAAAAGTATTGAGCCCTTTTTGTCACTAGATGGTGTTCGTTGTCATATATCGGGCAATACTAATCAGATTGAGTCAAACTGACATGCGTTTGAAAGGTGACATTCCAGTCTACAATTTTCGTCCGGACAGTTTTGTATTTCGTCATTCGTGTCAAAAGTTGTATTCATTTAAAAATTAGTGAAATTTCTGAAAAAAATCGTTATACTATATGTTACAATATCACTACGATCAATGTGAGAGTGCATTGCAGGCTCGTGAAAAAATTTGTGGTGTCTACGGTCAAGATACTTTATCAAAAGCTACAGCCAAGAGATGGTTCGCTCGCTTTCGTTCTGGAAATTTTGATGTAAAAGATGCACCAATCACTGAAAAAGTCGATGAAATCTTACAAGAAATTGAAGAAGACCGACACATAAGCAGCCATGACATTGCTAAGGAACTGAATATCCATCACCAAACAGTTTTGAACCATTTGCGTAAGGCTTGATGCACAAAGAAGCTCGACGTTTGGGTGCTGCATGAATTAACGCAAAAAAATTTGGTCCACCCGTTACCATTTGCGAAATGCTAATAAAACACAACGAAATCGAGCCATTTTGAAGCAAATCATTATGGCCGATGAAAAATGGGTAAGATACGTGAATATCGTTGGAAAAAGATCATCGTTAAAAAAAGGTCAATCATCACAAACGACTTCCAAGCCAGGATTGATACCAAATAAGGTTATGCTGTGTGTATGGTGGGATTGTAAGGGAATTGTTTATCATGAGGTGCTAGAACCTCGCTAAACACTCAATTCGGCTCTCTACTGTCAGCAATTAATCAGATTGCAACAAGCAATTCAAAAAAAAAACCGTCCAGAATTGAGCAATAGAAAGGGTGTTGTCTTCCATCATGACAATGCCAGACCGCACACATCTTTGATGACCCGGCAAAAATTGACAGTTTTGATGTATCCACCGTATAGTCCAAACCTTGCACCATCATACTACCATTTGTTTCGGTCTCTACAAAATTTCCTTTTCCTTCCTGTGAAAATCACTTGGCCAAGTATTTCTGTCGACACTATCGTATGCTTGCTCGATGTTTTATTCGCAGCACTTTTCGAGCACCTGCTTTACTGAGTATATTTGGTCTATTGTAGACCATCCACTTCGAAAGCCTCGCTAATCTCTCCTATAATACTTTCATAGTAATTAATTTAATTTTCTATCTATGATTTTGGGGAGCACTTTATAAGAGGTACACAATAGAGCAATGCCTCTATGACTTGCACACTTTAACTTATCCCGCTTTTTGTGTATAGGACATATACTTTTCGCCAGTCGTCTGGTAACTGCTCCTCTGACCATATTCTGTATATTAGATGGGGACCACCTCGCCCCCTCCGGATCAGTTGTGCTGGTATTCCATCTATTCCCGGAGGTTTCTTGAGGTCCCATACTGCTCCCTGTACTTTGTCTCTGGTTGGTGGTGAGACTGAGACGTCTTGCTCTGCATCTGGAATGTGCACCGCTTCAGTCGTTGTCGGGGACGCTGTGAATAGCTTCTGGAAATATTGCAGCCATCTGTTTTTAATTTCGACTGGGTTACCTATGTTTGTTCGTTGTGCACTTTTGCAAAGACTTGTTTGTAGATTAAAGCCCTCTCTTAGTTGTTTAATAAAGGCATACGCTGTTGAATAGTGTTTTACTTATGTTATCTTTATTCTTTTGCTTAAAAACAATGTATTTTGTCTTTGCAGTGTTCAATGCTAGTTTGTTTTCGATTAGTCAGGCATATCCAGCTAGTCTACACGTATTCAATTTATTAGTGTATAGCAGTAACAAAGTTGGGTCAAATATGGAGCCTTGGGGAACTCTTGATTTGATAAGTGTTTAAGATCTTCCTTCCAAGTAACATATATTATCAAAGTGAAATGATCGTTCCTGACAGAACAAAATGAATTTTTCTTAATTAGCTTTAACAATCATTTTCCCAACTACTAATTTATAGGAACTTCAAGCGTGAATAACTCCTAAGATCGTTTGTAAATAAAACATTTGAGTACCAGTCCGGATATATGAACGCTGTTCTTTTAAATGAATATTAAATTTTGTCTTCATATATTTCACAAGATTCTAAGCCTTGTATTTACATTCGCAATTTAAGTTATCGTCTCTACGGTAAGCAAATTGCTCCAATTAGATGAGAATAATTATTTATTCAGCGTAAATCCGGGTCGACATTTTTTCCTTTTAAAATTATCTAATAAAAAACAAAAATCCGAGCTAAAAACTTCTTAATAAGGATGAAATAATTCTTATGGAATTGATGTCCAACCAGTTTCTTGGTTTTGTTACCGGCAACTACTTACTAACCCATAATAACTGAAACTGGAGCTGAGGTTGTCTCATCCTTTTTATTTATTTTTGAGTTAGTGCATCGTTCTTATTTTTTTAACTTCACGTTTAGATTAAATATTTTAATTTTTTAAAGAGTATTTCACTTGGCCCGACTCAAAATGACTAACTTTTGAGTAGGCGTCTACTTTCCAAGTGAATGATGGTCGTGAAAAGAAAAATAAATTTGCAATCAGCACTTTCAAAGGAATTGTCGAAAACTGTTTCCTTTATTTCACAAAGAACATTCCTATATAATCGACACTTTGTGTTTGTTGTCACATTTAACACACTTCCCAATCGGAGTAATGACAAATCTGCTATTTGGCCCAAATATTCACTTACGAGTACAATTTATTTATAAAAAACTGCTTTTTCCCGCTAGTATGGCATTTTCATTTTATTGCGAGAGGCGAATCATTTGGACATTGGCCATGTGTATATTTTCAAGTTTACGGTCTACGTCATACATCTTTATCTCGTCTACGAGTATGTGATGTGTGATATAAGTGAACACGGATCAATGGAACGCTTCAAGTATTATATATACGAGTATTTTCGAGTATATATATTTTCATGTCTCGAGATTTTTGAGACATAACGACAGCAACAAAATTTTCAGAATAATGCTCTGTCTCAGATTTTCTTTCAACCTAGAGGGCTAAAGTATGAAAAAATTATTTTCCTGTTGGTGGGGTTGCTAACCAGCAATCTTGTAGGTGTCTAATTATGACATACTTCTAGAAAACATGGGTAAAGAATTTTCTTCTTGTTGAATGAATGAATACGTTACATTGAAGGACAATTCAATTAGTTGAGGCTCACTTGAAATTTATTGAGTATTCTTAACATTCTTTAAAGTGCCAAGTGCAATGTTGTTAAGTCGTAGGAATTGACATAATCCTATTGTTAAGTTTGTTTACTATGAGAGACAGATTTATTGCAGCAAGCATGTAAAGTGCAACATTGCACGTTGGACAGCAATAAAAATTGCATACGAGTACACATTGAAATCTTTTAATTAAAATTAAAGAGCGATTCTCCATTATCCGTGTAAACAAATTATTTTCTTTACTCATTCTAAATGGATTGCTTTTATCGATTCAGTCTTTTAATCAAAATGGTTTTAATGAATCACAATGTTGCGCTTCGCGTTTTTACCAGAATTTTTCTGATTTATTTTTTAAAATTAGTTTTCCACTCAACATTGAGATACTAATAACGTCCAACTGCAATCTCCTTCCATCCAGTTATATACCGCAGCATGTAGCAAATAAAAATATAACATTGGTTCTCTTTTAATGACCCCAAATTGTGCATAAGCTTAGCAATGATTTATTGATGAGATGGCAGCAAATCTTACTTGCTCAAGAAACTTTTATGTGTGACTTGAGTTAAAGTTATTGCGTCAGCTGTAGAAAGTTTTAGATTCTTAAAATATGAAGAGGAGAGAAAAAACTTTTCAGTGTTTCATGCCAAATTGTCTTTTAAGAAGAAAAAGGAATGTCTTTTGTATTTAAATTTTGTTGTCAAGTATTTAATTGTAAGCCAAGTATTTCCGAACCATTCAGTTTACTTATCTGAAGTTTAGTATTTACCTGGCAGTGGGCCGACCATATCTTATTAATCGTTTAGAAGTGGATTCATCTATTCCATGTGTATTCTGTAATTATCCATGGCTTCAAAAATTTATAATATATTTGAAATTTTTGTTAGAAATTACCACGAGAAATTCAATTTAGTTGGCGAAAAATTGATTACCTAATAACCAGCAAAACTTGCAACGTATCGGTAACGCTTTCCGACTTTCGGAATATTTGGCAATATATCAAATAATTTGCATATATCAATTTGTATCGTTTCCGTGCTGAATTCGCATTTCAAACCAGATTGAAAATTAATATTTGATGCCTGTGCAGTGTAGTTGTGCGTTTTAATATATTTTTTCAATTGATGATTTAGATATGTACAGTACATCGCACAAACAGGAAACCTAGCGAGGATGTGCCTTTCAATTAGATTATTATTTATGCAGTGGTATTTTCTGTTGTAACTTCCAAAAAAAAAAAGATTGGTTATTGTGGGTGGGTGATGCTTTCAATAGTTTTCAAAAGCAATAATAATTTTTATTTAGCATAAAGTTTATTGCTGGAGTTAAAAATAAATGATTTGTTATTTGCATTTACTTTGACAGTTTAAAAATAAATCATTTATTGAAGTAGAAATTAGTTGAGCATGTCACATGTTCTACCAAGAGAAGATAGATTCGAGGATGTTTAAAATTTACGCTAATTCAAAGACCATGCCTTCTTGAAAAGTTTTTATAAATTAAATTTATATATTCAAGCTGTTTTGGTTTGGTCAATCGTCTTGAGTGAAAGCGTTTATTGGATCAAGTGTTGATGTAGTCTGTTAAACTACAAGCTCACCCGTACAGGCAAGCATGGTATTGACAATATCATCTAACCAATCGCTAAGGCCTAGGGCAAACTAGACTGTTGTGCATTTGTTCATTTTTAAATAAATATGTTTAAAGGTGAAGCTGATTTATTAGAAATACCAGCCAGTGTTAGCTGAATGGATTTGAACATTTTATACTTGATTAGATACTTTTTGAACAAAATACAATACTCTTTCCTCTGAAAAAGCAAAATCCAAAGTCAGAGATTAGTATTCTCGGATGTCGATGCTGTTGTCCCGGTTTTTTTCACATCTTTTATATTAATTTCTGTTCCTCTTATGAAATTATTTATTAATTCGTTTAAAATAGCATATTAAGTAGTCACCTTCTATCTAGTCGGAAGTCAATCTTATTCTCGCAGGTGGTTTGTGGGTAGTCTGTCGAGTAAAATCTGAGCCTCAAAACCCCTCTGCCAAGTTTAGAGTAGCCTTCAAATCTCGGAAGTTCTTTCGAGGTTTTCAGTTATAACTACAAGGCATGCTATATTACCGGATTACACGTATAACAAAGCTAAAGAGCAATAAATTTAACTGCTTTTTTTAATTTTTTAATCAATAGTTGTTAACATACAGCTAGAAAATAAATTATCAATAAATAAAAAAATCGGAGCTGTGTTATAACTTCTATTTATCAATGTTTCTATGTTAATTATGGGATACAGCTAAATAGAGGAATCGTCAAACGTTAATCAGGTAACAATATGACAGTCGGTACAATAAAAGTCGATTGATCAAGCTTCAGCCCCTAATGGATGGTAATTTATGTAGACTCCCTTCTCATATCGGTACGTGAACGAATACAACTTTGCGACATCTCTTGTCAATGGCTGTCTGCCAAATTGAAAGTTTGATTTTGCAATTTCGTTGAAAGAGAGTCAAATGTATAGCATATCCAATCCATAGGGATAGCACGCAATCACGAACATTACAAGTCAGCTGGTGAAAACTCTTCATGACTCGCTAGAGAACCTATTCTGTTACATGTCTGGCCAACTGCTTCACATGATCTTTTCTGTTCAACGAATAGTCATAATCTATTGATTTTCTTAAGAATCAATTTTTTCCTTTAAAGTGATCATTTTTAGGGTTTCTCAAAATAATTTTACAAAACCCTACTCATATCGGTATCTGTCTGTCCGTCCGTACTTGTGTACCTCACATTTCGTTTTCTCGCAAGCCGCATAAGTTAGAAATATAAAATTTTGAAGGTAGGTGTAAAGTGGTGAGCTCTTTTAATTTTCAGTGAAAAAAAAATTTTATAAGGTTTTAAGGGGGGGTCTCCATATAAGAGAGTGACCGTTAAAAACTTTTTTTGGGTATCAAATGAAAGGTCTTGATGAAAGCTTTTTAAAACAGGTCTTAAATTGGCACTATTTGTATCGAGTGATTGGGCACCTTTGATTCGAAAAATATGAGAAAAATCATGAAACTGAATCTTTTTGAGTACAAAGCCAACAAATATTTTAGAAGTCAATATCCGATCAAGTTTGTTAATAATAGTACATTAAGATTTCTTAGTATTTGTAGATGTACATGTCCTGACAATTTCACAATAATTGTGCCATTAACAACAACTTTATAAGCCGATTGAAAATTAAGCAATTATAACAATCATAAATTGTGATACTATGTAGATACATATTTGCAAAGGGTCTAGACACCACAGATATTTAGAACTTTAAATAAAAATCTTAGAAATGGTTTGTAACATTCATATGACCACTCAAACAATGGGTTGAGCACACTGAAAACAAAATGGCAGTGAATTTAAATACATAATAACCGGGTTGCAGTTTTTTGAACTCAATTCATAAAATCTGTATATGAGCCAACTTTTGATATTCAGAATACGTTGAGTTATTAAATAGTATACAAAATCCTTCTGGAAGGAGAACTCTCCTGCTACTTCGACTTGTTAATAAAAGAATTGACCACGTTGAAAGTAGTTTCCGTAGTCGCTGCATGGAAGTGGAGAATCATTTACGCGAAGTGAGTCGGAGTGAACACTTGTACATTCAGCTCTGTTGAAATTTTTTATTAAAGAACATGTTTTGCACAGTAGTTGGCCTTCTATCATCAATTTTTAACTGCGTTTTCAAGAATTTAAAATGTAGCGTCGATAAATACGAGTAAAACCAGTGCAATTCATCCCTTTTCTTTCATGCCCAAGCGTTCAATTACAAAATCGCTTGAACACCGTTATGGCCATACGAGGATCACTCAACAAGTACTTAGCCTACAGAAGAAAAACGAAAATTTTGGAAAGATGGCAATTTATTTTTCCTTCAAGCTCGATACACTTGGCCCAGCGATGCTCTAACTTTTTCAACCCGTCCAAAAAATACATTTTCTCGAGGGCTGCAAAATAGGCCTCCGTGACGGCGAAGACCTCCTCATTCAACCCAAATCTATTCCCAGCGAGTGATTTTTTCAGGTTTGGAAACAATAAGTAGTCACAGGGGGCCAAATCTGGAGAGTACGGTGGATGGGGCAGCAATTCGTAGCGCAATTCGACCAATTTGGCCATGGCCACGGCGGAGGTGTGAGCCGGCGTGTTGTCGTGGTGGAACAGCACTTTTTTCTTCGCTAAGCGGGGCCGCTTATTCTTCAATTCGACGTCAAATCGGCCCAATAAGTGTGCATAGTGGCGCCCCGTGATTGTTTTACCCTTCTCAAGGTAATGGATGTGGATTACACCTTGTGAATCTCAGGAAACACATCGCCGATGTGGTCTCACGGTTGCGTTTGTTTTCCGGTGTGAGCAAACGGGGCACCCATCGCGCCGACAGCTTTCTGATGCCCAGTTCTTCGTGTAGAATATGATGCGCCGTTCCTTCTGCGATGCCCACAGTCTCAGCTATCTCGCGAACCTTCAATCGATGGCCTGCCAACACGAGATCGTGGATTTTTTTAACGTTTTCCTCCGTAGCAGCCGTTTTCGAGGCACCTTGGCGTGGCTCATCAAAAACCGACGGTCGCCATCGAAGGAGAAGAGTCACCGTACACAGCATCCAAGCGATCTTTGATTTCGCTGCGCGTTTTCCCTTCCAAAAACAAGAATCTAATCACTGAACGATGTTGGTCTTTTTCCATTTTTATACAACAAAACTAATGAAGGGAATTGACTGAAACTTTGACAGTAGGCTACTAAAAGAATGTACTGCATGATGGTAAAACTCTTGTTGAATGACCCTCGTACATAGCTATTGCGTAGCTATGTCCAGACAAAATAATATTACATTTGTCCTTGGAAAATCAGCTATTTCAAATCAATCATAATTGACATTATGTGGTTAGGTTTAGCAGGTGCTCCCGAACGCTCCGGGGAAGGCACACAAGGGCACATTGTGAAACCGCAAATAAATAGACACGATCTTTCTATTATGTGATCACTCTGAGCTTTTAACAAATTGAATGATTTCAAATTCAGTGAAAGAGTTGGCGCCGGATAAAACATTCTTCTTCTTGCAAGAGCCTGGCTTTCGCATCAGAACTGAAGCATCTTTGCTACTCATTGCATCTATAGCTCTGGCAGACGATGTCCCAAGTTGTCCACAATTGTCTTAAGATCACACAAAAATTTCTTCCACAGAAGACCTCCATTTTTCCACAGAAGACCTCCATTTTTCTTCTCGGGATTTCGCTACCTGCAAATAGCGCCTCCAACTGTCTCGGTCAATTGACCGCGTCCTCCAATTTTAAAATCCAAGCAGCGATGAACTGTTTTCGTCGACCGTGTCAGACCAGGCTTTCCTCGGCTTCCCCACTGATCTCAGCTTTTCAGTTCTCTCAACGAATACCTTTTCACCATTTCACGCGCCCAGACCACACTCCGCACTCTTACAATCGTTGAGACCTCCGGCTCATCAATAATTTCATACAGCTCATGGTTGTATCGAACTCGCCATTGGTTTCCCCGTCTAGCTTCGCTCCGACTATTCGCCTCAGGAACCGTCGCTCAAAGGCGTTCAATTTATTTGCGGATGCTTGGGTTAGGGTCCATGTTTCACACCCATAGAATACCACAAGTCTTATTACAGATTTATATACTAGGAGCTTTGTTTTCCTGTGTATGCAGCTGGTCTTAAACATTGTCAAAACTGAATAAAATATGTTATTTGCGAGCTGTAATCTTCGGCGTATTTCGTCTCTTTTGTTGCTGGTACTCGTTATTTTGACGCTTAAATACACAAATTCGCTCACATTTTCGATACTGTATTCGCCAAGTGTGATATTTTGTGTATTTGAGGTATTATTCCTCGACTGTCATGAGCTTTGTTTTATTTTCATTGATTTCTAGCCCTACTAGTTTTGCTTCGCTGTCGAGTTTCAGGAAGAGCTCTTTGGCAGTTGTTAATGACCGTGACAAAATGTTGATGTCGTCCGCATAGGCTACCACTTGGCTTGACTTGTATAGTAACGTAACTCTTGTATCGACAGGTAGTTTTTTATGACGTACTCCAGAGCCGAATTGATAGCAATGAGGTCAGCCTATCTCCCTGCTTTCGTCCTATATTTGTGTCAAAGGCATCGGTGAATTGATTATGGATCGGACTTGGAGGTCGTCGACGTCATTGGCATTTAGGCAAGATGGACTAATTTGGCTGGGATGCCAAATCAAAGCATTATTTGGAACAATACACTACGGTCAATACTTTCGTATGCTTGCTTAAAGTCAACGAAAATTTGGTGTACGTCTATGTGGAACACCCAGCATTTTTCAAGTACCTGCTTGACAGTGAACAATTGGTCTATTGTCGATCTACCTGCTCTAAAACCACCTTGATAGTCCCCAATAATACAGTTGGTGTATGATCCGATTTTAATTTCTAAGATCTTTGAAAGTATTTTGATAGTTTTCTCGCACTGTAGCTTGTCACCTTTTTTGTGGATAGGAATATAATTGATTGGCTCCTCTCTTTTGGCATATGTTCTTGTTGCCAAATGTGTTGGATGACTTTGTGGATAGCTTTCTGAACTCTGCTGCCACCATATTTGATGAGCTCCGCTAGAATCTCATCGTTGCCCGGTGCTTTATTCTTTTGGGCTTTGATGGTGGAATAAACTTCGTCCAAAGTTGGTGGGGCCAATGGAAGCTCTGGAGCTGTGCGGAGGATTTAGTAGGATCTTCAAATATGATGCCCATCTTTTCTTAATCTTGGTTCCATCAGCGATGATATTGCCGATGTCATCATGACAAAGCGTGATTTTGAGCTGATAACCAAGTTTCAGGTTTTTCACTGCTTCGTATATTGCTCGCTAGACTTACAGGTACATCGATACTTCTCAATTGGTTGTCATAATATTTGCTTTTCCTAATTCTAGTTATCCTATTCGCTACTCTTCTGAGATGTTCATATTGTTCTCTCTTCGCCCTGGTTTTCCTACCTATATATTTTTTGTACGCCTGATTCTTTTTGTCTAGCGCAATCTAGCACTCACCATCGAACCAATTATTTATCTTGCGCCTGGCTTGATGTCTGATTGTCTGTTCTGCCACGGTGTTAATAGCCGCAATCACTTCCACCCAGAGCTCGTTGTTTGCTTTCAGCGATTTATCTGATAAGATGGGATCTAGCGGGTTGTCAAGGGTGTCCGTGAAATTTTTGACCACAAAGGCGATTTGGAGTCTTTCGATGTCAAATTTTTGTAGCGGGCTGCTCTTCGATGAATACGCCTTTGACATACGACATCTATAGGTTAATTTGATCAAGCAATGATCTAAGTTACAATTGGCTCCTCAATATGTACGGACGTCAAGTATGCTCGAGGCCCAAAGTTGCTGGATCAGAACATGGTCGATAGGGTGTTATGTGTTGCCATCCGGTGATTCCCAGGTCATTTTATGCATGCGTCGATGTGGGAATCAAGTCGAGTGCATGACTAAATCAAATCAGGCGCTGCCAGTTGTCATTTGTTTCATCGTGGAGGCCGTATCCTTCAGTGGTTCCCCGATAAGATAGCCCATTGCCAACCTTAGCGTTTGTAGGCAATGAGTCCACTACTCTTTTCAGGTGATTGTAGAACATTTCCTGCGTTTCTTCGTTCTTCTCTTCGGTCGGGGCGTGTACGTTTATTAGTCAGATTTTGAAGAATTTCGTTTTGATACGGATCGCACACAACCGTTCATTGACTGGCTTAAAATAAATAGCGTGCGATTTGGACTCCCTATCCACAATGAAGACCACTTTGGATTCTCGTTTTCCAGTAGGCTTTCCACTTCTGAATATTATATGCGATCTCATGTTCTAAATATCATTTCCAGTCCAGTTTGTTTCCTGGATTGCCAGTTTTTTAAATTTATATTCACTGGCCCATTATTAAAGGACCTTAACAGCGCCAGGGTAATTGAATGATCTGACATTCAAGGATCTAAAGCCATAGTCCTTTTATCGTTTGCGAGCTCGTTGCTGTGAGCCCAACCCATTCCGAGGCACTTCTGCCGGTTTTGAAACAGTGTAGGTTTTTCCAGAGGACGGGGAGTTAGCCCGTCGCCCAACCTCCATTCCGGCGGCATCATTATTACTTCGATTCCGTTATCAGGCACGGAAGACTCGCCTTCACCCTCTTACGTCCCCACAATGCGGGTGTAACTTGGATTTAGTAGTAGAGCAGGAGAAGTATTTTAGGTATTGCCATCTCTCGACATTTAATGTCCCATTATTGGGGAACCAGTAAACCCAATGTGCGACCCCGCGAACATTTACTACCATTTAATTATGGGGTTTGGGTGAGGAATCATGGATGCTGTGGGTTGGGAAACAAGGGGATTCCTCCTCCTTTCTCAAACGGGCTTGGGACCGTCTACGGCGTAGTTAGACTTCCATTAGGTCTTTATAATTAATGGCGAGGCTCATTGAAGGCATCGGAATACCAATCGGAAAACTTAAAGCCGCATAACTACTTTTTCCAATTCATTTGTCTCGCGGTTTCCTTTAATGCACTTTCATATAGTATCCTGTCATCTAAATGATCTGCACCTTCAAATATTTCGACATTCACACGACATTTAAACACAAGCTTTGCGGAGTTGCAGATTCCGGCAAGGGACTTTATAGCCACTTGGATGTGAGTGAAAAAAAAACAAAAATTCACTCCGAACATCTGACAACATAACAGTCATTTAGTCGCTTTAAGAATCCCAACGCTTCTGCTTGAAAGTCGCCACAGTTGTTCGGAGACTGCAATGAAAGCTTAAAGTTCAGATCAGCAGAAAATATACCACTCATCACTCTATCTATAGTTTGGTGCCTTTGGTGAATCATTCTACCGCATCTGTTTCCAAGATTATCTTATTAGCTCATTCACCTTCGGTTGAAATTTGTCTTTCAAACCATTTAAGCAAAGATGGTTTGGCGATAATTTAATTGGAATCTGTAGGAACGGTCATGCTCTGAACCAAGAGTTTTAGATGGCTCAGGTGTGTAATATTCCATAGATCCCCGCAATGTGGTCTTACTGCTGAGGACTTTGCATGCTGCAAGACGAATAAACTGGTTGGAAGCCAATGGAGTAGCACTAGAAGTGCTTTTATACGGGCAGCCCGGAGTGCCCCTGTGATGTATAAGGCTGCAAATTTACACACTTTTTCTATCACCTTCTCATTGACCGCCTTAAGAAAATAAAGCCACCAGAATACTGCGCTTTTATTATGGCAGTATAAATCCAGGTGACAGTACAAGATTGTAGCTCTATGACCATTTGCAACTATATAGAGTACATAGTGCCTTGCGAATCTTTTCTGCAACATTATCTTTCTATAGTAGTCCTAGATAACTCCCAGATAATTTATTTTTATATTGAAATCCGTTTAGTTTTGGCAAATCGAATCTTTGAACTTTGCATTTCCTTATAAAGAGCAATAGTTCAGTCTTGCTGCAGTTGAAACTTAGATTAGACTCTCGATACAATTGAGAAAGAATTTATAAGAAGTGATTTAATCTCTCCAAAAAGATGGAGATAAATTTCCCTGATATAGCGATAGCAATGTCACCCGCATATGCTATCACGACACATCCAGTTTGATCCAGCTTTCTTTGAAGTTCATTTACTGTAGGACAACATATCGCAACCCTGTGAAGTGCTTGTATTGCCTACTTGCTTGATATTTGAGCTACTGAAAGATGGGTATAGCATCCGGTTTATTATTACCTGGTTAATAATTTCCACAAGTTGCAACTTGACACCTAGACTTTTTAGAGCGCTCATAATAGAGTCAGGATATACATTAATGAACGCTCCTATGATGTCAAGAATGTGTTTGTGTATTCCTTGTAAGCAAGTGATTTTTCAACCTCCACTAGGAGTATGTAGTGTGACAGGTTTATCTTTTGTATAATCATGTTGTGATTTCGAGATCAAAATTGAGTATACGGAGCTAGTTTTCTAATACCGTACAACCCAACAAATATAACGATAATAATGCGATACGAAACATGTTTTGCTCATGTACGTTCGCCTATTGTGAACGATATCGTTTGCGAGTAAAATGCGATTCGTTAAGAAAATTGACAGATAAACGTGTCGCAATGAATTATTACAGTCTTATCTTATTTAAAAGTTACATTTCTATCGCATAAATTTATCGCCTTCTTATTGCCTTATCTGATCCCTTTCTTACCGTCATCTTATTTGCCTTCTTATCGTTTGCGATAAAAATCCAATACAAGTTTTTATCAAATGTGAGAGTATAGCTTATCCCTGACGATACGCTGCTCGAGAAGTTTGCATTAAAACGGCGTAATAAATCATTGATTCTGCGTTATACACATTTTCAATTTGTCTCATTAGGTGCCGACACGACTTTTCAAACGCGTCCTAGTGTTTTCTAAAGGAGGAGTTGAACATGCCGCATGTTACGCATTTGACATCAGCAGCATATCAACCCGATCCATGCATTCATTAAATTAGCTTCTCTCCTAAATTTTTTTGATTATAAATACTGTTGCAGTAAATATATAGACAAAAGCACCCTATTACTGCCAATCATATCCCCAGAAATGTTACTAAGTATGCCTAACTTGATTTCAAGTCCGGAAAATATCGTAATAGTGTTAATATGTCGAGGATAACTATCTTGATTTCCTGAAATATCGTAGAATTTTATAACAAAAACCAGCAGTCAACGAGTATTTCATGTCCGCTTATTGCCATTTCATCTCGTCTACGATATTTTTGTCATCGGGTCTTAACAATACACACAAAACAAGTAGTTACACACATACTTTTATCATCTTAGATGATAAATTGCTATTGCCAATTTCTCGCTATTGCTAATTAACGCCAAAATGTTTGTTGAGAACTCTCTCCAAGGCCTTTAATAAAAAGGAGTTCAGGCATCTTTGTTTGAAATCCTTTTGCTTAGAATACGAAGCAATCTCTGCTTTGGGTATGGAGACAACTCTTGTTTCCCGCCAGCTAATGAGAATAAACGGGGGGAAGGCATTGTAAATAGTCACAATTCAAGCCATTGTATCCTCAAATGTCTGCGGGATGTCAGCTGGGATGATTGCATATGGTTGAATACTGCGATTAGAGAGAGTCGATTGCTTCATCTATATCTTTTTGGTTGATAAACGTCGGAGATTGGTCGAGATTGTTGTAAAAAGTGGGTCAAAATGTCACCCAACCAGTTCTTTTGTTATTAGGTATTGAAATTGCGTCTCTTGTTTGCCTTTTCTTCAATGTATAGGTCACATACATGTGATCAGATAGCAACGGTATGCAGAATCACTTAATGCAATATTTAGAGAGTCTCTCCTGTTAGAGGTTCGATAGGAGGAGGTTTCATTGTCAATGTTTGCTATGACAAGATAATAAGGCACGATGAATTTATACAAGGATTCAACTCTTTCTTGAATCCCCGAACTGGCCCACAGCTGATAATGGGTATTCGCGTATCCACCAATAATTAGCTGGATTCCGACGAGTATTTGCGGCTGCCGTTCAACTCCCTGATAGTATTATTAGGAAACGGTGGACCTTGAAGGCGATGTAGCACAAAGCGATTCATATAGGCCTGGACATCGCATCGGATACTGCCTTAGAGTGGGGAAGCTTAATTTCGAGGACCTTCACCCTTCTTTAAGATGATAGTATTGTCTACAACCTTGTCGTTTGTATTTCAGAACTTAAAGCGACGCAAGGTACCTGCCGAGGAAGACAGAGTTAGCTGAAACGTGGGCTTACGTGGATCACTTGATGTACGTTCGGTCTTTTTCCTCTCTGCAGTATTCAGATTCATTGTCTTGGTACTGCGAAAAACCGAACGATTGCAGATGAACGCGGAGGAGACTTCAAAGCCACTTCTCCAGAACCTCTGAACAGTGTTACGGGCAAGGTGCTAGTGGAGGGTGGAGCAAGATTTTTAGCCACTTCCCCTCCAGATAACAGTGGAGAAAATTTTCTACCTTATATCTCCACCATCGGTGGCGCTCTTAACTTCAGAATTTTTCCTCCTTAACTTTAAGTGATATTGGATTAGGGAAGTCAGACTTTTCTCTGACAAGTTTGAAACTTGCTGGTGGGTCCAAACTCAGAACCGTTATCGTAGTTTATATGTGTGTCCCTAGAATGATCCTACGTATGCAGAGCAGGGAGGTCATGAATTATTGGAGCAAGTACTCAGAGCCAGATCGACGCTAATTATGAGTGCTCGTCAATTGATCCTTCATAGCCAACTTAATTTGAGGGAAACCCGCTACGGTTTTATCAGGGCGGAGATGATCAGTTAAACTTTTAATCGTTCAAAGTCCAGATTGTACTTTGCTGTCACTTATAAAAATGTCCCTAGACAAGGCCAATCTCGGCAGATCTTAACATCCTCTTCCGCCGAGGCAGCAGACCATCGCTGCAGTCCTTTACGGACCACGATTGGAAATTCGGACAAAACCACAAATTTTTCACTGGGATTTCGGTGGTTGAAAGGGCTACAGCATGTAAAGGAGCAGGGCTGGTAGAAAACTTTACTATTGCTCGGTACTGCACTAGATATCAATGCACGGCATGGAGACAACAAAGGAAAAACACTTCACCAAGTCACTCCACGATTTTCCATACGTCACCTGAACTTTACGATACCCGAAGTAATATTCGCTTGCTATAAATTCTTATAGCGACTCCATCTACGTGCTTGCAAGCGGATCACTCTCGCAACCTATCCCGCTCGCTGTCGCAAATCGAATCCCCCTTTTCCCACCGCGTCCACGCTGTCCCACGATCTCAAGCAGACTCCTCGATCCGTCCAAAAACTTGTCTTTATCATTTCATCCCGTGCATACCGTGAAACCTCAGCTGACTCCATCAGCCCTGTTCACTTTTTTTTCGTGATGTAATACACCGTTGAGGAGTATTACATCAGAGTTCCCCAAACCCGGAATTTTACATGCAGATTTGAAATTTTTTAAAGCAAAATTTTATTACAGTCGAGAAAATTGAAATGAAGTAAGGAAATTTGAAATTTAGTAAAGAAATCTAAATGAGGTACAGAAGATTTAAATGGGGTGAAGAAATTTAAATGAAGTAAAGAAATTTTAACTATAGTAAAGCAATTAAAATTTTAAATTGTTATAAAAGTTACATGTCATGACGAATAAAGTTAAAGGGAGATATTTAAATTTTAATATTGTATAAACGAAAATTGATATAACATATCATTTGATAAAATTAATAAGACGAAAAAGTATTCTACAAAAATAGGATTGCAAATAAAATCAATTACATATATTTTTCCAAATCTGCCACAAAATTCCGAGTAGGAGATAGGAAGGTTTTCGAGCAGTTTGATTGTGTGACTGCTCGATTAATACATACTGTCTGAAGATAGCCTGGTCCAGAATACCAAAATCCCCACATATATCAGGTTCGAAACCAGCGAAAACAGTCCATAGACAAAGGATGCGTCAAACTAGGTCATACGTTTGTTGATGCCAGAGAAAGTGCAATGTAATACAGCGTGGTCTCTCTCTTGGCATCAAAAAGCATCACTTAGAGGATAATATCATTTGATTTCAGCAAAAATGCATACAAGGACGCTATTCAGCTACATCGATGGAATGCAAAAAATAAGGGATTTGTGCATCTGCAACATCTGCAGACTCATTCCTGATATAATCTAATTCAACCTGTTCAAGTTTTTCGTACGGATATAGACGTCAAGTATCTCCGCATATTGACTCATTCTCAAAACAAACACTTCAAATTTTTAATTTTATTTTTTCTAATAATTATAAGTTTGTGGGGAAATTACAACCCAATTCGCTTGGGTGTTGACAAGGATGTGTAAGGATGTAAAATTGAAAGAAGCATACTACTACCGAAGAGTATCCTACTACGATTGGATCTAGCAAAAATTAATTGATGCCAAGTGGAATAAACACACAGCACTTCATTGTAATTAAGATGCATCCATTGCGCACAAAAATTTCCAGTAAATTACTATGAATACTGAATATAATCAAAGTTTAAAGAGTTTATTATAAGCTTTGATACGATTTAAAATGTCGATTATGATACATTTTTCAAACCAATTTCGACAGACACTATATTTATTACATTTTCATAACTAAGAAAGCACGTAATATTGTATTTAAAATACATCAATGTTAAACTTCAAAAAAGAAATCGTTTCAAGGAATGTTTGATAAAATAGTCTTAACTAATTGGAGAGATATGATATAATTTCCTCGACAACCTGACACTACTCTGCATTAAGACAACATACTATCGCTTCCTCATCGATTTATTTTAATTCTGATGTATTACATCGCCTCGTAAATATTTTTGGAGAATTCTGATGAATTAGTAAAATGATATTCTATTTACTAGATATTTTCAATTTTTTTTTTGTTAATCTGGTCTAGCCGAAACATTCATTAAGTTTTTCACGTGGAACATGGAAAAAAACGTGCGAAACATTTGTAACAAGTATCAATGCAAGCAAGCAAGGATCAATTAAGATTAGGATTTACAGAAGCCTTAGACTTAACGTTGTACTGAAATCAAAGCAAGATTATATTCTATTGAAACCTATAGGTAGACTTGAAGTGATACTTGTATCCAATCTGTTCTAAATCCTCATCCTCTTCACATCGAAAACAAATTACACGTCGAGTAGCTAGCATCGTACTGAGTCCGAATATTTTTTACTTTCTTGTAGTCACAAAACTTCGCATATATTTTCGACTTAATATCTCGGGGATAAAGTATGTATAATTAATTTACGAAAATCCGAATTCGACAAATTCGTAATCCGATTTAATAAAATCGAATTAAATGATGATGGATGTGATAAAAAATTTATAAAAGAACTGAACTATTGAAAATGTGTATCTTTTTGGTCGAGATATCAACACGGTTGTTTAAGATTAAGAGTTTTAAGAGTCCTATGACAGATGTAGTCAATGCTGAAAGGCAGTGTCCAGCTTTTTCGAAAATAATATGTTCACAATCATCAATAATACCAATAACTCGAATTAAAAGTATTCGCGCATGCGTGCATTGCGCTAACGGTTGTGTGAAACCTGACAAGACAGCATAACAGATAACTTTACAATACCTACCTAATACAATAAAAACAACGTAAAAACGAAAGAATTTATAGTTAATAAAAATTAGTTTATAAAAAATACAATACAAAGTGAAAAAAAAATATTTTATACGTGTCTTCGTTATAGCTACTATTAGCTGTTGTATTAAGTGAAACGCTTACGATTCTATAGTTTTTACATGTTTTATATACGTGAAATATTTACATAAAATAAAATAACTACTCGGTGTGCTCTTTTATACGTAACGTTAAAAAATCCAAATTTAAACTATGCAAATCTGACGTCACCACTCGTATTTCAAACATAAATCTCGTCCACGGTTAGAAATTCGTAATTGACATTTTATACAAATTGAAAAAGAACTTTTTCTGGTACATAAAAAGAAACAAATATTGATGTTACATAGCATTAATATCGTGTTTTGTGTTGTTGCGTTTCTCATAAATTATAATTTTACAATGGATTATCAGTGTATTGTCGTTTATACAATCGTCCATATAAGTCCTTTTAACTCGCATCTTGGGCAAAATGCTCATGCAACTGGCTCAAAGCAACGTGGCTGTTTGGATTGGATTAAAAAGCAGATTAAAAGGTTTGAATTTATTATGTCACAGTTGAATTATCTTTTCAAAATGAATTTCTTATTAAATGTTATTAAATCCTTAGTTCTAAGAAATATTATTGCCTTCTTGTCTTATCTTGTCTTGTTAAGACCATTCAACATTGTGTCCTTACAGGCAATATGTATTCAGCATTGTGTCTTTTAAAGCAATATAATGCTCATAAATTTATTTATTTAATGCTAATTTTAGAATAAAGCTAACTCAACCTTAATTTAACTTCGCCATGGAGAATTGATAAAAAGACAATTAAAAAAGTTAGACTGTAAAGATAAAGGTATACGTAGGATTTTCAATATTTGAACTTGAAACGTGATTTAATAAATTTCGTTTTATAGGATAATTCATTTGGGTTGTTGCTTTAGTTAATTGGTTTTTCATTGTAATCAAACTGAAAATAGTATCTCAAATTTTTCAACAAGATGGATTCTTGGTACGTTAAAATTATACCTTGAGCTGCTATTGACGAAAGATTTACGTACTTAAAGATTTAGGTCCTTTTTTGATACCGTTTATTGCATCAAGGAGGCGTAAAGCATTAAGTAGTACCCACGCAATTTGTGGTTAAATCTCTTCAACGTAAATCTTTTTTTACGATACTTGTAGACGTTTAAGCTTTTCTGTTATCCCACAACATCATGTAGGTGAAAGGATGAACCCATCGCTGGGTTGAAAGTTTGGTGTTTGAATTTGCTTAGCGAATGAATGACGTTTCTTTATAACAGTGCGTAGAATCGCCCATTAAACTTTTCAAATGATGATGAACCAACAACAAATTGAGCTCTAATGAATATAAGCTTCAATGCTGCGAGGCGGAGCTTATATTTTTATTGTGATATTCATTCGAAATATGATAGATGATAAGATATTCAATTTTTATACCATTGGTGGCACGAATTTCATTTCCATTATTTCACATAGCTTTGATCCCATTCGATTGGACTTGTGTAGAAAATTGTGTTTATTCTGGGTGTTTGTATGAATACTCTTTAGTTTTTGAGGTAATTAAGAACAAAGCTCAGCGCTTGTGCATACAAATTGGCTCTTGTAACATTCTGACATCTGGCGTTGATTTAGGAAACACATTAATGTACACATATTGTATTCTTCGTGAGATAGTAATGCGACACATCGGAAACCGCAAATATGCATGTGTAGACCAAACCACGGTGGCAGTCGCTTCTCATGTTTGTTCTTTCTGCAATTTTCCTCGCATAGTGTTTTTTGCTTACGACATTTTATCCCAAACGGCCAGAATCTCGAACTTAATAAACCGCGTTTCGGCTGGTAACCTGTGATTTGCCGTAGACTTTTGGGAAGAAAGAAAAGTAATCCACCATTATCAGAAATTAGATCATATCATTCCATAAGGTTCTTTGGGTTATAACTCTTTGGGCACCATTACCTCAGTGGAGCATCTCCTCCTTAGTCGCCTGACATACTATATATTCCAATTGGTGGAGTATCGTCTGGCATCCACGTGCATTTTAGACCAGTAAAAAACTTGCTTTGGCTATCCTATACTACTTCTGTCCGTTATCGTCGGAAAGAGCGTCAGCGCTATAACTTTTATAAGACTAATTATGAGCAACTTTCCGAAACAATTTGCTCTGTTGATTGGTCCTCCTTCTTTCGCGGTCTTGACTCAGATACTTGTTGCAACAATTTCTATGACTTCTTAAACGCTGCTATTTCTAACTCGACTCCACTTGTCAGTATAAGGAACTCTTCTGACTATCCCTGGTTAACTCTCGATGTGAGACGAGCCTTGAAAGCTAAAGATCGAGCTCGTCAACGTTTTTCACGTGGCAGATCCCCTGAGTCACGTACAGCTTTTGGTCATCTGAGGTCGGTAGCTAAGAAAAAGATGCAGATCGCTAAAGCTTCTTATTTTCATAGTATTGAAGGCTCTCTATACTCAAATCATTCAAAACCATTTTGGAAATATATACGCTCTCTTAAATCCTCTTACAGTTTCCCATCCTCGCTTCATTTGAATGGCTGCTTAGATACTTCACCTCTCGAGATTTGTGAACTTTTTAGAACTCAGTTTTCTTCTATTTTTAATGCTACTCCCAGCAATAGCCCTTTGTACCCAATCATACACGCGCCATCTTCATTTCCTTTTGCTTGCTATCCGGAAGATGTTATGAAGCTTATTTGAGAACTTGATGACTCTGTTAGTTCAGGCCCCGATGGTATTCCTTATCTCTGTTTATAAATGACTTACCATCCGCTGTCATAAACTCCTCCTGCCTTCTTTATGCAGATGACGTTAAAGTTTTTAAAGTAGTGTCGTCAATCGATGATTGTGCCTTGCTAGAAGATTTGAATGCCATTTTATTTGGGAGTTCTTATAACCAACTTACACTAGATGTTTCTAAGTGCATCCATCTTTCATTTTCTAATAACTCTTGCCTTATTAGCTTTCAATTTACGTTAAATATTTCGCACCAATGTACAGTGACACACTTCAGAGACTTAGGTGTCACTTTCGACTCTAAATTAAAGTTCGACCTTAAATATTTCTGAAATTACTTCTAAAGCCTCTCGCAGTTCTGGCTTGATCTTAAGAAATTCCCATATTTTGACGATTCTTTGTCGTGCGTTAAATTATATTTTAGTTTGGTTCGTCCTATCCTTGAGTACTGTTCGCCAGTTTGGTCGCGTCATTTGAAGTGTTTGAAGTTCACGCTAGAAGCTGTACAAAGGAGATTTACCAGGACCGTCTTCTTAAACTTCCAGATTCCCTACAGTTTTTATGAATCACGCTTAGCTATCCTCAATATTCCTTCACTGGAAATGCGTCGACTCTACGTTGGTGAATGTTTCTTTTACAGGTTTGCCGTGGTTTGCTCGATACTCGCCTTGTCAACCAGATTCTAGTGAGGCGCGTTATGCGTTCTACCAGATCGTCGAATATCTTTGATGTTCCATTCGCACGTAGTTTGGTCTATTTTCACTCACCCATGCTCAGATTACCTCGTAACAATGAGGACCTTCAGCTTGGGCCCTTCCCCCTCTCGTATTTAGTTTATAAAAGACTTGTCAACTGTCTTCTCAACTCTTAGTAATTTTTCTTATTTATTTTCTCCTAGTTTTTGCATTTTTTATTACTTTTATCTTGCTATTTGCATGCTGTGCTATTTCTTAATTTATTTTGCTGTGCTATTATTTTATATATTTTGTAATTGGGTTTTTTTTTCTGTTAAATAGAAATAATAAATAAATAAATAAATAGGTTGTCGACGTCATTGTCATTTTGATAAGATGGACTAATTTGGCTGGGATACCCAAGCGAAGCATTATTCGGTACAGAACATTACGATCATTACTGTCATATGCTTGATTAAAGTCATCGATAACTTCGTGTACTTCTCTGTTGAACTCCTATCATTTTTCAAGCCACAATTGGTCTATCGTCGATCTACTTGCTCTCAAACCACCTTGATAGTCCCCAATAATACTGTTGGCGTATGATCCGATTTTATTTTCTAAGATTTATGAAAATATATTTTATGCCGTACAAAGTAGTGATATGCCTCTATAGTTTTCGCACTATAGCTTGTCACCTTTTTTGATGGATAGGCAATAAAATTGATGGGCTCCACGTCTCGTCATTTGTTCTTGTTGTCAAATGTGCTGGATGACTTTATGGATGGCTTTGTGAACACCGCTGCCACCATATTTAATTCTTTTGGACCTTGATGTTGGAACACACCTCATCCAGAGTTGGTGGGACCAACGGAATCTCTCCGGAAATATCTATAGACTGTGATGTTCGGAGCTGTGTGGAGGATTAAGGAGGCTCTTGAAATATTATGCCCATCTTTCTTTAAATCTGTTTTCATCAGTGACGATGTTGCCGATATCATCAGGGCAGGGCGTGCTCTTGGGCTGATAACTTGTTTTGTGTGGTTGATCGCTAGACTTACATAGATAATTCTCAATTGGTTGTCATAGTATTTTCTTTTCTTAATTCTAATTATCTTATTCGCTACTCTTCTGAGAGTTTAATAATTTCCTGTCTTCGTCTTAGTTTTCCTACCAAAATATTGTTTTCTTTTTGTCCAACGCATTCTGGCACTCATCGAACCAATCATTTCTTTTGAGCCGAGCTTAGTGTCCGATCGTCCGTTCTACCAGGGTCTTAATTGCCACTTTCACTTCCACCCACCCACAGCTCCTTGCTTGTTTTCAGCCATATGTCTGATAGGATGGGAGCCAGCTGGTTGTCGAGAGTCACCGTGGAATCTTTTGCCACAGGCGCCGTTTGGAACCCGTCGAGGTCGACTTTCTGTAGAGCACTGACCTTCGCCGAATACGCCTCTGACAACATACAACATCGTTATGTTGATTTGATCAAGTAATGAATTACAATTCACTTTTTGGTACGTAGGGACGTCAAGGATGCTTGAGTGCCATCTTCGTTGGATCAGAACATGGTCGATAAGATATTGTTTGTTGTCATCCGGTGATATCCAGGTTATTTTATGTATGCGCCGATGTCGGAAGCATGTTGAGCGTATGACTAGATTTCTACTACATGCAAAGTCAATCTGGCGTTAACCGTTGTCATTTGTTTCATCATGGAGGCTATATCCGCCAACCGTTCCCCGATGAGATAGCTCAGTGCAAACCTTAGCGTTGAAATCACTCAGAATTATTTTTGTATCATTTTTAGGTAATGAATCAAATAGCCTTTCCAGGCGATTCTTGAATGTTCCCTTCATTTTTTCGTCTTTTTCTTCGGTCGGAGCATGTAAGTTTATCAGCCAAGTTTTTGAAGAACTTCGCTTTTATACGGATCGCACACAACCGTTGATTGACTGCCTTAAATCAATAACCTGGGATTTGAATAACCTATTCGCGATAAAGGCCACTTCGAACTGTCTTTAACAGCGCCAGAGTTGTTCAGTGATCTGACATTCCAGCATCTAATGCTATAGTCCTTTTTTTGGTTGCGAGAAGAAGAAGAACGTATAAGAATTCCTTCAGCGCCAAAAAAAAACGTTCGGTGAAGATATGGACCGAACAAGGCGCTGGAAACTGAATGATGCTTACCCTTTTGGTTGAGAGCATTGTAATGTGACGCCTACGCCCAGGAATCGAAGTGATTTCGATCCCGAACCCTTGTAACCTGCCAGATGGATATGTCCTCGAATTGCCAGCGGACTTCATCTGTTGTGCGGATATCGTTGTGCAGAAAATATTTTTTTTTTTCTGTCCAAATATTTAGATCCGTGGATATAAATATTCGAAATATAGAATTAATCCAACCCCGGCACATTTCGAGACATAGCCATCTGGAAATGCCCCTCCACCGTGGCCATCGAGAAAACTATGCCACTGGCGACATCTGAAGAAGCACATTTCCGCCATATGAAGTGCCATTCCACGCACATATGTTTTGTCCGAGGTGACAACCGGAAATTTTGACAGCCACATGGAGGCGCTAAACGTCATCGTAAAGTTCTTCGTGAGAATATCCAAGGTATTACAAAACCAGCTATACGTCGTTTGGCGCGACGTGGTGGAGTGAAACGTATTCCCTGTGTAATCTGTGAAGAAACGCGTGGTGTGCTTAAAGAGTTTTTGGAAAACGTTATTCGTGAGGCAGTGACATTCACCGGAGCAGAAACATTAGGAAAGAGGTTAGTTTAGTTAATAACTAAATAGAAAGGTTAGCAATATTTTGTCTGGTCTGCAGCGGAAGGCAGTGTGAACTGAATCGAAACCAGCCGATACTGAAAATACCGGGGACACTTCTGCTAAAATAACCAAAGAGAAGAATACCAGTCCCGCCGAAGCCGTCGACCCCGCAGCTTCTTCCAGTTCCCACGAAAATACGTCCGAATATACAAGCTTGGACAACCTTATAGCGAATGTTATTGTTAACGGAGTAAAAGTAAGGATTCCCGCTAAAGACTTCCACAAAGTATGTAAAAAAACAACTCACCTTGAAATTACAGAAAGTTAGAATTGACTCACAATCACGTCGCGCACGTGGAATTAAAATCGGTAATTAGCAAGTAGAATGCAACTGAATAGATTTTTTAGATTGCGATCTCGTATGCGAGGATAAATTTTTTACATTTAATATCTAGAAAAGTGAAAGGTCAAGCATGACACCATGTTGGTTAATGGTAGAGTTATCGATAAAAATTGGGTTCAAATACAACGCCAAAGCCTGACCATCAAAATTATGAGATTCCCCGTCTGAGGTAGTTGAAAGTTGATTTTAACTCCTGGAATTGTTTTGTATAACAAACTTCCTTTTCTGCGGGACGGCATGTCTCCCTGTAAGAATACAATTGCACAAATTTTAAGCATGTTTTTATTTGTAATGCTGCCAGGCTCTAAACGCTTTCGAGTCTCATATTTAGCATTTTAATTTGGATGCCCCAGTGCAAACCTATTTCAAAAGTCCTTTTTAGTGTCTCTATGAAAAGACAATAGTAATACGAGTACATCGAAACAATAATATTTATGTACTCGTAAGTAATCTCTAACAGCCAAAATTCCTTTTTGAAATCTGGATACAAAGAAACCGACCAGCACGTTTCGATGAAAACGATCAAAAGATACTAAAAAGGCAAAAATAGTTTCCAATCCGATGAAATAAAGTGAATTCCTCACAATTTAAAAGCACTACCTTGCATAGAACGTAACGAGAAAAAATGTTTTGACTCGATAAAATTCTGTTTTGAATAATTTGAAGTCTAGCCGACGATAAACATTTTTCTGTATGTTCGCTTGAAAAAGGAATAAGCAAGCCGTCATCAATTATGCAACTTAAATAGGTAGATATAAAACAAAAAAAATCTAAGCAGAATCAGATCAACATTATCATTAGATCAGAAGAAAAGGCACATGAACTGGATTTCATTTGTAATTGTCAAATAATTATTTTTGTGCGTGAAATTGCATGATCTAAGCAATTCTTAATTAGTTTACTTTCTTATTTATGTATTTTCATAAATTTCAATTGTAGATGTTGTTTACTGATTTTAACAATATTATCACAACTCTATATTTATATTTTCATAAGAATAGTTTAAAACGCATTTAAAAATCAGATCAAGTGTAAGCTAAGCTTACACAACAATCATCGGATCCTAGTATTTCTCATCATTGATTGTATTTTATTTTTAAAGATTGAATTTTATTTAAAATGCAAAATGTTTTTAATACGAAAACAATCACTTATTTAATAATTTTATTGCAACAAACATACAGTTATTCTTAAGTTTGTACATAATTATGGTTTCCTATGTATTATTTTGGGATCTAGTCGTTAAATTGTAATTTAACTTCGAGCGCCGATAATAATATAGAAAAGAAAAATTCCATACAAGAAGAATAGAGGTAGAAATGGACTTTTTATGATAACCATGCCATGACTTTATAATATGTTAAGGATAAAGCTCTGAAATAGAAATATTCAAATTCGATTCGATAATTTTAATCGGGGCTATTTATACAAAAATTCAAAAATCAGTCTTGCCGAAAATTTTATAAAACGTAGATTATTAGAAACGAAATGTATCGTTTATAGCAATAAATGTTGTGATTAGGATTTTTTTTTAGATTTGTTCAGAAAAAAAAAATTAGTATAAATTTTTATAACAAAAGATCCAGTGTTCAAATTTATCAGGCAGTTTACGGTCTGAAGTCTTAAAAAAGTAAATAAGAATCAAATAAAGGATAACGATACAATATATGCAACTTAAATTTAATTACCCTAGATAAAAACAAACAAAACGGTAGAATTTCAGACTTAAGTTAATAACATCAATTTAAATGTATTGCAGGATTTAGAAGCATGTAAAGATTTAACTTTAGTTTATGTATCGATTATTACATTAACACAACAGAATTAACAACCTGAACAAATGTCAAGAGAACGCGTAAACGGCAAGCTGGAACGAAAAGTAGCTTACAGGATAAGGATAGATAAAAATAGAAAATATAATAGAAAAATTATATACATTTTTTTTTTGGAACTAAATAAAAATAACATGAATTGCTAAGTTCACCCCCGACTTTCCTTTTCAGTGACTCTTCTTTTTCAGCGGGAACAGAGAGTGTAGGGTAAGTATGCCGTCGCGAGGGTAGGGTTTCTGCAAATCCGCTGAAGTCGGTTTCGCGTCGCGCGCGGTACGCGGTACCTTTGCTTGTTTCGCCATTTCCTTAGAGTAGTTTTCTTCGGTTTAAGTTCGAGTAGTATATTTTTCGGTACCGCGTCGGTGAATCGGTAACGCGCCTATGGGATTTTGTAGCGTTTTTGATTTGAGATCTGTGGATAGATCACATCCAGAACTAACGTAATGTAGGTTTCTCGTTCTGGATGAGTAATTGTTGACGCGTTGGAAAAACGGGCAAGTTCAGGTGACTGAAATATTGTGATTGAGCGTAATCCATTCGGAGACCCGCGACCGAAATCCTCTCCGAACTAGCTGGCCGACAAGCAGTCACCGCGTGAATGGATTACGGTGCACGGATTGGTTGACCTGTTGGTACCATCCGTTGGCACTACTCAGACTTAACGTCTAGAACCGATGAGAGGTCGGTTCCGCGTTCGATCTGAAAAGGAGAAAATCATTACAGCATTCTTATCAAATTATTTGAAGTCTGATCAACCATTGAGCCAGACTACAATTCGCATCCCGTAGATTATTGAGCTACACCAAAGAATAATAATTGATGAATTGCGCTTTACTACCCACAACACTCTTTCACGGTGGTACAGTAATTTTTCTCCGTTCTAATAAGATTTCGGCTTCAACCTTTGATGCTCGCGTTCTTCGTTGCAGAACCTCAAAACTTACTAATGATACAAATTACTAGAACACATAACTGACTTTTGATAGAATTCACATCAGGGGTGAAGAAATGCGATACCTTTGGAACGACTAAATTTCACATCCAAGTAAACCCGCTCACCGGTAGAAAAGCGCATACTTGTTCAGTATCTCCTTCAGAATTCCCCTTTTATTTTTCATTGTCTGGAGTTGGAATGAGCTAATGAGTTGGAATTTGAAATATTTAATTCTCCCAAAAAACGAATTGAGATAACTAAACCTGAAACTAAATGGTTTTATTGACATTATGAAATTTCGTAAGAGCCCAGTTTTGAAATGCGATCTGAAATGTACATATGTATAGACTGTTCATATGATATAATTTGCCTGCTGCTCGGCAATTATATGGGCAATCGGGTCAAGCAGGCTTGTTCGGATCTGGTCAAATCAAACATACCTATATTTAATGTTTAATCCTTGTAACTCTGACTAAACGGGTCCAATTACAAACCCACAAATGGTAATTTTGCATTCACCACCTAGAGACTGCACTCTTTAACTATCCATGAACGCTTAAGCAGCGTCTTTTAATTAGACCTAATGAAAACTTTTAATATTTCTTACTAATATATGCATCACGTTTGTATATTTTCTAGCCAATTCCCTAAGAAATGAGCTTACAGGGTCCGCATAATAAGTAACCGGACTGACCTCAGGAAATTATTGGCAAAATATGTACAATTTTTCTTTAGAAATCTTCAAAGTAGTCCCCATTGGAGTCGATAACATGCTGATACCGGATTTTCCAATGCCCGAACGCTCCCTGGAAGTCGGCAACCTCGATGCTGTCTAGAGCCCTCGTCGTAGCACGTTGAAGGTTTTCCAGAGTCCCGAACCGCGCGTCCCCTTAAGGTGTCTCTTGATCTTGGGGAACAGAAAGAAGTCCGCTGGTGCCATATCCGGGCTGTAAGAACTCTGCCATATCCGGGCTGTAAGAACTCTTGCAGTCGATCAAGGATTTCAGAAGCGACAGCAACACGACGCTCCTTTTGCTCATCAGTCAGGTGTTTGCGTACCAGCTTCGCGCAGATCTTCCTCATGCCCAGATCGTTCTTAATAATGTTGTGAACGGTCATCATCAATTCTAACCTCATCTGCGATAGCCCGAATGCTCAGACGACGATCACTGTTCAACACATCACGCACTTTTTGCACATTTGCGTCCGTGTGACTCGTTGATGGAGGACCGACGCGCTGTTTGTCATGGACGTCATCGCGGCCCTCCCGGAAATTTCTGTGCCACTGAAACACTTGAGTTCTGGACAGAGCATCCTCACCGTAAGCCTCTTGAATCATTTGAAGAGTTTCCGTGGCTGTTTTCTTGAGTTTGACACAAAATTTGATGCAAACACATTGCTCGATCGTACGCTCCATTTTCACTCCGACGACGTAACTGAACACGCACTCCGCTCTCGCTCGATGCTATCTCTCCAAGCACTTGGAGGCAACTTCTGCAGCCCGGTTCCCTTTACCTAGACCCCCACCACCACTACAGCAGCAGATACCGGTTAGCAGACGCTTTGACGGCGCGGAGCAGGCTCAGTCCGGTTACTTATTATACAGACCCTGTATATCACTTCCATCATTTTTTTTTCACATAGCTTTTGAACGAGATCGGGTGAAAGGATTTTGTTTTCACTAAAGTTTTAGATTAAGCCCCATCTGAAGAACATGTCAACGTGTTCAGTTATGATACGTACTGGTTTGAAATCAGAACGTATTGGAGCTGAGTGGACGGATCAACGGCCAAAGCGTGGTACGGACCATATCACCTTCTTGAGTGCTTTTCGGGCGAAGGCCCGAAAAGGTCTGTAGTGCGAAAATAAAAAAAAAGGAACATGTAAATCGAACAACGATAAAGGACGATTCCCTTTAGATTAAGGTCATTTTCGCGACTTGTCACGAATTTTACTTGCCAGAAATCAATCTTCGTTATTGAGGTTGCATATGAAAGAAAATATATTTTAATATAATCTGAAAGTTTGCGGTTTCAATGATAGGCTTTGCATCGTTGGTATTTATATTTTGGGGAGAAATTCCAATGACTTATGCATGAAATCATAAAGCTTTTTAAAATTATTGGATTGTTGCAATGACAAACTTAAGTAAGGAACCCGACCTCAAACAGCTCTAGAAAGGAATAAATGAATTTTATGGAATCACCTCCAACTCCGATGCCCTATTTCGAGAAAACATTTGGCAACATCTTCCCAACTAATTACATCTAAAATGGGCAAAAACTGATTTTACTTCACTTCCATAGAATTTATTACCTCGGCCTTTGAGGTCGGCATATTTCCTTTAAGTTTTTTCTTACTACTATTTATGTACTGCTACGACCAATTTTATGTATTTTGTTATTGTCCTGTAACTTGATAACATAAGAATACTTTTTACCAAACGTTAAGTGGTATTGTTGTTCAACAAAAAGTCGAATGTTCATTCTTCCGAAATGTGTATTCGAGCCCTATGAAACTCTGAATACTTCTTAAACTGTTTTCACATTGACATCGATATCAATTGGTGCTATTTAATATATTTAGGATTTTATTTTGTTATTTTATTATTGATGCTGGAAATAGATGCTATATTATAAGAACTATATATTGAAAGATTTTTGGCGAACTAAAATATTAACAGTTTTTCATATTCTTATAGAATTATTCATTTTTGATTATGTTAGGTATATGAGTCAATTCTTGGTTAAAATGTGAATGTTTGATTTTGTCAAAAATAATAGCACTGTCCCATCAAAACATGTATAAGGTATAGTCAGAAAATAGTTTGAGCACATATGTATATCATAGGATCCTCTGAGTAAAGAAGCGGGAAGTAAGTTTTTCAAAAAAAAAATAAAATTATATGAGCGTAGAAAAAATATCAAAGTATTTATATTCCGAATAAATGTTAACAATTATCAGAACAGTTAAGATTACTGATTTTAGGGATTTATTTCAAGATTATTACTTCATATTACATTTTCCCCGCAATGATGTAATTGCTTTTAACAGTAATAGCTATAGAGACTCAATCCCTGGAGGTCAGATCAAGTTGGTCACACAAAGGAGAAATCATGGTACATTCATGAATACTGTTGCGCGTATTAGAGGCGTAGCCTATACATTAAGATTTCCACAAAATTCAAAACTGTCTCTTAATTGAAATAAAATGTTTTATTTATCACAATCCTTTTAATCACCGACAATGTGTGGCCACTCAGTTGTTCCTGCGGCACTACTGACAAAAGAAGTTATGTAACCACCAGCTCAAGTTTTTGTTTCTCGTCTTGCATATCACAAAATTTCTGATGCTGTAAGAAACTAGGTTATCGCTAGACTAGGACATACACCTCCATTGCCTCATTGCAAAAAACTGACGTCTGATAACCTAACCCAGACATTTTTTTCTTTTCGTATTACAACCAGCTTAGGTATTGCGAATTTACTGAATAAAGATTTCAGGCCGCCGGATGATTTCGTCAAGGAGTTCTTCAGCAGACCAACAAATTTTCGGCCAAGGGTCACACTAAATCAAAGACTATAAAAAATAATACTACTGTCTACTATCAAAATGTGAGAAGACTTAGAACCATGACTAATGAGTTAATTCATGCCTCTTTTATAGCTTCTGACGATATTTTTCGTCCTTACGAAACTTGGCTCACCGAAGAGATACTAGATAGTGAAATTCTACGATCCTATAGCGTCTGCAGACGGGATCGCGATCGAGTATTTTCTGGGAAATCTGATGGTGGCGGTGTTCTCATTGGAATTCTCTTTGCTAGTTGATTATATTGCTGTTCACGTGTCTTTAGCATCTACCTTTAGATTACTTATATTGTCTGTATATGTGCCATGCAACAGCTCTGTTTTATCGATGAAAGACTTTCTGCGGAGTTGTCCTCATACTTTAATAATTAACTTTCCAGAACTTTTATCTCTCCAATATTTCTTGGAATTCTTCATACAATAGTCGTTTTTCTAATAATAGTTTCTGAATTTGCCTTTCATCTATCCTCTCACTTTGCTCCATTTCACAATTTTACTCTGCACCAAATGTTAACAATAAAATTCTGGACTTAATTTTCTCCATCTTCTGTCGCGCTTAATACAACTTTCCATCGTATGTTGGTCCTGACCTACATCACCCTCGTCTTTATTTTGTATTATCGGTAGACCAAACTTATATTCTTACTACCAAAGTTGCTAAGTGCCCCATTCCGATCCGTACCAACTTTAATAAAGCTAATTACGCGGATATGGATAATGAGATTAGCTCCTCAACTGGTTCTTCTTCCGAAAACTACACGTTGATGATGCTGCAAATAAATTTAATTCTTTTCTGGACTCCTTAATTGCATTAAATACTCCTACAATCCATCCAAAAAGCAGTAAATTCGCGCCGCGTTTCAAAATGCCAATCGCCAAAGCATTAGACGCTAAAGATAGAGTTCATACTAGGTACTTTACTAGTGGGCTCCGTTCTGACTTGTAGTATTTCAGAAGATGAAGATCTGAAGCAAAGTGGCTCAAAACAGCTGCCCAACTAGGGTATGTTAAGTAAGCGGTGGGCTCAATCAGGCAGAGCTGGCCAAAACCTTTCTAGACATACTGCATATCGAAAATTTAAAATCCTTACCAAGTTCCGTACACCTCGATGGTATCAAATCCTAAAAAAAATGAAGTTCTTTGCGAAATGTTTACCCATTACTTTTCTTCATTTTACACAAAGCCATCCTCTTCTTTCTGTTTTGAGTCTGACCATCATTCCTCGCTTGTCCATCCTTTTCTAATATCAGTCTAACTGTAGTAGAGCTACTTCTTAATCAGATAGGGATACCATCTGGACCGTAGCCTGTACTAATATCTATCTGATTAAGAAGTAGCTCTACCACAGTTAGACTGATATTAGAAAAGGATGGACAAGCGGGGAATGATGGTCAGACTCAAAACAGAAAAAAGAGGATGGCTTTGTGTGAAATGAAGAAAAGTAATGGGTAAATATTTCGCAAAGAATTTCATTTTTTTAGGATTTGATACCATCGAGGTGTAGGGAACTTGGTAAGGATTTTAAATTTTCGATATGTAGTATGTCTAGAAAGGTTTTGGCCAGCTCTGCCTGATTGAGCCCACCGCTTACACACCTGACCAAACGACAGACTACAGTGAAACAAAATTGATAGGGGAACATATAAATATGAAAAGAGCGCTTTAGCAAAAGCATTAGGGATACCATCTGGACCGTTGCCTGTACTAATATCTAATGCTTTTGCTAAAGCGCTCTCTTCATATTTATATGTTCCCCTATCAATTTTGTTTAACTGTAGTCTGTCGTTTGGTCAGGTGTGTTTTTAATTAGCAATCTCATACTTATTGTTTTTGTTGTAATGACGTGAGTGCCAATGACGTCATCTGTGTTTTCAATTCCCAACCTTTTTTTAATTGTAATAACGTAAGTACTGAACACGTTGTTAGTGTTTTTAATTGCCGACCATTCATGTATGTTCTCCCATTGATTATTCATTATTTTCCATATAATTTTTTATTTTTTTGATGATACAATTATAATGTTAACATAGCATGGCTACAGTAACTTGCAAATTATGTGAACATGTAACAATACTCTTAAGTGATAAACACTCAATTGCTTCCCAGATTCATTAAAAAATTCGTATGATAATTGTTCAATTATTCTTCCGTAACCGAACACGAAGCGGATTTGGCAGAAAGGCAATCGATCAAATTAGTCTCAATGATATTGCGCCTAAAAAATCGTTCATCTCACCTAAGAGAGTCTCAATGAGTTTCCTTACTAAGATTTCTGCAGCTCAGCTCTGATTCAATGTTGTGCAGATCGCTGTTGATCGCTATTTACACATCTTAATCCTCAAAGGTGAAATTTTTCTCGAGTGATTCTTCGGACGGACTATACTCGTAAGCCCGTTCAGTTATTATATGTACTGGTTTGAAATCAGAACTTATCGCAGCTAGGAGGACGAATCAACGGCGAAAGCATGGTACTGACCACATCACCTTCTCGAGTGCCGATACATACGATCAAGATAATGAGGCCCGAATGGGTCTGTAGTGCTAAAACAAAAAAAAAATCCCGAAATACGGAGAAGAGCGTATTTCGAACCGTGTTGAATAGGACGGTAACCAAATTGAGACTCCATTCTTTCCTGTACCTTTATAAATTACTCCATATCCAGTTATCAACTAGGTGTATTTTTTAAGAGACGTACTACAATCAATATCCGAATTATTATAATTCTATTACACAGGACAGACTTCCAGATTTTGAACGGGGGTATGAACCTATAGAATGCACCGATAAACGCGGAGCATTCATCTCAATGTGGAATTCTAAAGGTTGTATTATTTGCATATAGTGCAGGAATCAGGTTCTGTAGCAAACAAAGTCCTCAAATACATAAAATAGCTTTTTAAAAGTAAATGACAATATATTTGCATATCCTTTAATATTTTTAAATTTTATTTTTTGTTATTATATAGTTAATCCTTGCTTATTTTTTAAAAATGTATCCATAGTTGTGTTGTTGCACTTAAAGGCTAGAATATTTGCTTGATTCAAAGGCGAATCTGCATCCAAAAGAAACTTAGAGCCTATTTTAATTACTTGTTGTTATGTTTGAGGATTTCTCTTTTGAAATTATACTAGTTAATATTAACGATTCTTCGAGTTTTCATTTTATAATATGGATTCCCTTCTGAAATTCATACCAGCCAATGATTTCGCAGAATAAAACTGGTTGCTGATGAGCAATTCAATAGTCAAGCACCTACCTGAATCAATTTTGTCATCGATAAATTCTAAATGAAACGAAATTACCGAAAATTTTCATTATCGCAGCAATTGTACGACTACTATATAGTGTGAAACAAGCATTAACTTTTTACAACTTACATATATCTTTACTCTAAATACGGTAATTTGGAGTATCGGCGAAAATTGAGTTCCCCTTAAATGTATCAAAATCATTTGAGCTGGAGAAGTATGAGCAGTGTTCAAAGCGTTTCACATTTGTTATTTCACTGTGTTAAAAGTAAGTAAAACATTTTGGTACAATTTGCTACCCCCTGGACCCCCTGATGCATAAAATTACCTTTTTCCTTCATATTCTTATAGTCCTAATTAAGACCTTTCATACAATACTCAACCCGACTACCTTTGATTAAAAAAAAAAAATTGTTAAGGGCTATTTCGATATTAGGGGGACCCCCTTAAAAAATGTTTAAATTTTTGGTAACCCCTCAACTTTTGAAAGATCAACATATCTGACCTTTTCACAAAGTTTGAGCTTTCTAGCTTTTATAGTTTCTGAGGAAACTTGCTGTGACGCACGGACAGACGGACAGACAGGTCGTGAAACTAGTAGGTCATTGTAAAAAAAAATTTAAAAAAGACCTAAAAACAAAACCCAAATGCTCACCACGACTCTGCTTGTCCAAGTAACAACTCTTCGATGGTTGTAACAATGTTGTGGTCTATTTCTTAAGAAATGATTTACATTTACATAAAAGGCTTAGACAACCTTTAAGCGTTATTCGACTGTGTACATACAGGTTTCTCTACTTCTCATGATTTCCCAATTAGAAATGTTAAAACCGAAAGCATTGAAGAGTTAATGTTTAAACGCATAGTTGCAGAATCAATACCTTACTTTTCAGAACTTTTATAGGTTGACTAGCTTTAACCGGTACGCTTCGTTGCCTCCAAAATAAATTTAGTTTGTTTATTTTTCTTTATTGAGTTGTATAGATCTTTTGAAACTATTGCCACTGAACGTTCCCTAAACGATAATTTGCCAACATGCATGGACTTCCGTTCTTCTGAATCTGTCAGCTGGTCAGGACGTACGCTTTTACATATTTCATCGCGAAATTAATAAAGCTAAATTAGGTAATATTGTTTTATTTTGGACCATGCAACCATCACCTGACGCTATGCTATTGCATCAGGCTCGAAGAGGCAGACATTCGGTGAAAATATCTTCGTAATGTAAAATGTGTCATATGAGCCTTCTATGCACTTTGTGCACTTGACATCTTTTTTTTTTCTTAGATATCATCAATCAGGTTTCCTTGAAACTATGCTATAAAATCGGACACAAATAGGTGCAACGGGCTCAATAAGACACAGACGAATATCCATTTTAACATATGACATTACAACATTCTTCTGGCAGGAGCATACTTCCACGTTCTCAATTTGTTATTTAATTGTAAATTAGACAATCTAGTCCCAAAAGCATTTTATATTTACCAAACGCATGTACCAAACGTGTTCTGATTGCAAACAAGAAAATTTAATTCAGCGGAGTAAACTAGCATATTTTAGTGAACACCGTAGTTTTCAGGTTTCTATGAAATTCATTCTATGCTATGAGCAAGAGAGTAATTCGCGATAAAATTACTGCTTGCAAACAACTGTATTTATAAAACGAATTGTCCACCCCAATCCAATTTTATAATCAAAACATGATTCCCAAACTCAATCCTGTGAAAATTAAGTATATTGTAACGAAAACAAACATGAACTTGGAATTTCATATTCAAACTCCAAACTTGACTTTTCCAAACAGATTTGATAAGTTTGTTAGAAATTCAATTAGAAAATGGTCTCATTCGCTTGAAAATGACATTCTAATTATCTTGTACTTGCCATCGATGTACCTATCGAAAATGAAGCACGAACCAAACGTTGCTTTGATTTGATTCGATAACGATTGCGAGGTAGAGAAATAAGGATGGAGAAATGTCAATATACGAATATATGCAATATTCTGTAATATTTCGATCCCATCTCATCAAGATAGAATGATGTCTAAAGAACTCTTGCTATTCACAATCAATCTTATTGAAGTCTCAGCGAAGTTTTGTGGAGAAATTGGAAGATGTGGATGACAGTTATAGGATAAAATTAGAAACACGCAGATCAAAGGCTAAATTGAAGACATATGACAATTTACTGATGTGAATTTCAATTTTCGTATAAAATATTTTTTATGCGTTGTAGTAGAATAACCTTATTTGATGAAATTGGAAATAAAATCACTTCCAAGTTAGTTTTAAAATAACTTAAAAACGAAATAGAATATTTCCTTCCAAGCATTTCATTCTGAAGGAAAGTGAGAAAAATTTACCCTTTCTGATAAGATTTCACGCTTTTAAAAGCTGAAATATAACTCAATGAAACAATATCACTTATTTTCTATAATCATATTGAATTTCAACTAATTGATTTTTTTCTTTTTACAGGTAAGCAAAACTTTTTGGGAATCACCTTACGTGAGTAGTTTAGTGTCATCCAAAAACCAAAATTCAACAAATTTTTTATTCATGATGCTACTGTACTAGTTGCAATGTTTAAAATAAATTTAATTTTAATTGTAGCCCGAATAGTGTAATAGTCGCTAGTGGCTCAAACCAACGGTTCGAGTCCCATAGGCGGCAACGGGATTTTTTTTCGAGTGATTCTACGGATGAACTTGAGTTTGATTTGAAAGATTTATTAAAAGTCGTATTCTAAAGGATGATACCCACCATATCAGCTTCTACCGTCCTCTTGCGGTAACGGAATTAAGTATTCTAAAATGTTCAACGCTTAAGCTCAATTCGATTCCATGTTATGGAATAGTAGTTTTGTAACTCGCGCTTTCCAAACGTTTTCTAGTAGATGCATTAATATTAAATTTAATCAGTTAGGTATTACTTACAAGGAGTAAACGTAAAGTACGTAAATACTCTCTACTCGAAGCTCAAAAAATTTAAAAATCTTTCAAGCTTCAACGCTACCTCTGTTTTCTTATTCACAAGAGGTGGATAGGACTCTTTTTATATTGGCTGTTAATTGGATTGATTCCAACTCTCACTAGTCGACAATTTGAAAACATAATCATCAAATACTTTCCACGCAAATTTACAGATAATTTTTTCAATAACAAACCCAACTCATATTTGAAAATATCTTATCCTTACCCAAAAATATCTTATCCTTATCGATCAAGTTCTTATGCGAAGGATGGCAAAAAAAATCGAAAATGGTATTCATGTATGCCCGAAAATTTATATTCATTTCAAATTGAACCCATTATATTCATAAAACTGAACTACCTTAGAAATACAGCATCATATCAAAAATATGTTTTTGTAAAACTTATGCATAAAACATTCGCTGAATGAAACTGCGTATATGATGAAGTTTTTTCTATCACAATCTCCCCAAAAACTGTTGTTTACCTGATTATTGGATATTATTGCCACACATACACCTTGTACATATGATATCATATTTTATTTAAACTTATTTGCTGTAAGGAAAGCACATTTTTTATGTAATTTCCACAGCACAAACAAATAAACATGTATATATGATGTGGAAATTTCTGCACCAAATATTGGAATTGCGAATTGTATATATTGGTTTTATGATATTTGATAGAAATATGAAAAGCGAAATTCAATTTTTAAAGTTTATATAGTGTCTCCACGGAGAGTAACGAGACATGGCCGGATTTATCGAATAAAATATCAAAAGCAAATTGCAAAACACAGGGTAGATGCTGTTTGTTTTTTTTATTTCTTTGAACACTTCATACCCTAATTGTAATAACGATATGTGCATTATAAATCACAGTGACATATGACATGAACAAACGTGCAATTCGGGAGATTTGTGGTCAAAGTGATGCTCTTGCTTTTGTGTCCCTAGTCGACACGGTAAGCTTTGTGATTATAATATGAATGGGGAAAAGTAATGTGATGACATTGTAGCTGAAAATATCACATTTGCCTGCAAGGAGATATTAATTTTCGGTTGGTTTGAAGAATAATAGGTATCAATTAATTTAATATGATCTGACATTAACAGCAAACTTTAACTTCGGGCAATCATGCATTTTACTTGTATTAGTTTGCTTATATTAATATCCATTAATTTTTACTCTAATAAGCCAATCTGAATTCTACTGTTTTAATATTTTTCCCTTAGCCTGCGAAGCTTTTCTTAACATTTGGGATGTAAGGGTCTTATCTCTTCGTAGAAATATTTGCTCGGAGGTTGCGGAAGAAGGTAGAAAAATACGTTTTTTATAGGTTCCAAACAAATTTCGTTTGAAAATTGCGACATGTTCCTGCAAAAAAAAGATGAATTTGTAAGAAATTTTAAGGAGGAATGAGGGAATTGTAGTAAAATTAAGAATATAAAATGAGAAATTTCGAAATTTTCCTGATATATTTATTGCATTAAGGGAATAGCGTAAAAATCAATTAACGTATACTCTAGTCTAACTTTACAGTATTTTCATACATATTTTGTATTTAAGGCCCCATTTATCATCGTTTAGATTTTCTGAACACATAAAGTTTATAATTAGTCTTGCCGAAATCCAGAAAAACAGCACCGTCCTTCAAATCTAGAAAATTGACTATTGTAATTCAGTTGCTAATTATTGTATTATTTTAGCTGCTCTGTTATCTTCTTTGGATATATTTGAACGTGTTGAATATAAGAGAGGATTTTTGTTTTAAACATTTTTCATGAAATTCGATAATTTTCACCAATTTGCTTAATCAGTGCAGTAGGCCCCACTCCTACACCTTTTGAGATGAGTACTTTCAACACCTTCATGCGGGATTTCCGCCCCGTATCGAACGCACCCTCAGGCGACGGAAAGAAGTACGCTCTAACCGGCTAAAATACCATTCGTGAACCAAAAATAGACTGAGTTGAAGGCTGACAATGCTCCACTCAGTATTCTTTTCACGAAACCAGTAAATTAGGCTCGGATTGGATCGGATAAACGGCAACGACACTTGTATATGGTATGTATATGCCAGGTGCACTGCAACCACTACTGAATGAGATGAAAAAATATAAGTTCAATATACTGGCAGTTCAAGAAACTAATCTGCTTGGTAAAAATGCCAGTGACATGCAACCACACACTATCTGCACTAGTGGCAAGTTGTTAGGCATCCATGAATACTGAGTGGCATGTATCGTGGACAACAAGTTCAAACATATTGTCACCTATTTCAAGACAGTTAATGTGCTTTACGCATCAAAACGAGATTTTTTTAACATCTGGTTGGTCAACTGCTATGCTCCCACTGAAAACAACGAAGAAGCAGCCAAGGATGATTTTTATAGCACCTCAGAACATAAAATAGACAGACTGCTCTCACACGACATCAAAATTGTTCTAGGGGACTTAAACGCCCGAATTGGTCGGGAGTTGCCTCACAGAGGAACAATAGGAGGGCACAGCCTACACGCAGAGACCAGACTGAACGAACAGCACCTAAAAGAATTTGCGTTGGCACAAACTTTATCATAAGCTCCATTTACTTCTCGACCGTGACTATCACCAAAGAACATGAACATCGCCCGATGGCTGCAAGCATAACTAAATAGACGATGTTCTCATAGAAAAACAAGCAGCCACCAGCATTGTTGACATACGCTCATTCCGTGCCGTACACTCATTTATCAAAAGTTAAATTCCGATGTCGCATCTACAAATATCAAAAACAATCAAAGCCACTGAAAACAAAATACGATCTATCTAAGTTAAACGACAATTCGGTGTAGTCCACATATATTTCGTCGCTCGAAGACATATGGGGGCGGTCCGATAAGTATTTCGCCTACAAAAGAAAAACGAAAATTTTGGAAAAGTGGCGATCTATTTCTCAACATAATCTCCTCAGCTCGATACACGACCCAGCGATGCTTCAACTTCTTTAACCCGTCTGAAAAATTCGTTTTCTCGAGGTCTGCAAAGTAGGCCTCCGTGACGACGATCACCTCCTCATTCGACTCAAATTTCTTCCTGCCGAGTGACTTTCAAGTTTGGAAACAAAAAGAAGTCACACGGGGCCAAAGCTGGAGAATACGGTGGATGGGGTAGCAGTGCATAGCCCAATTCCACCAATTTGGCGTTGAGCACTTTTTGCTTCGTCAAATGGGGCCTTTTTTTCTGCAACTCGGCTCGAATCGGCCCAATAATTCGGCAAAGTAGAGCCCTGTGACCATTTTGCCCTTTTCCAGGTAGTCGATGCAGATCCCACCTTGTGAATCTCAGAAAACGGTGCCCATCACCTTTCCGGCCGATAAGACAGTCTTCGTCTTCGTTGGAGCATGTTCGGCGGGTGAAGTCCACTGTTTCGATTGATCCTTCGCCTCTGGTGTGTACCAATGGAGCCATGTTTCGTCGACGGTCAGGAAACGACGCAATAGCTCCTTCGGATAGCGTTTAAACAGCGACAAACACTGCTGAAGTGGTCTCACGGTTGCGTTTGTTGTCCGGAGTGAGCAAACGCGGTACCCATTGCGCCGACTACTTTCTCATGCCCAAAATTTCATGCAGGATATGGCGGTGAGTAAGTACTTGCCGGACCGCCCTCGTACTGAAAATGGTCCCACGGGCGGGGAAAATAGCAACGATATCCAAACGATGTGGAAAATGGTCAAAAATGCAATCACAGGCACAGCGGAAAAGGTCTTAGAGCATCGCCAAAAAAGTGATCGGAAGACTGGTTCGACGAAGAATGAAGACGAAGATGATGCGATCAACATAAGAAATCAGGCACACAAACAGTACGACCAAAGACCGAATTGGGCAATACATCCCCCTACGTCAACAAGCAAAAATGATGTGCCGACAGACAAACAGCCGGAACATAGAGCAAATTGACGAAAAAAATGATGATGGTTGTCGTTCCAACTGAAATCGTCCGAATAATTAAGCTTACAATGCTAAACATCAAGTCTCAAGTCAAAGTTAACGGAGATTTAACTGAAAGCTTCCCAATCAGCTCAGGCCTAAAACAGGAGGATGGGCTTGCCTCAATATTGCTCTGAAACATGTGGTCAGGAAAACGCCAGCAGACACCACGCGCATGCTACTCTATAAGCCCAGTTAACTAGTACGAGTAGCGTATGCCGACGACATTAATATTATGTCCTGATCAATTCGAGATGTGAAGGGAGCGTTCATACGCCTGGAGTCAGAAGCGACCCAAACAAAGAAAGTCATGCCTGTACGATAAACCCTGAAATTAGCAGACTGCAAACTGGAAAGTGTAGATCGCTTCCCATACATAGGAGCCCATCTTGATAGAAAGGGCACAGCAAAAATTGAAATATGGAAAAGGGTAAAAGCAATTCATCTCCAGTTCGTCAAAAATTTCATACAGCTCATGGCTATATCGAATTCGCCATTGGCCCCCGTCTAGCTTTGCTCTGATTATTCGCCTCAGGACCCGTCTTTCGAAGGCGTTCAATATGTTTGCGGATGCTTGGGTTAGGGCCCATGTTTCACACTCAGCATAGTACTGGTCTTATAGATTTGTATACTTGGAGTTTTGTTTTCCTGTGTATGCAGCTTTTCTTCAAGAGATTATTAAAACTGAATGAAATATTTTATTTGCGAGCTTTTTTCTTCTTTCATTACTATTTTGGCGCCTAAATACACAAATTCGCTCACATTTTCGAGATTGTATTCGCCAAGTGTGATATTTTGGGTATTTGAGGTATTTTTCCTGGACTGCGTCATGAGCTGTGTTGGATTCTCATTGATTTGTACCCCTAGTAGTTTTGCTTCGCTGCCGAGTTTCAGGAAAAGTTCCTTGGTGGTTGTTAAAGGCCGTGACAAAATGTTAATGTCATCCGCATAGGCTACCACTTGACTTGTATGACAACGTACCTCTTGTATCGATAGGTAGTTTTTTCTGAAATATTCCAGAGCTAAACTGAATAATTTCATTCTACTGTATTTGCAAAAATCAATTGGTAGCTTTTAAGGGTATTATGATTTTGTTTTTTTTTTACATTGTGTCTCCCTTCGTTTCCTCAACGAACTTTACGGCTAGTCAAATACTTCAAACAACTTCTAGTTCTGTTTTATTTACCATCGGTAAGCCTTCTCTATTTGCTTCAAAACCCCTCAAGAGTTGTCTTCTGAAGGCGTGCGATGTATTGCAGATGCATGAGTGCAGGTCAATGTATTATAACCGTAGCATAAGACAGGTTTACGTACAATGTTTCTATTTGCTTAGAGTTTTATTTTCTTTACTTTCCTTGAGATCGTCAGAACTGGATGAATCTTTCTGTAAGCGGTAGTTTCTTAGTTTCTTTGCAATCCTTTATTAATTTGGCGTTTACGTTTGCATTCGTGTCGCTTTACGTCTATTGGGTTTTTCCGGCTGTATCATGATTTCCGTTTCCGTCTCGCTTATTTGTAGCCCTACTTGCAGTGGTGATTCAGTGTCCTTTCAGCAGAATTTTTTAGGCTTTATAAAAGATAGTGGAAGAAAAAGGTCGCCTGCACTATTAGGCCCTAAATGTAATGTGCTCTTGTATTTGTAAAATTTATCTATATATCAACTTCAATGAGATAAAACTGCTTATCAGATGATTCTCAAAATGCTCAAATCTGTCCCAATATGAAACGATGCATACAGGGCAATTTTGTACTACAACTTTCCAGAAGACTTTAACTATTTAATGTGCAAACGAATTTTATTGATGCTAAGGAAAATAATGAATCAAAATAATATAATTTCAATTCATAAGTGTTCTCTGGCCCACGGTCAGCCGGAAAACGAGTTAAATGCTGCACGAGTGTGAACTTGCGAAATCTTCATCTATTCACAAAAAGGGCTTTCTTGAGCGCATCAACATTTAGCTATTTAGGCCTATAAAATGCTTAAAACCCAAAAGTTAAGCGGATTGGCATTTGATATCCGCTGAGGTGATTGTGTGGTAAAAATGAAGTGAGGAATGCTCTTTCCGAGCAAATCTTGGTTAACGTATGCTTCGTATGATGGTGCAGAGGCTTGTTGACAAGTCCACGGTCTACGACACACGGCTTCAAAACACTTTCAGTACACATTCGTATTGAGCTTGATCCAAAAACTCCAGTGGAGAGTGTCCCTGGACAGTCATCTCAGCCTAAACGATTACAAACGGTAGAGCTTATTTTCAAGTGTTCAAATTTTCCACACGATAACTTTCTTTGCTTACGAATTGCTCATCGGTAATTGAGTGCGTTACACTTTCGCTCCATCCAGCCTAAATTCTTTTTGGCAATCGGTCGAGATCCTGAGCTTTTTTATTTTAAGCACGTTTTGCAATATTCGGCGCATGCTTCTGTGGAATTGGTTCAGCTCAGCAGCCATTTATCTTTCACTACGCCGAGTATTTCTTTCAATTTAATCCTTACTTTCCGAACCGTATCTGGCGATGTTGTTGTTTTCTTCCGACTACTAGCAAAGCGTTTTCCAATACTACCAATAGCGTTGCAACGTTCTGTGGTTCAGATTTATTGACATAGAGTTATTTCAGAGCCCCAACAAGTACCACGAATAAATTTTTTCAATGCAATGTAAAATGACCACCTGTTGAAAGACCATGTAGTCCATCCTAAATGATTTCATTGAAGATAAATGACTGGGATAGAGAATAGAGCCACTTACGACGAATACTATTGGTTTGTTTGTCGATACCTGTAATGAGATTTGATTAATTTATAAAAGTAATAATCACACGGCCAAGCGTAATACTGAACACATTACTTTCTAGAGATTAACATCTCAACGACAAGATTTAATTTAGACTATGAGGTTAACTATTTAGCATATGTAAATAATTTAATAATAATCGATCGTAAAACAGTCCAAATCCGAACCTTAGCGCTGGTATGTATTGTTAGAGATCTCATTCTATGACTGTAACGGAATTCGAAGTGATATGGTCAATATGACGCTCAACAATGTGATTATTACCTGATTTTTCAATTAGTACCCATTACAGCTGGGTGGGCTGTTCGTCCGACAGCAGTATTATATAGGGTTGGAAAACTAATTTTTTTCACCGGTGAACGGTTAACCGTTAACCGATTGGGTCCGCAGTGAAAAGTTTTAACCGGTTAACCGGTTAGCCGACGATATTAAAAAAGTGTAATGCTGCTGAAATCATTATATAATAAGATTTTCAATGAGTTTTGATCATGTCAATGAAAAATTAGAGAAATTAGAGTTCAAAAACTTCGAATAGTATTTATTTGTATAAAAAATCAGTCAACAGAACAATTAAAGAGAATTTCTTTAAAATACAATATAAAACATAAAAATAATTTCTGTAAAACACAACATAAAATAAAAAATAAACAATGTAAAATTCAAAAATTTAAAATCAGTCATATGTCTCTTAGGAAAAAAAATATACTCCATAAATAAATAATGAAACGCATCCCTAATTATAAGATTTAAACCAAATTTCCTGGTTAACCGAACGCAGAAAGACTAGCATGTTGAGGTTCTTAGGAGGTAGCCTATTCCTATTCTTGCACTTAACACTACCTGCGTCGGAGAAAAGGCGCTCATGCGCAGTTGAAGTTGCCATAAAGGGCAGATAGAGCATGGCTAAATCGTACATTTGTTCGTAGCCAATTTTCATCGAGTCCCAAACCTCCAGAGGATCAGGGTTTGTGCGCCTGTCCACAACGGCGCTGCCGAGGTACACCTTCAGCTGCGATGGAAAGCCCCTGTAGCCTCTTGGTCCAGTGTTCCCGAAGAACTGTCTACCGCGGACTAAATCCCCGAGAGGGAGCCCTCACCCTCATCGTCAGGCGCAAATTCAAGGACCACAGTACGGCTGGATTCACTTATCATTTGCGATGCACGGCCGCCTGAAAACAAACGTGAATTTTCAACCGTGTAACAATGCTATAAACACACGCACACGCCCATCCTGTCCATCCTCCTTTTGATCAGAAAGCGCGGGCTGGACATGACATTTTGTCCGGCTTCAACCGGACTGCTGGACAAGACGGACGCATGTAACAGGGAGAATTCCCTGTGAATTCTTTCCAACAACGAAAATTACTAATCGAAGGTTGAAATACTTACCATTGTAAGAAATTATTGAAGAGGCAGCGTGTGGACCCTCGAATACGAATTTTTTATAGCGAGGGTCTAGAAAGATTGTATATGGACGAAGAAACTCGATTCCCGAAAATTTGGAATTAATTTCCTTTAAAGTTTTCTGCCTTATATTAAATGATAAAGGCACTGTTGGCAAATAGGCGTTCATATCCTGAAAGTTTAGTAGAATTATTTGTTGTGTTCCAAGGTATGAAAAAAATATGCAGGGTAGCCCAAGGACCCCGTTGTTTTTTACAAGTAAGAAATAATTCATGCATCGAGAGGCGAGGCTGGGAGTGCGGCAGACCCTTTCCAGCCTAGCATCCTGACAGCAACTGTACAAAGTGTTGCCTACTGGTCAAACACTCTATGGATCCCCCGCTATTCTGTAAATCATGTGTCACATTATTCTTACAGATTTGAGCCCGTAAACAACAGGGATGATGTTACTTAGAGTGACATTCTTCTCGTTACAAAGCATATTTGTTGTCTCTTCTAGGAGCTTCAGGAGATCTTTGATCTCGGTTAAGACACCGGTCTTTTCCCCACCGATGATGGGTGGTGGTTTTCTTTTTCTAGAGCAGCGCTCACGCTGCAACTTGAGAAATACAGCCGTAACGTGCCCTTCGAGCTCAAGATAGCGTTGGAGCATGTAGTACCCTGAGTTCCAACGCGTTCGTACATCTTGGATGTGCTTCAAGCATTTTTCTACTGATTTTTCGGCCTTGGTTTGTTGCTGTTTTAAGTTCCTCCGAACCAACTTCACTGGTGCTGAAAAAGCGCGCGATCCATCTGACGTCCATGAGCTGAGCGTGCACTGTCATTTCTGCAGGCTCTTGGACTTCCCCTTCATCTTGGAGATCTTCAAGCAAAGCTTCAGCATCCTCTTCATTTTCTGGTTCACTCACTAAATCCCCGGGCTCTGCCTCTGAGGTTCTTGGTGTTAGAGTCATGCCGAGGATGGCTTGGCCAATGTTAATGAGGTGACCAGCGCAAATGATATCTTCATCGCCGAACACCAGGCGAGCAGCTGCTTTCACATAGGCTCTTCCCCCGGTTATAACGCCCTCTCCTTTGTCGATGTTGGTTTGCCACTCATTGCAGATTTGACGAACACCAGTTGCAATGTTTTCCGTATTTATCCGCTCAGGCATATAGTACAAACCCAATACAACACTGCGAAGCATTTTTAGGGTTTTGTAAAATAATTTTACAAAACCCTTCTAAAATCGCGTCCTGTCTGTCCGTCTGTCCGTCTGTCTGTCCGTCCGTCCGTCCGTGTGTCACAGCAGTTTTTCTCGGAAACTACTTAAGCTAGAAACATCAAATTTTGTATGTATGATCCGAAAAATCTGAAAAAAATCAAGAATGTAGGTCTTGATGAGTACAACAACAACAAATACGTCAGAAGTCACACTTCACTCAACTTTGTTAGTAATAGTATGATTTATCGATTTTATGTTTTCTTGAATAAAATCTTAACGGTGCCCTTAAATTCAATGAAATTCAGTACACAGATGACTATTTATAAGATTGATTTACCCTGCAAGTTTCATAAAGATTGAATCATATTAAGCGAAGTTATACCGGTTTGAATTTTCCTGTATTACTATGGAACAATATGCGTTGCATGTATTACTATGGCTATGGAACAACACGCGCTTTTTACCGACTCAGACACTACAGTTTTGCTAGGATTTGCATGAAAATTTCAGTAATGATAGGTGTCATGTATATCTTTGAGAATCGGTTGAGCTGGTGGTATCAGTAATCGTAAAACAAGAAAGTTGCTGTTTTAAATGCGAAGATTGAATAATTTTGAGTTAGTTTTTCCCAACTTCAACGTTTAAGGTGCATGCTTTGAACACTTGATTCAATTTAATGAATGACTGTAGATCAGTACCTACAATTAATGCTTATAAGTGAAACAAGTCAAGGAGGCGGGAGAGAGCTCCTAGCAAAAGGGTTTTGTAACCATTCTAGGACTCGAAAAAATTGGCCATTCATCGATGATAACACTACAGGAGAGTGGCCCCTGAAAAAAAAATTCATCAAACGTAGCCGATATGAGTATGAAATAAAAGTTTTCATGGGAGCTTTTCAAAACAGTTGTTAAACTGCCAGTTTTTGCTTCAGTGGGGCACAGGGGGTAAATACATGAAAAATGTGTTTCCTCCGTCGCGGCTGGACATGTGAAATAATTATCAAGGGAGATATTTATGAGTGTACCAATACCAAAAACCTCAGAAGTCGAAATTCGTTCAACTTTGTTAATAATAGTATGATCTTCGTATTTCATATTTTCTCCAATAAAATCGTCTTTAACATGTTTCTTGATGTGATTCGATCTGGTGACTGCATTTTGTAAATTGAATACAAAACCCTTCTGACATGAGCGTAGGTCTGTTTACCCAACTTGTTTTCCTTGGTTTCTAACGCACAAAAAAAGAGAAAGATACATAAAATTCAAAAGGAATCCCAGTGAAGAATTCCTTGGTGGTTTAGTTTAACAATATCGGTTTGTTGAAAAATTTCCTAGTGCCTGCTAACTTAAAAATCAGACAATCGGAGTATTGCATGTGGTTGGCTGTACAAAAGCAAGCACCCTTTTTAAAAGGTAACCAGAAGATAGCAAATCTTCATCCTTAACAATAATATTATAAGCTTACCATCTCTGTATTGTGCCGTTGCTCCCAAATACGACTGCATGGTCTCCGAATGCGTCCCAAGCCCAGTGTAAGACCGATAGACATCGCATTGGAAAGCTTTCGCCCGTAGTCAGCACGCAGCAGTAGGAATTTCTTTTCCATTCCTTAGTACAAGTAAGTTTAGAAGGCACTGAGTACAAAGGCTGCATTGCCTTGCAAAATGCCTTGAAGCCGTCCTTGTCTAGCCTCTCTAACGGCATGTCTTCATGTGCTATCATGTATAGCAAGGCATTGATGATTTGTTTATCCCGGTGACCACCTCCTAAAGAGAGAAAATCAAGCGTTATAACAGATATTTAAGATATGAGTCTTGTTATCAAATGAAAACAGGCGGGTGCTTACTTGAAAAGGTCATGGAGTTAGCGAGACACTTGTCCATCGGCCCTTCGAAACTAGCTCGCAACACCGCCATCTCCAGCGGCCTTACTGCCCCAGCTACGCCATGCTGATCATCGGCACGCATGCGCTAAGGAAAAAGATCACGTTTCACTACACGAGGATATAAAAAGGGTAAGAGTGCGGGCACATTTCAACACGATAGTTACGCCCCTATCGTAATTTATATATGGTCAAATCGAAGCAGGCACACTGCGACTTCCATTTATCTATACTTTAATTGCGATTGTAGCAGGACTTCCGTTTTATAGTGTGCCCGCACCTTTAAGCGTAGAATTAGGTGCGACGAATTATCTTACCTGTGTAATTGAGTCTTCACTGAAGACTGTAGACTCTTTAGTATCCTCGTCCTCCATTGTGGTGTTGCAGATTATCTTTCTTTTATTTGGAGTGCAGATGAAATGTACCTTTTCTAAATGGTAACGTACGGTGCTTGTAGAAGGATTAGAACATTTCTTGCTACACTTTAAACACTCCGCCGTTTTTCCGTCACTGCTCTTTTTTGCGTTGGTCCACACATTACTTGGCGCCATTTAATTTATTAACAGATATGAACACGCGAATAATTTATACCAATTATGCGGGCTCAAAATAAAAGCACTCGTACATTAACGTTTAACGATGTGCGTATATTGGCGTGTTCTTACCACAGCGAAACAATAATGAAAAAGCGGTAGCCGCGTGGTGAAGTTGAGATTAACTCAAGTCGAGGGTCGATACAAGGCGCGCCGTAATCGAGTTGCTACAATATGAGTGGAGTGAAACTGACTACGAGGATAGAATATGGCAATGTGCAGAGCAGCAGTGCATAGCGATAACGTAAACAAACCCCAGATTTCTTTTCCAATTTTACGTTGGAGTCACGTCGCGATTCGCGAACAAATTTTCCTTTCGGTTAACCGAAACATTTAACCGGTTAATCGATTTCGGTGAAAGTGATTAACCGGTGAAAATTAACCGATCGGTGAATCAATTTAACTGGTTTACTTTCACCGATCTTTCCATCCATAGTATAAGAAGCTCAAACTTGATGCCACCACCGAGGTTTGAACTTGAGGACACCTGCGCAAGTGGAGTGTACCCAAACCCACTGCTCTACACGAACTACTTGTAAATAATTTGAAAAACAGGAAATGGTAAAAATATTTTATGAGTAAGGCTTTCTAGTTTTTTTTCATCAAAAATAATAAAGGTATTAATAATACTATAGTTCATGTGGTGAAGCGGTGAGAATGCTCACCCTATAAGCCGAAGGCTCCTTATTAAAGAGATTTATTTTGAGTGATCCTGCGGACTAACTAAGCCCATTCAGTTAAGTTACGTATTGGTTTAAAATCAGAGTGTATCGCAACTGGGTAGACTGACACATGGCCAAAGCGTGATACTGATCATAACACTTTTTCGAGTGCTAACACAATTGCTCAAGATAATGAGATACTCGTATCTCTAAGCGAAGGCCCAAAAGGGGCTGTAGTGTTAGAACAAAAAGAAACATGCTAATACCTTCTCTGAGAATAATTCGATTTAGTCAGATTAATTACTTCAAACCGTTAAATCTAACACACTAACAGTTTCTTCTGTTATCATTTATAGAAAACTTAATATTCTCAACTGTTTCTCGTTACAAACTTTGTTCCCACACTTGTCGCGAGTATGTATTACGAATTTATTAGAATGCACGATTCCTTCCTCCATCCTTGAAAAACATCTCTTTCTTACCACGATAAATAGCGAACTTTTAAATTGGAAGGGAATCAAGAAACTTTTCCGGCGTTGATGGAAAAGTTTTGAGCACAACATACCATACATTGTTATTCAGGACACGTGGTTTGTTTGATAACATATGCTATTCATAATTTTGAATTGTTAACACTGAAGATGGGACATATCCCCAATACAAAATGGCTTTATTTCAAAATTACGTTCGAAGTCGTTGAAACCTTAAAATTCTTAATAATACCAATGTAATTAGGTTAATGCATAATTTATAAAGTCAACAAAAATGATTGCCCTACATTTCAAGTCATATTTCCACGAGCATTAAATAAATGCATATCGCAAGTTTTCCCTTTTAATGGAATCGTCTATTGACTCCCTAAGTGCACTCAGTAATGCAACAGAGTAACATAATACCATTACTGAACATGGTAGTGCTTTTAGTCCGCACAATTTCCATAAACGATTATTCTTCCGCTTAACTTTCCTGAATAAAATTCTATACAAATAAGAGAGAGCGTGATGGTATTGCATTTCAAAATTGCAGTTACGTTTCAATTCGCTATGAAAGATCCAATATTCCTGCATAATCCATAAATGAATTATTGTTTCCACTCTTTGAAAATGACAGAAATAGAAAAGAACGAGAATACGAATAAAATAACATAAGATTTTTTTCTATACAGAATAAATATTCTACTGGAAAGCGATAAACTTTCAGTCTAGACGGGAAAATTATTTGGAAGTTAGTAAGTAGAATTGTTGTGACTAGGTTGGGCAATGTCTGTTTAGTATTGAATTTTCAATTCTTCTACATCAAGTTGCGAATCTAGCAAGTCATGAACGTATCAACACATCGATGACTGTAGGTATTTTGTTCAAGGATGTTTAAAAGGATGATTTTAACGCGTTCAATAAACGTACAGGTACTGTCGCTGCAATTCGTAATAGCTTATTTTTGCGTAATGGAACTCGATACTTATTTATATTAAATGAAAAGTTGGAATGCCGAAGCTTGTTTGTTTTGTTATGTTTGATCCCATTGATAATTTATTTCAAATATGCTCAAGCGAAATAGAATCAATCATTTTTTGTAAGAAAAGTTGAATTAAAAAATTGATTTAAACTGACTAATTTGAATCCTAGTGACTTAGTATATATTTAAGACAATTTTACTCAGTAGTCGGTTCGGAATCCAATCATAAAGCAAATAATATTTCTGGCAATGATTCAAAATAGTCATCGCTTTTTGCGATGTTAATGTTCTCAATTATTGGATGGATTATGTATATTATGTACATATTATTTTAATTTGTGGAGTTGAAATCTCATTTGGTATGAGAATATTAATGAGGGTTTAACATGAAACTAGTCCAATAAATATAGTAATAGTCTTCCATATGAGAAGGAATGATTTTTAAAGCTATATGTCCTAACTTTTATTAAAATACAGAACTCCTTACAAAATGCTTTGAAACAAGGCAACTAGGTGGAAGCGATTTAACTAACGCCAGGGCTCATCTGAGTGAAAATCCCTTTAATTTTTATGAAGTGCTTCTGTAGATAACTTATGTTGATTGGATCACAAGGTAGATGTCCAGCAGGAAATTCGAGGACTCGATGCGAAGATACGATAGAAGCTGACAGTAGATCCTTGCTCTGGGAGTGATCAATCGCGATGACTGGACAATATTAATCCAGGAGACTAAGGCCCGGCTTCGACTGTGGCGCCATAGATGACTGATTGATTGGATATTTAACATTAACTACTATTACAAATTTGATTGAAAATCACTGGGTAGAGTTTGATGCGCCCATCAATTTAGGTGATAGAAGAATTTGAAATTTATTATTGATGTTTTTTATTTGCTTGCCGCTATTTAGAAGGATGTTTCGTGGTTCGTAAGAACTGGGATGACGAATTGTACGACGTTAATGCTGACTTTGTTCATTACAGACGTCAAATTATATTCCATATTACGTACTTATTTTCATTGTTATTTGATTAAGCTTTGGTTAAATCGCAATTTTCTCATTGTAAACTAATTCCAAATGGCACCGTGGCACTGCATTATTTCTCTTCAAGTCGTAATTGTTTTTGTACAAGACTCGTGTGTTGTTCTAATCTGCATTCCATTTTTATATTATTTGAATATTCACGCCAGCTTACGAAATACTTTTACATCAAGCGTATATGAAATTTAGCATAGAACTAGGGGTACCAATTAATTCGTGCGATTTTTTTTCGAAAATTGAAGCTTTATTGTGAAAAAATGGTTACAAATTTAATATTCAAAGTATTGTCCATCGCTAGCTATCTCTTTTTCCCATTTTTCTGGAAATTCACGATGTTAAGTATCTTACAACGAACGTTGCAACCTCAACTGTGTAATGTGACGCCTACGCCCGGGAATCGAAGTGATTCCGATCCCGAACCCTTGCAACCGGCCAGATGGATATGTCCTCGAAGTGCCAGCGGACTTCATCTGTCGTGCGGATATCGTTGCGCAGAAAATATTTCTTTTCTGTCCAAATATTTAGATCTGTGGATATAAATATTCGAAATATAAAATTAATCCAAACCCCGACACATTTCGAGACATATCCATCTGGAAATGCCCCTCCACCGTGGCCATCAAAAACTATGCCACTGGCGACAGATGGAGAGGCACATTGCCGCCATGTGGAGTGCCATTCCACACACCTCTGTTTTGTCCGAGGTGACAACCGGTTGAGCTTGACAGCCACATGGCGAAAAAGGTAAATGGTGTCATGGTGTGGTGTCGGTAGCGACTTGGCGCGGTCCTAGGTGGTGTAAAATTATTAAGAGGTAAATTTTTTTCGTTCGGCTTACGTCGACAAATGCCTTACCAGGTTTTGTTTGCAGTTCATCGCCCTCGTCGTTGTAGCAGCCAAACGAGGATCTTTAGATCGAAGTAAATCGAAATCTCCCAAGAAAAAGAGGAAAACCGACACAAAGAAGACATCGAAAGAAGGGGTGACTGCGAGCGACTTAACCGAATCGAATGACTCTGAAGAAGAGGTTGATAACGCCCGAGAATACAAACCGCAGAGCTGTTGTCAGTTCAAGGCTGTGGAGGATCCAGCTAAGTATCGTAATTATTTATAGGAAACGAGGCATATGGGGTTGCTGGGCTGTCTAGCACAAGTAGACTCGATGGCCTAGCAAGAAATATCTCTTGGACATCCATGATTGCCTAGTTGTTTGGTTAGTTTTTGTGTCAGTTCTGCAGACCGGGTCAAATATCGGTATTCATTGGGCAGTGTTTATATTCCGCCCGGCGTATTTTACCGACTGAAAGCGAAAGTATATATTTGATTCTTTGAGAATAAAACCATTCCTCAAAGACTTCATTTCCAAAGCAAGTTTCCGGCGGTCCAATCGTTCGGCGCCGCATATCATGGAAGTTCCTGATTTGTATTACAGTCGCGATGAATATGTTGAAACGGCTTCGGGTAATAAATTAAGTCGGCAAACTGTCCTCTGTGGATCTCAGAACATTGTCTTGAGTGGGAAAGTTATAGTTCAAAGCGGCGCTATAATTCGAGGCGATCAAAGAATCAAAAGAACTGAAACATGTGAGCGCAATAAAGAATAAATTTTTCGTGATGAGTTAAATAGAATTGTATAAATCTAAGTCGACATCTTAGACTATTGGACTTTTGTATGTAAAATTACCAACACCTTTATGTGCCTATTGATAGCGCTTGACGCGCATACGGTATTGTTTTAAAACTATTGTTTTATAATAATGTAAACAGTCCTTGTATTATATCTAATAGTTAAATTCTAAAAATGTTACCTTTCATTAACTTGAAAACATAGGCTTGTATAGAACAAAGTAATGGTCATGATATTATTCATTCTTTGTTGCGATCTAGTAGGAGATTGTCAAATGCTCAATACAATGCAAGAAACAAGCGTTGAGTTGATCTTATCCAGTGGAAATTAAAAACGTAAAGAGCCAATAGAAACTAATGCAGCCTATCGTTCAGTCTTGCCGATAAAACTGAAGAAGTTCTTAAAAATTATTTTTTTTTCTAATCCAGTTGACTTGTACTTACAATTGTATGGAGTCCATTGACAGAAGATCTACATTTGATTATTTCTTGGGAAAAATCTTTAAATTAGAGCAGCATGTAATGGAAGTGGTAAAAATAAAAGAACTCGATAGCCAGTAGAACAAATAACTGATACGTTAATAAATAAAATTTTCGGGGAAATAAAAACTCGTTTTGATCGTCGGTGTTTTTTCGTCGCGTGCATTTGTATCTCCGCCCTAAGATCCGCTCGGGTAATCTCGTCGTTCGTTCGCTTTCGGCCTACCGACCATAAATCATACTATGGGAATCTAGTCAGAACGGCACAATTCTTATAATTGTAAATTTTTTTCATATATAAGCCAAGATTCGTGATATTCTGGAATGATTTATGTACAAGTGATTATGATGAGGGTAACAAATAGTAGTGAATGATTGATTTGTATTTTGACGAAAGTTCCCATTTTATGTTAGCAGGTTAAGAACAATAGTCCTTTAAAATGAAAACAAACAAACGTGTATTCAATGAATTGCTTCAATTTGGGTGGTAGTTATCAAAACCAATTACTTCTTTATTCGTTTAATGTAAAGCATTTCATTGGAAACATAAGTTGCTTAAAATTAATTGAAACAAACAAGAGGTCAATCGTGATTTCGTATGTACCTAAACCAAATTCACGGGAATTTGGTCGCGTCGCGTTTTTCGCGTTTAATTCGGGTGACCTTAATAATAATAAATTAAGTAGGGTATAAAAGTAATAAAGAAATGTGAACACATTTTTAGGGATAATAGTTTTTTATTAAAGCGTTTTTGTTTAATTTTTAATACACACATAACCTTAACACACATACATGCATATACAATGTATGTAATTTTTTCAAACAAAATTTTCTACTAGAAGGCTCCTTTTGTTTTCGATCCATATTCTATTATTGCAACTAATCATTTAGTTTTTAAGAAAACGATTTAGTTTAAATGCTCATATGCTTCTTTTTAGTATTGTTCGAAGCATGAATTTCTTATCGGTTTGGTAAATGAAAATTTGGGATTTCAACATATCTCCTTGAATTCAAAGAATAAAATATAAGAAAAATTCCAAGAAATGAAAGAATCTAAGGCATTGGAAAATAACTATCTGGGGAAGGAAAAAACAAAAATCCTGTTAATTATTCGATCATTAGTTGTTCCGTTATTTTTAGTACAACATTTTTTTAATAAAATAAAGTAAAATCAACCAGAAAAATTACTAAGCCAAAACTATATATTGCTATTACGTTATTATAAAACTAAAGGAAACTATGTCCTACAAAAACAAAATTAAAACATTAAATATTCTCAAGTATGATTTCTGTAATGTACTCTAATATTATTTAAAATTATCTTGAATATCTATATGATCAGATTGTATCGAAATTAGAAATAATTAAAAATGAATTGCTAAAACTTTAACCACGACTTTCCTTTTCAGTGGCTCGTTCTTTTTCAGGGGGAACAGAGAGTGTAGGGTAGGTATGCCGTCGCGAGGGTAGGGTTTCGGCAAATCCGCTGAAGTCGGTTTCGCGTCGCGCGCGGTACGCGGTACCTTTGATTGTTTCGTCATTTCCTTAGAGTAGCTTTCTTCGATTTAAGTTCGAGTAGCATATTTTTCGGTACCGCGTCGGTGATTCGGTAACGCGCCTATAGGATTTTGTAGCGTTTTTGATTTGAGATCTGTGGAGAGATCACATCCAGAATTAACGTAACGTAGGTTTCCCGTTCTGGATGAGTAATTGTTGACGCGTTTGGAAAACGGGCATGTTCAGGTGACTGAAATATTGTAATTGAGCGTAATCCATTCGGAGACCCGCGACCGAAATCCTCTCCGAACTAGCTGGCCGACAAGCAGTCACCGCGTGAATGGATTACGGTGCACGGATTGGTTGACCTGTTGGTACCATCCGTTGGCACTACTCAGACTTAACGTCTAGAACCGATGAGAGGTCGGTTCCGCGTTCGAGCTGAAGGTAGAAAAATCATTACAACTGCCTGGAGTAAATATAACCACAACGCTACACCCTATGTATAGCGTTGATACCTGTAAAGGAAGCAAAGCACTGTAACTACTACCGAACGAACACCTTCCTCCAGTATAAACTAATCTTCCTTCTTTTAATGCACATTTATTTAATTTCAAATGTTTGTACAAATTATTCTGGGCATGTTGGCGATTCAGGCGAAGACGTGTTTCTCGCTAATTCTTTAAGCCGCTGCTGGCTCTTGAACTCAGCCTCCAGTTGCCGATACTGCCGCCTAAAACTTTCTCGCTCAGCCGAAGTGACCGCAACTCGTGCCAGCCTTCGCAGGTCGCTTGCTTGGCGCCGGTATGCAACTATTCGGCCGCCTCGTTGTCGCTTCTCGGGTTTTGGCTCAGGTGGTGGGCTGCAAAGCTTCGCTGTTCGAGCGCGGTATTCCTCGATCGTCAATGGTCGCGGGCCTGCCGTGGGCGATGCTTCAATAGCCTGCTCCAATGCCGGACGGTCCGTCGGCATAACAAGTAATTCCCTCTGCGTGTCCGGGACTTCGAAGTTGTTGGTGTTCGCTTGTCCGCTGCTTGCCTCTGCGTGTCTGGGACTTCGAAGTTGTTGGTGTTCGCTTGTCCGCTGCTTGGCTTTCCTTTGTATGTTCAGCACGACGAGGCCTTGATCGCTTTTCGCTATTCCTGGCGGAAGCCTTGGAAGTGGTATTGTTCGGGCATACGCCTTGAACAAGCTACTCAACGATTAAGACACCATTGTTGGAACCACCAGGTTCTTTTATACTCGAAGATAGCCTACTTTTAATTGATTTATTGATTATCAAGCAAAATAATGGTTTCAATTTAGTTCATTCAAACATTTCAGAACCCCGACAATCTCTTCCTCCGTAGCTGCTACAGCTATAACGCGAAAGCTCCCGTCTTTGCCACGCCCACTTTTCGCTCTTAACAGTAAGTTTCTCTTTTGAGACTCGGCTCGGTACATTAAACATGCCGAAGATTTTGTGTGTACACGCGAGTCGAGGTTTTGTGTTTCAATGCAAGTGCAAGTTAGACACACCTCTTTCATGCATGTATAATTAATTGTGATAAGCGAAATATCAGGCAACTCGTGACTTTATCAAAGAGAGGGAGTCATGATAAGTAAAGTAGCATGCAACTAGAGAAATAGTATGCAATAAGTATATCGCATGTGACCTATAACAACGAGTCCCCTCTCTGAAAGATTCGGCCGGCTTCTCCGCTATCCACGAATCGATCCAATTTTTGACTTCTTCATAATTGGAGAAGTGCTAGTCAGCCAGGCCATGTTGCATTGATCGGAAGAGATAGTAATCGGATGGCACAAGGTCTAGACTATACGGTGGGTGGGGTAGGACATCCCATTTGAGCGTTTCAAGGTAGGTTTTGACGACCTGTGGAACATGTGGCCGAGCATTGTCATGTTCCAAAATTACCTTGCCGTGCCTTTGTTCATATTCCGGCCGTTTTTCGCATAGTGCTCGTTTCAATCGCATCAATTGTCGTCGGTAGACTTCCCCTGTGATTGTTTCATTCGGTTGCAACAGCGCATAATAGATCACACCCAGCTGGTTCCACCAAATACACAGCATAACCTCCAGACCATGAATATTCTGAACGGCCGTCGATGATGATGCATGGCCGAGGTATGCATACGTTGCCCGACGTTTTGGGTTATCGTAATGGACCCACTTTTCATCGCCAGTGACAATTCGACGCAAAAAACTTTTTCTTTTGTGCCGTTGAAGCAGTTGTTCACACGTGAAAAATCGGCGTTCGACGTCTCTTGGCTTCAATTCATACGGCACCCGGTGGCCTACCTTCCGGATCATTCCCATTGCTTTTAGACGATCGGAAATGATTTGTTGAGCGACGCCAAGTGATTTTGCAAGTTCTTCTTGCGTTTGGGATGGATGGAAGTCCGGGCCGTTCATCGACCTCCAAGTCAAACTGTGCAAACCACTTCTGGCCCGTACGCTCAGCTAGAGCATGCACACCATACACTTCCACCAAAATACGATGACTTTCGGCAGCCTTTTTCTTCTAATGAAGAAGTACTCCCCGCAAAAAATCTTTATTCGGCACAAAATTCGACATTTTCAGAGTAAAAAAAGTATTGTTGTTTACGCTTCAGCTAAATGACACATACTGATTCTGAAACTATATGACAGTAGCTTTCCAACACATATTTGGAAAGGTGAATCACTGGAATAAAAATCAAGTTACGCCATCTGTTAGCAAACCGCGCGAATTAACCGGCACCCCTATTAATACGTGGATCATTCAACAAGTACTTAGCCTACCGCCCAATGACGCTGCTATTACAAAAGAGTTTTACCATCGTGCAGTACATTCTTTTATAGCCTACTGTCAAAGTTTCAGTCAATTCCCTTCATTAGTTTTGTTGAATGTACTTCACGATGGTAAAACTCTTTTGTAATAGCAGCACCATTGGGCGGTGAGGCTAAGTACTTTTTGAATAAGATAAGACAGAAATTCAAATGCATTGAGAAGATATTGAACCCAAAAAAATCAAAAAATGCTGATGTCATTTCCCAGTGCCGAGCCAAGATTCCTTGAGTCATTGTTGTAGGTATGTGTTCGTTGCTATCAGATGTTCGAAAAGGAAAGTAGGAAGAATTTTTGATTTAGCGATACGTCCTACTGGGATCCCTTTTAGGTATATCCCAAACTCCTAAATTCTGTTGAAGGTACTGGGAAAGCTAACTAGTTAAATATAAGTATTTTGGCGCTCATAAAGAATCTCCTTCGTAATCATCCATATCAGTGAAAAATCATGTAAAACTGCTCTGTGTTAACTACTGTTAAAAACTAAGAGGCATGGAGGTAACGGAAATGCGACGGAATCATTCCCAAAAACTGAAACAGCCTTCGATAGTGATTCAATTCCATAGGCACAGCATCAAGAGCGCATAAAGATCAATAATTTCTTTAGTACAAAATTAAAATGAAATCAAAACTTTGCACTCAGGAGTAAAAAGGACTTTTTTCGAGTGACCCAAATTGAAAGCTTTGGGTTTATAAGGATGAAACTACAATGCAGATATATGAAAATTGAAAAAAGCTCTGAAATCTGTTTTGAAACTGCATCTTATTGCAATGACAGAATCAATATAATTTACAGCAAGGTGGCCTCAGAATGTTCCTTCGTGTATTTCCTTAATCTCTTCGAGGACTCGACTTGCCATCCACCGTTCTTATTCACTTCGAAACCCCCCTCTCCACCTGAAAGGAGTTCCATTGGGCTTAATAGTTTCTATAGACTCTGGACCGTATGGCTATTGTCCTTTCATTTATGTCGCCCAGTAGTCTCCATACCAGCAATGATCCGATATCCTCGTTAGGAAGCTAGGCATTTCGAACTCCTGCCGGAGACCAACCTCCGTTGATTGCAGTCGTTATCACTTGCACATCCACGCTCGATTTCTTTTCCTCAACTCGATTACAATGATTGAACTTTTTCGTATCGGTATGACTTGTCTTTTGATCCATCTAGCAACTTGTCCTTCGGAGTTTTTAAGCAGAAGCAGCCATCTACAACGAAGTATGGTCCGTTCGTAGAACAAATTGCTACCTATATAGGAACTTATGGAACTGTTTTGTTGTTTCTACTTGTATTATAGCCAACAGTTTCTCCTGGTTACGCAGTTGCCCTGTTCACTGTGTGAAGTACGAATGGACTACTTCTTCACCATCGACCTGTTAAGAGAGCATGGCTCCATCCCCCATGTTGGTCGAATCGGTGTCAGCAACAAACATTTTCCTCGGCTTGAGAATTGCCACACAAAGATTCTTCTGCAACACTCAAAGACTGCGTGACATTGCACATTTTATGACGGGATGGTTCGTCCCGGTATTTTGGCGGTCTGGTGAATCTACAATAAGATAATAGGCCGCCAGACCGAGGAAACTCCGTAGTTGACGTTTATTGTTTGGTGGCATCCAACTCTTTACAGCTTATACCTTTTGACGTCCGTTTTGACACCTTCTGCTGATAGGACGTGCTTTATGTTTTTGTTTTACTCCAACTGTAGGTAGGATGCACTTATCGGGACTGAATATTAATTTTGCTGATTGTAATCTGGAGAACACTGTTGCAACCACAGAAGACACCGCATTTGCAGACATTAGTTTCTGGCAGAATTGATGTTAAAACGTTTTTATTTAGTAAAATTATGAAAACAAAATTGGCCAAAAATTCAATTTACAGATTTTAATACACTGCTGCACTCCTTATGTCATGTGTCAAAAAAAGGGAAAACCGTATTTCATATATAAATATATTAATTGAGTGTTTCAATCAGCATCACACCAAAAAAAAAATTAAAACGGTTTACTGCGAATGTCTCCTCCCAATGTACGTAGTAATGCAAACGAGAGTTTATGTTAATGCTTTCCGTTTCGAAAATGATCTCAGACTTTTCAGTCCTTCATTGATAGCGAGTTGATGGGTTCTTGTAGGATTAACTCCGAGACCAATATTTAACACTTTAAGCTAATAAGCAGTCACTCACTAAAATTCCCATCAGCAGAAACTCGTAATAGCAATAATTGTTCTGGTTAAAGTTATCTTTCTTTAAAAGAATTACAAGGTTCGCATCTTCAGTAAACACAGAACTTCAATTTCACTCTACCCGCACTTAAAAAGGAATAGACACAGTTGATTCTCATATTCAATTTGCACCTCGTGAAACAAAGACCATAAATTAAAACAAAAACATTTATGCGACCGCTAACAAATTCTCCTTCAGCGATCGCATGCTAATTCACTTTTGTTCACCGCACTTCACCACCAAAACACAAGCCAAAAATCTTCTTTTATTTTCATGCAAATCTCACTATTCCACCAAAGACTAACTTTTTCTTCTTTACATAATCCAACTTTACACCTCATTTCAATGTACCGTCTAGATTTTGGCTACCACCAGGCTACCTAATCAATCCCGCAACTCTTTTTCCCAATTCCCGCTACCGTACCGAGGTAACGTGAGCAAGTTCAATACACTTCAATTCCGTTCCTCCAACATCTTTTCACTTTCGACAAATACAACAATTTCCATTTGCATATATGGCGATTTGCATATAACCATGTTAATGCCTAGTTATATGCAAATCGTCATACACACGGAAACAATTGCTTTTCACGAAAATAAAAAGAGTTTTCTTGAGCTCCGGGGAACTAGAACCTAGGGTCGCAGTAGACCTCCAGATAGAGAATCCATCGCACTAGCACCTAGACCATCTTCCGATAAATTCTCATCTATCGAACAGGCAAGTTCAATTGTGCAAGACATTTGAATGCTTGCATTAATAGTTTTTTTAATGGGCAATGGTATAAAACTTTGTAGGGAGGAAAGAATGAATTTTTGTTAGTTTAGCAACGAATAAAATTCTGTTGGTGGGAAAGATACGAGTATTAAACTTGTTTGTATTTTAAGGAATAGGAGTGGAAATAAAATATTAATGAGAGTGGGGAATAAAAGAATAGGGAAATGCTGGGTTATTTTAATACATAAAAAAAGAAAAGAAAAAGGATAGGAGCGCCCAAAGGAAGGTAGAAGGTAAATTCGTGAATGAGAGAAAGCCGGTCCGGCCGGAATTCGCAACAACACCTCTGCCAAGTACTGCATATTCCCTGGAAATGTTCTCCAACGATGGATACCAAATACGTTTTCCAATTTAGCCCTTGTAGTACTTATTTCATCAGTCCGCGTGGTGCAGTTTTTAGAGCATTATGCTCGTAAGCCGAAAGTCTGTGGTTCGAGTTTCGTTGGCGTCAACGAGATTTAGTTCGAGTGATTCTTCGGTCGGACTATGACTGTTCAGTTATAATACGTGCTGGTTTACAATCAGAACGTATCGCAGCTGGGTGGACGGACACACGGCCAAAGCGTGATAATGATCATATCACCTTGTAGGGTGCCGATACATTCGATCATGATAAAGAGATACTGTAAATATCTCTAAGCGAATGCCCCAAAGGGGCTGTAGTGCTAGAAAAAAAATACTTATTTCATTAAACATTTAAATGTTGCTGGAGAGTTGCAAAGCCCAAATGGCATCACCACGAAATGCCATAATCAGATACCAACTTTGAATGCGATTTTCTCTTAGTCCTTGCTGTCTATTTCTTGCCAGTAATACTCATAATATTGAGTGTAGGAAACAGAATGGAATAGATAAAAAATTAATTATTTTCCATTCTATAATTGAATTTATTTTTCTAAAATCAGACACATATTTCGGACTTATCTAGGCTGTTCCTCAATGATGTAGATATCTCCCAATTATATTTCTAGCTTTGATGCTTGTGAGAGAACTCGAGGTGTTAAGGACCGGCACGCATCTATTCCTCTTTCTTCCTACATGGCTTCGTGCCACAGTCTCATTGCCCAATACCGGTGTTTCCATTGACTCGATCAGATAGGATCGGTAGTTTCCAGGCTCGGCATCAAGCGTGAATTTCCCATAAAGATCTGGGCATTTCATCAATTTCAGACTCGTCTGTCCAAACCCAAAGTGAACCCGTATGGTCGCAACAAACCCATTCCTAGGATGAAGGCATCCATGTTGCTAGTGAGCGAGAATCTATGTCGGAACGGTAAATCTTCTATAACTTGGAAGTTGATCTCTCTGTGGATAGGTACAGTCTTCTTGGTAGCTATACGTAGTGAGAACGTCTTCCTTCTGCCAAATAAACGACGTCTCCCATACCTGGTCGTAGTATTGGTCTTGTTGCACTAGTATCAATAGTAAGAGCGCAATGTTCACCGTCGGGGAGGTCAATCCTAGCCATCATTGTATAGATCTTATTGCGCCAGTGTCAATAGTAAAAGTGCAATGTTCATCGTCAGCTTGTTCCGGAAGACGTACGTCTGCCTCTTCACGTTGTAGCCTTTACACGGTGATGCTACCGTCACCGTGTAAAAGCTACAACGTGCTGAGGAGGTCGATCCTAGCCAAACTCAAACGTGGTTAGCTGTTACATGTCCCCCCGCACTTGCTTCTGCGCGGTCTATATCTAATTCTAGCAGCACATGCATTTCAATAGCTCGGCTTCTTCCGTTTTCTGCAGTCGCGTGACAAGTGCGTTCTGTCCACACATTCACACACAATTAAATTTATTTTTTATTTTATTAGATTATTTATTTAATAATAGTATAATTTGTGAATTTTACGTGTTCCCTCCTAAAACGGAAACGGTACCGTTAACATTGCTTTTGATTTAGCACTACAGCCCCTTTCGGGCCTTCGCTTAGAGTTAGCTAGAGCATCTCATTATTTTGATCGAATATATTGGCACTCGGGGAGGTGATATGGTCAGTACGAGTATCACTCGAAATAAATCTCATTGTCGCCAACAAGACTTGAAGCGGGGACCTTCGACGTACGGGGTAAGTGTTCTAACCACTAACGGTACCCGTAACCGTCTTGAAATTTTACAATTATGTAGATTAATATAAAATAATTATGCTCACAAAATTTCATGCATGATCGTTATCAAGTGAGGTATAGCCATTTCAATTGTATGGAGCTACAAAAACAACATGTGTTGATGGTTGTTACATACTTAAAATCGACCTAGACACGACTACTTTCTTTGGATTTCCAAGAAAATGTAAGGAATAGTGTTTAATTTGTGTATGTTGAACTGATCAATCATTCAAAAAAATTATTTAAGATGGATCAAAATGGGGATCTTACATGCTTATCAAAGAAACCCCATTTCTATTGTATATATTTGAACGATTTTATATAAACGTATTGGATGAATAATTCAAGTCATAATTCATGTCAGAAAATTTGGTACTAGCCCTAGGATGGTTAAAAAGCGCTTCTAGTAGGGACAATCTTTTGCCTACTTGAGCTATTTTCTCTACATGTCAGCAATTTGATCGCATTAAATGATTATCAATTACTATTTGTATAGGGTTTTCTATTAGGGACATAACAATATTATATCTTTATATGAACGCGCCCTTAAACTTTTTAATAAACTGTCAATATTAATTAAGTTCACAAACCAGCAACGTTTGGAAACCATTAAAAATTACTACTGAAATTTTGAGTCGGTGGTCGCAACTTTAAGAGCGCTTACTCCAATTTTCAGCCGTAATAATCGTCCCACCCGACAGGCTGTGCGTGCGATAGTGAATAAATTCGAGTCCAAATTTTCACAATTGGACCTTTCGGTGCCAAAAAAGACGTCGTACTATTCGGGGCGAAGGAAATATCGCAGCCGTATGTGCATCATTCAAAATGAGCCAAATCAGTCGATTCCACGTTGTTCTCAAGAATTGGGCATCGCTCAAACGACACTGTGGCGTATTTTGCGAAAAGATTTTGGTCTAAATGGCTACAAGATAAAATTGACTTAAGAACAAAAGCCACTTGGTCATTCGAAACGCCATTTGGGCTCTGGCAAAGCTTGAAGAAAATGTAGAATTTCATCGAAAAATCATCTTCAGCGATGAAACTCATTTCTGGATCAATGGCTTTGCTAATAGGCAAAATATAGGTTATTGGTCAGCAATAAACCCACATGTGCTTCTTGAGACACGTTGCATCCGCAAAAAAATACCTTTTGGTGCGGTTTTGATGCCGGAGGTGTAATTGGCCCGTATTTTTTCGTGGATGAAAACGATCGTCATGTTACCGTCAATGGAGAGCGCTATCGTGTTACGTTGGAAGATTATTTGTGGCCAGAATTAGATGAACTTGACATCAACGATATGTGGTTTCAACAAGACGGTGCCACTAGCCACACAGCACGCCTCACACTCCATTTATTGAAAGCCAAATTTGATGAACGTGTTATCTCGAGAAACGGGCCGGTCGAATGGCCGCCTCGTTCATGGAATCTAACGCCATTGGATTTCTTTGTATGGGGCTATATCAAGTCCCGGATCTATGCCAACAAGCCAGCAACTTTAGACGAACTCAAAGACAACATCCAACGTGAAATTGCCAACGTTCCGGTCGAAATGTTTGCCAGATGGTGGAAAATTAGGCCCAAAGAATCGGCCGCTGTAAACGGGCTCGTGGTGGTCATATGACCGAAATTTATTCATAAAATGTAATGCTTGCACTACACCCACAATAAATTCAAACTCAAAATAAATTTGAAATGATTTTCTTTCATATACATACGTGTAGGTACGTCCCTAGAATTTACCTACCTACGTGTGCTAATATGATTAGTTATAAAGGAAGGATCTATTCTGAACCTAGGTATTTTGATAAACTTTATTTAATTTAATTTCCTACTTTTCAGTTGAGCTTGTTTTTAAGTTTTTTTTCTTATTTACCCTTATTTTTTTGTTCAGTATGTTGTTAAATAAACCATTTTTTCTTTTGTGCTATAAAGCTCCATTCTCAGTCTCCAAACTCGACATTAAACATGACGGGATTATTATGCGTAGTTTAGAATTTCCTATGGCCAAGTTTTGTCTTCATCACTAGGTTAGCTCGATGCTCCATAACATTGTAATGTCGCTGAAGTTATAGAAGTATGCTAAATTTTAGTTCAATTAGACGTCAGCAAGGAGTTAAATATGTAAAAGCTTGTACAAAAGCTTTTGACAGTTCAATGGTACCATAACATTCCACAGTCAGCAAAATTATACGAGTACACCAAATTTCAACTCAATCGGATGTCATTTGCAATTTGTTTTTCAAGTTGGATGTAAAACAATCCTCAAATAACTTCCCCATTTGTTTCTTCTTTGATTTGTATTAGGCTTTTAAAAATAACTGGCAGTCTATTCAACCACTTTCTCATAATGTTTTTGTGAATTAGAAAAGGTTTTCGTAGTTAATACTAATAATGTACTTTTATTGGGATAAAACAATTAATAAACAGCCAACTATTTGTTCTGATAAAATCAAATCTTTCGAAAAAAAACTTAATCCCACAAACATATGCAAATATGTCAACATAAAATTAAATCAAATCTGAATGTGCTTTCCAACTAGCAGAATCGTTTCGCTGCCTTGTTTTTATAAATGATTGTTGGCAATCAAAATTCGTGGCAGATTATTATAGGGAAATTTTGTTTGGATATGAATATAAGCTGACGTAGGTGTCATGGTGTCAACGAAAGGGTAGCACGCAAAAACGCAATCAACCATGATTCAATGAATACGCGTGGCGCAGTTCACCATCCTTGAAATAAGTTCAACGTAAGCGTAACAACGTTTATAGATTAAAGTGCAGATAGAATTATATCCTGTCATTAGTTGACTTTTTATCATGTGCCTTTATGAACCTCTTGTTTTTTGTTATGAACAATATTTAACATAAAGAAGGCGGAGGTACATTATGCGCATCAATGGAAAGCAAAGGTAACTCGAAACATAAATCATGTCATTAAAGGAGACAAGTGTAAGACAACATCAATGAACATTAAACAATGTAATATTTAATGTTAAATGACATCATTCATTCATTCAAGGGTCATTACTCCCTGAAGCGCAAACCCATCACCCATGAATTTAACATGCAACGAAAGTGGGTTACGAGTTGACACTTGTTGCTGAGCTTTACGCCCCCCAAACATGAATGCAATAAAACGAATATGAAAAATAATCTATTTATATGTGCATATGCTTCTGATATGAATGTTTACTAAGCTACTTTTTGTTCTTCACTAGTAAAAAAAAAACATTAAAAAGAACACAATAAGTTTTTATTGTCCACGTATGTAATCAACACCATTTGTTGGCAATATGTGGTTTTATTGTCTAGGAAACAATCCATCGCATGTTATACATCGTTGATGTTCCAAAAACTTAATACACGCCGACACTATCGATTTATTTTTATTTTCGTTCTTGTCTATTCCAAAAGTTGACTCCTAAGAATAGTACCCTCGGTTTTCAAAACCGACTAAAATAGAAATTCACAATAAAGTCCTGGTAATCTATTGCATAAGGATAATGGTCGGCAGTTTATCCATCTATTCAAACTAGAAATTCCGAATATTTAGTAGTCTGAAATATGGAGACTCATCGGAATGGGATGGTTTGTTTTATTATCAATTTACTCGGGCATTAAATTGAATTCATGATAGGTTATTTGATTAATAAATTCATCTGAACCGCACGAATAAAGCAGCTGGATCTGTTAGCTACCTAAACAACGTGGTTCATGTGTTAATGGTTGAAAATTGTTTCATGTGTAATTAGTGTAATTAAGTAGAAATTTTGATTTGTTTTGGGTTCATTTGCCATACACAGAACGCGTGAAGCGAGAATGCTTTCATGTAAACTTCAGAATTTGAATGGAAATAGAATCTATTCATTATTATGTTGATATCATTGAAATCGGTTGTGGGTTAATTTATGAAGTAAAATTGCTTGAATTAAATGAATGTGTTGGTGCTGTTTGAATTAATTGGATTATATTTATTGAAATAAAAACGGAACCGAGTCCTTTTCTTACATGTGAAATTTTTCGTTCTACATAACTGTTCCAGGAATATGGTTTTGATAAATATTTACCAATTATGACAACTATATCGAGACAAGATTTGTACATAAATTGATACAAAAATTGTCAACTGATCGCTGAATATGTTTTAAACATTTCGAAATGATTCTATTTGCGAATGTATAGAATATATATATATATATATATATATATATATATATATATATATATATATATATATATATATATATATAACTTTGAACAACTTACTTATGAATGTGCCTCTTACATATATGTGTTAATAACGCAAACAACATCCATTATTAGAAGAACTAAGACCAAGTTCAAAGATATAATCTGAAAGAAGTTTGTCTTCAGATCTCGATTCATTTCGAGCTATGTACATTTTCATGAAAACATTGAGTGTTCTCAAATCATGTTGAAAAGGTCTTGTAACTTATGTATCACACGGAAGCTTCAACTATTTCGTCTCCCTTCAAACGACTGGAGAATAACTACACAAACATTTTATCCTCAATAAAATTCCCATTCCGCGATATCATCGTCTTTGTTTATAGCAGCGTTATATTCTCATTAATTTCCAAGCATCTGAATTACGGTTTCTGATTTCCCGGTCATTATAATTAAATTAAAAACAATTCGACGTTTTAATTTAAACATAATCTGTTTTATTGAAATCTTTGAACATGTTTAACCCAAAAAACTCAATGAAAATTTCATTTCCAAATTACTAACAAGGCGATCTAGTGGGTTAGAGACATCGATTTCCATATAATTTTAAGGAATCATGTTATCATGTGCCCTTAAAGCCATTCATCGCACTTCTCAAGTATATCCTAGATAAAGGGCTCTACAGTAAGCACTTATCCTATAACATATAAATACTTAAAACATATTTTCGTTATCACTGTGGTCGATGAAGTAAAGCGTTGGAGCAGTACCTAAACGCGGGGTCCTAAGTTCGTTTCCACGGCCGCGCTATTTTCGTGATCGATTGTATCATATCAACTTTTTAATAGTATTTTGATATTATTTTTCCCTCATTTTCATCAAAAATATTGGGTTGTTTGATAATTAACGTCGTTTTTGTTCATGTGTTTCAAAGTAAATTTATTTATATTAACAAACATAAATCAATGATATTTTGACCATTTTGTTGGATGACATTTTGCCATCTTTCGGTATGATGAAAAATTCCACGCTCGAAGAAGCGTTGGTTTTTAGAAGCGAAGAACTGGTCCAACTCATTTTTAACATTGAGATCGGAATCGAAAGTTTTACTATTCAAATGGTTTTGAAAGGAGCGAAACAAATGATAGCCTGATGGTGCTAAGTCAGGGCTATAGGATGGATGTGGGATCAGTTCCCAATTGAGCTCCATTGATTTTTGACGGGTTATCAAATAGGTGTGGAGTCTGGCGTTATCATGATGGAACATAACGCCTTTGCGATTGGCCAGTTTAGGGCGTTTTTTCTTGATTTCTTCGTTCAATTTCGATAGTTGACGACAGTAGACATTCGAATCAATAATTTAGTTTTTTGGAAGCAGCTCAAAAAAGACTATTCCCATTTTATCCCACCACACAGAAAGCATAAGCTTCTTTTGGTGAATATCAACTTTTTTTTTCGTAAATATTTTTATAAACAATAATACTGTTAAAACACAATAGAATGGAAAAAGTTTTCAACTAGTCCGTGCAATACTCCTCCAATCTTCCACAAAAAAGAATGTGTTTTGGGCGTTATCTGTGTCCCTAGACAAAAAATGCAATCTAGGGATCGTGTCTTTTCAAGATTGAAACCAACAATGAGCACTTAACAGCTGGGTCATGTAGAAGTCAGTCTTCCGATGCACTCCACCTTTCCTTCGTTTTACTTGGCATGGTTACTGCCACTCGCCAAGAGTTCGCAGCCTTTCTTCGTGAGTGAGCGAGGAAAGCGATGAATATCACTCCCACGTTTACCAATACCGGTGATTTGGAAACCATGCGGAACGCCGATGAAACACCTAGTCTCTTCACCCGCGCGAGTCGCTTTCGGTACAGTTCCTTGTTAACGGCTTCCTTCTATATCCCGGAACCGTACAGCAACATATGAGTATGCTAAGCTGCAATCAGAAGGAGACGCCTTTTCGTGGATATAGGTCTCCTGAAATTAGGCATAAGCTGACTTACTGCAGTTATTGCTGCTTTATATACGGTTGCTCCGGTTCGCTCAGAAAAATTAATCCTCGAGCAAACTAGCAAATATAGATATTTGATTGCTGCTTCAATTGTCCGTCATATGAAGCATTTCATAAATTTGGTCAAAGAATGGAATGTTGGGCTGTATCTCCGTGTATTTGTCGTATAGCAAGTGACTACTTTTCGAAATCTAGGCGAGATATCTGGGAACTTAAAAGAGTTTTCCAGTACCCAAAATAATATCTGTCTATCATGGCGATTAAAAGCATTTTTAATGTCTTAAGGTCACAAACAGCCCCACCTCCCGGGAGCAACTTCTGTGCGCCCCAGCTCAATGATCCGCGACAAGCCGGTGGTGTCTAGCATGCACAGAGCGATATTCATATGCTTGCTTGAAAAGGTACGCATTGAACGGATTAAGCAATGGAGGCAAAAATAGAAGACGAGTTGAATAACTTCAGCTGGGATGGCATCCGGTTCCGGCGTTTTCCGTGACTTCATTGAAAGCATAAATCCTTCATGCTTTGATGAGTGCACTGTCAAAAATTTCTTCTTTGCAAGTAGTGATAACATGAGCAGGGTGAATGGCAGGGCTTCCGCTAACGGCGAGTTTTGCTTATATTGATCAATCTGCCGAGCTCCTTTCTTTCTTACCTGTATGCGGCTTTCCAATTGTACGCTTTGTTCTGAATCTCGATCACCAGACAAAACGCCGAACTCTAAGATATTCGCTGATATTCGCTTCGTTTTTCAGCAATCTCCCTGGACTAACAGTAAACCGCAGGTTTATTGTACTGCAGTCATCATCAAAGCATAGAACATCTGCAGGCAGATGTGATAAGAATTTATGGAGAGTTTATCAAGCTCTTTGCAACCCTTCCACTCCCTGAAGTAGGCCATCACTGCAGCTCACTCCTCACGAGGACGTCGGTAAACCTCTGCATCCTTTTTTTTTGCATTTGACCCGGTAATCAATGAACGGGCTTTTGCCCGAGGCGGATTGTTGATCTCAAACGCAAGGTATTGGTGATCATTTGCTGAGTAGATTTCCCGTTCTTTCCTTCTGTGCTTTGCTGATATCAGTGGCTTCCAAGCAGATGTCACGTCCGGAATGGTTCTTTCACATCCTCAGCGTCGAAAGGTAAATATGTTGCGTACGTTGAATACCACGAGATCGGTCCTGGCTGTCAGTTTCATTTAACATCCGCATTTTATAAGTTTAATATAAAATTTCTCAGAAATTCGTTGCTCTTTCAGGTCATTCATTCTAAAATCGGACAGACACATACTTCACTGAAAATCGCGTGGCTTATCAATACATCAACATATCTATCTATCTATCTATCGGGAAACGGCGTGAATCTGTCAGAACGGGGGTATCTGTAAAATCGAATTGGAACCACCTCACGCTGCACAATCCAAACAGCGCTAATGTGAGAGAGAAAGGAAGTTATTTTTCCTACCCCATATGGCAGCGGCTTGAGAGGTATCAGAAAACAACGAAAGTGACATCCTGTCTTGATGCTATTAACTCAACAGCAATTAGTGAGCTTTTCTCTGCCTCTTAAACTGCTGCAAAAGGTCCTGGGGGTTTATGCTGATTGATTTGCTAGATACGACTCATTTAACTTGATGTTTTGCTTTTTTGGGTCCGCTCTGAAGAAATGGTCCCGTATCTAGAACTTACGAGAGTTTATCATTTTTTAGCCTTACAGCTTTAAAGAGGTTACAGCATGTGTTATTGGAACACATCTTAAGTCAATGTTGCCAGTTAGAACACACTTGATGCACGATATGTTTTGGTCACGTCTCTTGGAACTTTTTGCATTGTGCCCGTAGTCAAGACACCTCAAATAGCCTGCAGGCACGGTTCTTCAATGTGTTCTGCACATTTTCCAGACGACTTTCACTTTGCCCTTATTATTATTGTTTTAGGGGACCACTGTTAAATACAACATTGGTCAAATTTTGATCTGGAGCTCCCCGTATATGGTGTTAATTTTCACTGATGGTACAAACGGTCGCCGAACAAAAGCTAAGGAAAGTACCTAATTCCATCATCATCTATGGCGCGACAGCCCAAGCCGGGCCTTGGCCTCCAGGATTAATCTCCTCCTATCATCACGGTTCCACGACCTTGTCCGCGAATGGTTTACCACGAACAAGGATCTGCTGTCAGCTTCTATTGTGTCTTCCCTGAGTCCTCAGTCTTCCCGCTGGACCTTGTGCTCTACTCGTTAATGTTCTTTTGAGTAACCGGTTTTCTTCCATTCTTTCTACTTGGCCTGCCCGTTGCAATTTAACTTTACGCAATAGGAAACAGTTGGATCATCAAAAAGTTCATACAACTCATCGTTGTAACAAAGTCTCCACTCTGTTCCTTGTTTCACTGGGCCATAGATTTTCTCGAGCACTTTGCGTTCAAATACGTCCACTCCCGTTTCGGATTCGCTCGTCAGGGTATATTTTTCACTTCCATATTACAGCACAGGTTTGACTAGTGGTTTGTGAATGTGGAGCTTATTTGGCTGTGCACAACTCTACTTCCATGGTCGCCAGGTATTTAAAGTCTGTTGCGTTATTCCAACCCAGCGATTTGAAGCGCTTGTTAATTATGTTTGGAAAATCTAAAAGAAAGTGTTCTAACATTGTCTCTTCCTCGCCGCAACTTCGGCAGCCGTTATCTGGTTGAATGTGTATTGGGATGTTGATCTAGAAGGTTATGGCCCTTTAACAATGCCGGTTGAAATATTAAGCCATTTTCCCTAGGTGTTATTTGGTCCTCGGTTCGTTCGGGCGAGGCCGAAAGGCTCACCTTAACCTTCAGTCATTCCTGCTGTCATTTCCAGCTGCGTATATCTCTTTTCAGAGGGTTTCATACAATTCGTTTTTCAACGTTACTAGTGGCGGTTTAATTGCATCCACTCAACGCATTTTGACCGAAGGACCCAGCTCTTTTATTTCTCTCCACCCCTTTATTTTCAGGGTCCTATGTTAGCTTTACTTCGTTTTGGGTTAGTTGCAGCTTTGACGGGGGTAAACTGGGATCCCATCCCAATGGATAAAGGGCGGACATTGTACCAACTCCAGTCTATTGTTAAGCGTGGGGTAAGGCATCTACCCACTTAACCACGTTCTTCACTGCAGCTTTGAGGGCGCACCTATAATCCTGCACTTGCTGTAAAGTAACATGGTTAGACGCAAGTGCCTACAGTGCCAACTTGCTATTTGAGAGAATGTGTAGTCTGCCCTTCCCATTCTGCGGCTGCCTTAGTCCGTCATATCGACTAGAAGATCGTGGTATGGCTCTCTAGTGTGTATTTTCGGTTAAGTCGTGAATAGTCGCGAAAGTCAATTCGATTCCAGCCTTTATGCATTCCAGAGCCGTCGGTGTATATTTTGATTTTACCGTCTCCTGATTTGAGCCCATGCACCGTTTTCCACTCTTCTCTAGTTGGTATAAAGGAATTTTATATCCAATACTGATTGAATTCCATTTATTTCCCTCCTGCTTGAAGGGGCCATTTTTGGCTGTAGACCACAGTTCCTACCGAAATTGTCGGAAGCATAGGGGGAAACACTTGCTTCTCGACAGCATTTTCTATGTTTAACCTTCGGTTCAGCGCGGATGTTGTTGCAAGCTTGTTCTATATCTAGAAAAGTAGCTAGCATTAATTTTTTGCATTGGAGTAAATGCTCAACAGAAAGCAACGGTATTCCTTCTAGAATCTTTCGCAGATGAGTGTCCAAAGCGTGTTAAAATGTTTTAAGGACGAAGAATATTACACTGGTGGGTCTGAAGTCCTTTGGCAAAACGTGGCTACGACGCCCAACTCTGGGATAAATATTACTTAAACTCGTTTCCAAAAGTTAGAAACGCGATTCTTTAGCAAAAAAAACCCTAAAAATCCTTACCAGCTAAGAAACCACTAAGTTACGCAGTTCCTGGATCGTGCAGCAGTATCCCGTCAATGCTAGGGGAAAACAATCGAAAGTCAATGCATTTCATTCTACAGTATCGATTTGCTCGATCTCATGCGCCTTTTTTTTGTGGCAGGGAGGTGAATGCTATTTATGCACAGAGTGTGGGACTCCCATGCGCGACTGGACTACCCACTAAACACCTCCCCTGTCAACCTGAGAACCCAGCCTGGAACCGATCATGCGCCTTAATGCATGTTTTGCGTTACTTGCCCGAACATGGATTTTCACTACCAGCTCCCAATTGTTGCTAAGTCTATCTGAATACAGATTGGCAGACACCAATGGAAGCCTGTTTCTTACTGATGTGATGGATTAATAATGAAGTCATATAAGGCTTCCGCTCTCGCTCCAAAGCGAATATGTTACATTGGCATTCTATTCTACTACCACGGGAGACTTCATTCTTGACACATATGAAGTTAATTTGCTAATGTGGGCCTGATCGGTGATGGGCCAAATATTTCTATACTTTCGATAACATCTAATTGTGAAAATTTAGGTACTATAATTACATCTAGATCCTTAAAATTAATCACATGCTTGTTTTTGATAATATGTTCAGCTATTGAGGATTTAAAATTATACTTTATGGAGTTAGATTTATTTTTAGAAATATAGCAAAAGCTTCATTAATGTGATTAAAGTAGTACCTAAATTTTCACAATTAGATGTTATCGAAAGTATAGAAATCAATAAAATACCATTAGGATTAAGGTTGAATAGCGATGCAGGTAACTGCGCTAGCATGTTGTTAAAATATGTCATTAACCCTTGTTAAAAGTCCATAGTATGTAAGTAGATCGGTTAGGTAGTAAATAATCAATTGTACTGAAGAAGAGGCCGAGTATGCCTCGAGACACGTGTATACCGTAAAAAATAATAAATAAATTTTTTAATTTATTTTGTAAATTAACTGAACACAAACATTCCAACGAACAAATATTTCCCTATGCAATATTTTAGTTTAAACACTATTAGATCTGCAGAGTTAACATCAGGAGATTTGGATTTGGTCCGGCAGTCATCATATTCCTTCCAAGTTTTCGGTTCAATTCAAAGATAAATTATTCATATATCAAATATCAAGAAGTCACTATCTAGGGTTTTTTTCCTTCTTACTTAAAATATTCTCTCATCACATCAACAGTACATTTAAAAAAACACACAATTTACCAAAGAGTAAAAGGGATTTAGAAAAATAGCCCAACTACAATCAATACGGTCGTAATTGTTGTATGATCGCATGCACTCTAGGCACAATGAAAAACGAGCACCAGGTTCGTGCAGTGTAACCGGCTTCGGTAACGTTTTTGACCGTATGAATTTTGGGGCATTGAAAAACTAATTCCGTAGTTTGAAAATCGTTCATGCGTTACTTAATTAGATCCATATATTGTATATCTCAAATAGCTCACTCAAGTTATAAACTTTTAAATTTATTTTGAAAAGTGCATGTCTTCTGTGAGGCCCTATTTGAGTTTCATCGGATATGCCTCAACTTTTTACGTTGAAGATCTTAAATGTTGAAGAAAAATAGATTCGAGTCAAAACAAATTTTGCGGGTTCAGCCCTTAAAGCGAATTTATGAAACTCGTTTCAGAATGAAACTCAATTGAATCGTGTGATTTTAAAACAACACATGTCACAATTTTTTGAAAATCAAGTTTCTGAACGAATTTTATTCCATTGGGGTCTAGCTGATTGTTGTCAAAATACCACACTTGTCCTTACACTCTAATACCATTAAACAAGAGCGTTAAAATACGGTATGGTTTTAAAATCACACATCTCCAAACTGTGTGTTGTTTTAAAATATAGCGCGCAATTTTGACAGATAACACATTGTAGCCTTAAAACCACCATGGCATCGACGAGTTCTACTGTTAATGATAAAATAAAAAGGAAACAAGTTGGGTAAACAGACCTACGCTCATGTCAGAAGGGTTTTGTATTCAATTTTCAAAATGCAGTCACCAGATTGAATAAAGTCAAAAAGCATGTCAACGACGATTTTATTGAAGAAAATATGAAATTCGAAGATCATACTATTATTAACAAAGTTGAACGAATTTAGACTTCTGAGGTTTTTGCTATTGTTATACACATAAATATCTCCCTTAATAATTATTTCAGATGTCCATTCGTGAGGGAGGAAACCACATTTTTCATGTATTTCCCCCCTCTGCCCCACTGAAGCCAAAACTGACAGTTTAAGAACTGTTTTGAAAAGCTCACATGAAAACTTTCATTTCATACTCATATCGGCTACATTTGATGATTTTTTTTTCAGGGGCCACTCTCCTGTACTGTTATCATCAATTAATGGCCATTTTTTTCAAATCCTTGAGTTGTTACAAAGCCATTTTGCTAGGAGCTCTCTACCGCCTCCTTGACTTATTTCACTTATGAGTATTAATTGTAGGTACTCATCTTCAGTCATTCATTAAATTGAATCAAGTGTTCAAAGCATGCACCTTAAATGTTGAAGTTGGGAAAAAATAACTCAAAATTATTCAATCTTCGCATTTAAAACAGCCACTATTTTGTTTTACGATTACTGATACCACTAGCTGAGCCGATTCTCAAAGATATTCATGACACCTATCATTCCTGAAATTTTCATGCAAATCCTAGCAAAATTGTAGTGTCTGAGTCGGTAAAAAGCGCATGTTGTTCCATAGCCATATGTTGCCATAGTAATAAATGCAGCGCATATTTTTCCATAGTAATACAGGAAAATTCAAACCGCTATAACTTCGCTAGATATAATTCAATCTTTATGAAACTTGCAGGGTAGATCAATCTTATAGTCATCTGTGTACTGAATTTAAGGGTACCGTTAAGATTTTATACAAGAAAACATAAAATCGATAAATCATACTATTACTAACAAAGTTGAGTGAATTGCGACTTCTCACGTATTTGTTGTTGTTGTACTCATCAAGGCCTACATTCTTGATTTTTTTCAGATTTTTCGGATCACAGGTGTCCAATCGCGAGGGGGGACACAAATTTTTCGTGTATTTCCCCTTCCTGTGCGCCCCCCGAAGCAAACTTTGCCAAACTAAGACCTGTTTTGAAAAGTTCTCATCAAGACCTTTCATTTGATACCCATATTGGCTACCTTCAATGAACTTTTTTTTTCGGTGGGTCACTCCCCTACATGGCGAGACCCCCCCTTAAATACATTATACAAATTTTTTGTAGTTGAACTTTGAAGAGAACACCACTTTACACCTACATACAAAATTTGATGTTTCTAGCTTAAGTAGTTTCCGAGAAAAACTGCTGTGACACACGGACGGACGGACGGACAAACAGACGGACAGACAGGACGCGATTTTAGAAGGGTTTTGTAAAATTATTTTACAAAACCCTAAAAAGGTGTTAAACAAGTTACTTACAAGTGTGAAACAATAAAAAGGGCAAGGTTGACAGGTCTTTCATATGTTAACTATTCAAGTCAACGAGTACCAGCTGTGCGTATGGGCATTTGCAGCTGTGAATATCATTTATTTAAAAAGTAAACGTTTGCTATTTGTTTGCCTTTGAATATTAACGTATTGAAATTGCTCTGTTCTCTAAGCATGAATTACTCATTGTTGCAGTTGTAAGTGACACTGTGGAAATTTGGTGGACAAAGATATACGCGACGAGCTGTATGAGCAATTCCGTAATCTGAATACAAAAAATGAGCAAGATGTTTATTTGCAGAATCTTATGGAAATTAAACCAGTAGTTCGGCGATGACCACGTTATAAGAACAGTAGTAAACCTAAAACATTTCATGTGTTTATTCTATAAACTCTGCTTCTGGTTGAGTGGAAGTATGTAAACAGATGTTCATGAAACTTTACGCTGTTATATCTGAAAGAATTTGCAGGATTAATAAATTATTAACAATAGGAAAAGTTTCTGTTGATGGAAGGGGACAGGGTGCACCTCGGAATGCTGTAAGTGCTGCTATTCGGAACATGGTCATTGAACACATACAGTCTTTTCCCGCCAAAGTTGCACATTACACCGGCCAGAAATATAAATATCTGAACGAAAAACTGGACATTAAAATAATGCATAACCTATACAAAAGCAAGCATCCACAAAATCCTGTATCATGCTGGTACTATAGAAAAGTTTTTAAACAAGAATTTTCATTAAAGTTTGGTCGACCTCAAGTTGATACCTGCCAGACATGTGAAGAATTGAAAATAAAAATAAAAAGCAAAACTATCTGTCTGCTAAAAGGGCTTTAGAAGTAGACCTTTCAGTACATAAAAGAAGATCTTCAAAATTTTTTAAAAACAATGTTAAAGGAAGAACAGAACAGCAATATTCTTGCTGTATCAATAGATTTTATGCAGAATGTACATTTGCCAAGAATACCAGTCCAAGAAGTATTCTATTTGAGGCAGCTCAATTTCAATGTATTTTGCATACAAAATATAATAAAAGAAAAGGCCACCTTCTATATATACCACGAAGGAATAGCAAGTAAAGGTCCAAATGAGGTATGTTCCTTCCTGAATGATTACATTGAAGAACATGGAAATGGTTTTGATGAACTGCATATTTTTGCAGATTCATGTACAGGCCAGAATCGTAATAATACATTATTGAGATTATTACTGTTTTATACAGATACACAGAAATTCAAAAAGATTAAGATTCATTTCCTTATAAGAGGTTATTCTTTCATGCCATGTGACCGGGACTTCGGTATTGTAAAAAGAAGATTAAGACTTTGTGACCGGGTATATACTCCAAAAGACTATGCTGAGGAGATAATGTAATCCGCACGGACTGACAAGTTCACAGTTGTCATGGTGCCTACAGAAATGGTGCTCAATTTCAAAGACTGCTTGCCATCATATTATAAAAAGAATTCAATTTCTTTAGAAACAATTGAAAAAAAATCCAAACAGGCAGACATAGTTCGTTTTCAAGTGTTAAAATATTATCAGTTTGAATTTAATGCCAGGAGCCCTGGTTGTGTCATTGCAAGGGAATATACCTGAATTCACATTCCGGATGAAAAATTATAACAACTCCACGAGACTGACACTGCCATCCTAAAAAGCTTTTCTTCGAGGAAACCGGCCAATCAACATAAAAAATTAAATGACATTAAACAAATGCAAAGTTATATTTCACAAGATGAAGACATTCAAGACTTTTGTACCAACATTTTTCAATGGCCTACAACGCAAAGCGAAGATCCAATTGAAGAATTGTAATTCTTATTAAATTTCATTAATAAAGTTGGTTTAATCTTCTCAAAAATTTGTTTCATTTTACGTATGATATTATTTATAAAATGACACATATCCTAACTTATATGATTTTAAAACAACACAAGTCACAAGTGTTTTTAAAACAACACTTGAATTGTTCTAATTAAATTATTTACCCCTACCTATTGATTATATTATAAAAATAAATTTGCAGTCTTTTTATTCATACAAAATCAACATTATACTCAAAGATGTTACTGTAGTAGAAATGAGTATTTCAAGGATAATCGGTTATTTCTCTTTCCTGTAAAATTGTAATAATAGGACATACGTTGTTTTTAAATCACCCAATTCAATTATGGATCCTGTAGATACTATCAAGTCTAAATCAAATCATTTATCGTTCTATTAACTCCAGCAAAGACTGCTCATGCCTTCAAGATGATCTTGACAATCTCCAATAATTGTGTCAAGGTAATTTACTTCCTCTTAATACTTCAAAATGCTGCCACATAAGATTCACCAACAAAATTCATCCAGTAATATATGAATACCGGAGTGGTGCATCATTGCTCGCACTTGTGGACAAATTTAAAGATTTGGGAGTAGTATTTGACCCAGGTTTGAAATTCATATTTCGTGCATAATCACTAGAGCTTCTCGTGTCGCTAGCTTTATTTTAAGATTCTTCTGCAAGTGCTTCAACATGTTAACCAGCGTCTTTCACTTAGCCCGGTTAATGCTTGAGTATACCTCGCAAGTATGGTCTCCTCACTATACCTATCTATAGAATGCTGTTGAGACTGTGAAGCGTAAATGCACACGTTCTTTACTTTAGAAATATAATCTCCCTTACAGCTCCTACAATGAGCGCTTACAGATCATCAACATCCCATCACTCAAAAAAAGGAGAGAATTCTTAGACCTGTGTTGGGTATTTAAAGTCTATCACGGTAATCTTTCATCCAACCTTCGGGAAAGATTTTATATATGTCCCACCTCAAGAACACGTTAGGTTGATATATTAATTGTGCCCTTTATTTGAACCGATATTTTTATTTATTTTAGTACGCGTATCACGACGCTACAATGAACTCCAGCTGGGTCCCCTGCCAAATTCCTTAAACGCTTTCAAAAGTACATTACATAATATTCTTTTTAGCTCTTAACACTTTATTAGTACTTTATATTCTTGTTTTTTTTTTCATTCAAGTAGCTTAGTTTGTTTTTTTTGCATTTATTGTATTTTATATTACCTATTTTGTAATCGGATTGATAAGGATCTGTAAAATAGCGTAAATAAATCAACCAAAAGCTCTATTAGAGACAAACTACGATGAGACGAAAAATATCCTACCAGTACCAGTAATTTTCATATTGATAATTCTCAATAGTACGCCATGATGGTGTTCCCCATCCAAATACTATACGCGACTGATACTGCTTGCCTTTAATGATCTAAAAGAGAACTAAAATTTTGATGATGCTATCGTTGTATAGCAAGCCTGAAAGTCGTTCCAAATGTGTGTCAAGCAATGCGGATTCAAAAATCTTCAAGCTCATCGAAGATTCGTGAACGATTTTCGATTTTAGTGTGTCTTAAGCAAGAGTGTATCGTAATCGTATGGTATATTTTCAGTCTAACGTAATGTGCTTTCAGAGTTCAAATTAAACAATATCATCGATTGATGCGACAAAATCCAAATTTCAATCAACTTGTGATGAAGACACTGTAGGAGATTCTGAAGGAGCTTAAATTTCTTTGTAATAAGAAGGTTGATCTACGAATCCAGCTCGTGCCGAAATGAGATTTAAAAGCGAATTTTGTAGATTGTTTTCGCTAGTTGGTGATTGCTATATTTTCAGACTTTCGAAGTTCTGCTAAAAATTACAAAACCGTCAAATTTTGTCCAACGAAATATTCTTAAAGCTTTTATAAAACCTTTCACTACTAATATCCTTCTGGAACTTGATTTTTCTTTTATCAAGGATCACATTAATTGTAGTAAGCAAGAAGTTAAACTGCAGGAATTTATTCTATTCTTAGAGTCACTCACATTCAAGCTTTATCAACCATATTGAAACAAAATATGCATGCAATATACAACTCATATTAGAAACAAAATGAAACCGCAATTGCGGGCAAATCACCACCCGTTGCATTGAATCAGAATTCTGCATGTTTCGTTTACGTTGACCTTGCTTGGAACTGTTATTAAAAAATTCCAACCCCATTTTATGAAAATTCCACATCGTCATTAAAATCAGAACTCATATTCCAAGTGCACATCAGAGTTCCCTACTAGCTACAATTGCAAAGCTCCAGTTGAGCAAGAGTAGCATAAACACAAGGAACAGAAATACTTTAGCAACTGAATACAATTAAAAGGAATCTATTTGGTAATTGAAAGAGACATGACAATAGCGGAACATTAAGATAAATTTTATCCACATCAGGTTTTGCTTGCAGACATTCGAATACTAACACACCGATCCTTCGAGACTTTTCCCACCTGTAAGTCAAGAGCGCTGACTTTTCACACACAATACAGCTTAATGATGGCGTAAGGAAGAGTTTATATGTTACGTGAATTAATGAATAGGAATTCAGCTAGCGTTTCACCTGTAGACAAAGCATAGCACGCAATACTGATATTAAATATAAGCCACGTCATTGCTAAATGAAAATCGCCTATTTTCGCTAACGAGTTTTCTTGGGCGATAAATGATGTTGCTAATAAATAACCTCTTAATTGCTCCCTTGCCAGGGAGTTGGAATACGTGCAACATGAGGCAAATCCTTTGAGAATGACTCCGATGCCATTTTCTATTTTCAAGGATATTGTTTATGGCTTGTAATGCCTTCTTTATCAATGATGATATGTAAATTCAATTAGACGGCGATGAATTATTAAGAACTTCATCAACAAAGTCTAATCCAGTAATGCTTACGTTATTGGTGGTTACAGTGGTATAATAAGGTAATAAGAAAGCAAATCGGTCATAAACATGATTGGGACAAAGCGTTTGGCCATTTATATTGTATGCTATAGAAATGAATGAAAAATGTAAACGCCACAAGTAAATGAAGCATTAATTAAATTCTAAATTGTTGGCTGAAATTTGATGTATTTATTACAATTATTAGAAATTTGAATTCAATGTTTGATGGGGAAGGTGACTTTTCTGTTTTCAGGAGCTGCTTACTGTCTATACAGACGATTCCAAAACGGAAAAAGATGTCCGAGGTAAACTCATGGCCTCAGATGAAGCCACGTTCTTGACTACAACTAATATTAAAAATACGACAACTTTTGGAAAAAAAATATAGAACTGGCGATCTCCATTTGGAAAGCAAGTTCTGCTACTTTGAAAAGCAATTTATCACCCTGGATTTGCACGATGTATATTCTCTGCGCCTGAGTTCGACACTCGGAAGTAGATGATTGGTTTTTCCATTATCCTTTGCTAAATTATTTTGCTGTTATAGTTAAAGAGGGCCACATGGTTTTTTTTTTCCATCAACGATCCTCTAATTTGAGTACTAACGTTTACTTTCTAAATCTAACTAACCAACAACTTAACGGGGACCGAATTTATTATTATAATCTCCCTGCACGAGATGAATACTAAGTTATAACGATTATCGATGACGGTGGTTTGTGCGAATACTGCCAAGGCCATTTGCGTCTTCTGACTTATGGAAGACTGAGGAGAAAAAAAATATTATGTGACGGCATTAACCTTCCGTCTTCATCCTAGCATGGAAATCAGAGTCTTTCCTCGACCCTTGTGAAACATTATTTTCAATTTATTCGGTTATGTCTTTATATTTCAATGTTGTACCTTATATCAATGGTCATATTCTAGACATGTTTTCCAAAAGCATCGATACATTTCCTTGCATCATTCTCGAGTTATTTTCAGTTACGTTCCTGCTTGCCTGCTACTTTCCCATTTTCCATTTAGTGTACCATACTAACTGGTCCACTGATGGGTTATCATCCCAATCATACTAATCTTCCCTTGCGGTTGGCATTTTGACTTTAGCGTCAAAGAAATATTTTATCTGCATACATTCACTCATATCTATTATGGAATGTCCGTTTGGCTTAGCTGTATTACAGTGTCTTTTCGAACCTGATGACCATGTGTTGTTGACTAGCAATTTCTACGCCACCGACTTTGATTCTTCTCTTTCGACGATATAACAAGTTCCAAGTTAAGTTGACTCTCAATTCGAAGATGGGTGTTCTTAGTATTGTTCGGGTAATGTAGATGCAAGCTGCTCGTCTTATAGGGGCTATTCTTATGGCAGCTCTTTTGTTACATCTTGGGCCTCCAGACCAGAGCAACATTGTTGATCATTTGTATTACCAAGACATGGTAAAGCCAGTATACCACTTAAGATCTTAGACCTCATAACTTCCCTATCACCTGTCATAAGTTGACCTCGGACATCTGCCTTCCCTATCACCTGCCTGGTGGTAAAGAGGATTCGTTTACTTTTGCTTATAACTTTTCCACTTGCGCATTGCACGTAAGTTTGTTATTTAGAACTGTATCTAAATTTTTGGTCAATGGTGAGTTTAAGCGGTTAGTTACATAAGATTGGAGTTCTTGATTTAATCCCAATCTAATCTTCATCTTTTAGTGTAAGCTATTAGTACATTGTATTGATTTGCTGGCCTTTCCGTGTCAGGGTTCCACTATTTTCAGAGCTTGTTGCATAAGCTCAGAGACCATGGCTTACTTTTTGGGCTCTCTGCACCTCTTTATTACAACAAATGAACATGAGTTTATACTCATTATATTGCCTGTTATTTTTGTTTGGTTGAACTGTTTGCGAATTTCATATTAAAATTTGAGGTCTACCTTCTGTATCCTTCATCTTTCCTCTGTACAGTTAGCCTACAACTGTTTTTATATTCAGTTATTATTGCAGCTTTCAATTGCTCCGTATCGAATCCAGTACACCATTCTCGAGTTGCAGCACTTCACACTTGGATTATCTAATTTGTCGATTATCATACGGATGTAACTATGATCAGATATAAGAGGTAATGTGGCTTGCTATGAGAGTGACGTCCAAGCATTCTCTACTTGTTCTTGCGACGAATATTGGCTCGGTCATCTCGTTCATAATATCTAGATTTTCACCAATACATTCTTAAAGTGACTCATCTAATTTTTTGATGCCTTAACCAATCCATACTGTGTGGTGGGCATCCGCGTCTACCCTAAGTCTATGTCAATAATTAATATCGATTGCGCCATCTACATTTCTTCACGAGTTCGTCCATTTCTTTTGTTAGTGAGTGTGTCTGTCGATCGTACAATTAGTTAGCCGATTCAACAACAATTTTCATTCTCATCTTACTTAACTTGTAGAGTTATTTTTGCCACCATTAAATCTGTGGAAAGTGATTTGTATAGTGGGAGCACATTTATTTCAATTTCAGTATAGATACAGGTTCAGGTACTTTCAGCCCCTAAATCGTATATTAACTTACCTTTGTTTTTTCTTAAGCCAGCAACCTTTCCTTGCCCTAGCCAAGGCTCCTGGACAAGTGCTAAGTCTAGTCCTCGATTGTGAGTAGGTGGCTTAAGCTGGTTGTAGAAGCTTTGCAATGTTGCAAGTTCATTTGTACAGTATGAGGTTGGTTCTTTACCAATCAGCTTGAATGTTAACTCAGAGAGACCATAGTTCCCATTCCTCCAGCGCCTGCAAGCTCTATTCTTCGATCCACATAAGTAGTACGAGTAGACTTTTTGTCCTCGTCGGTTGTCCATTCTTCGGTCAATATCTCTAGATACTGAATTTTAACAAGTGAACGGATCTTTTTTGGGATCCTTTGTATCGGGAGTGTTAGTTTTATCGATCCAGAGTAACATTTTCTTGGCTCTCCTTTTAGACCATTCGTTCGCGGTTTGACAAGCCCAGCCCCAGCTTTGACTCTTTCCACGGCGCTTTCGTTTTTTCGCTCAACAAAGATGTGATGCCGTCAGTTCCAAGTGTTTAGGGTTTTTGATAAATAGTTTTGCAAAACTGCTAAAATTGGCATCTGTCTGTCCGTCCGTTGCACATAAGCAACAAAGATAAAATGTTGTAAGTAGGTCAAAAGTGGTGCTCTCTTCATAATTTCAAAACAAAAACCAAATTTATGTGGTTTTCAAAGTGACCTTCATTGCCAAAGGTAGCCAATATGAGTATCAAATGAAAGATCGCGATAAGAACTTTTCAAAAAAGTTCGTAAAACTGCGTTATTAATATCAGGATGGGCAAAGGAAGGTAAATGTACGACAAATTTATGTATGATCCAACAAATCTAAAATAAAATCATGAATATAAATAGGTCTTTATGATAACTGGGCCAACAAAACCCTCAGAAGTCAAAATTCGATCAACATTGCTAATCAAAGTATAATTTAATCATACTATTGTTAGCAAATAATAGTACCATTATTAGCAAATAATAATTTACTAATTTACATTTTTGCCTATAAAATCATAGGGGGAACTTTATATACCTTCATTTCTTAGCAATAGATGCATATAATCTGAAAATTTCATAACAATCGAGTTATAAATAACCAGGTCACAGCCGAATGAATATTTAGCAATCACAGAAGCAACAGCACAACATATATACTGAAGATATGTACAGATGTTGGTTTGTAACACTAATATGCTATCTTCATTACGCAAACAATGAGGTCAACACACTGTAAACAAAAAGGCGTCGAACGTAAATACACGATGACCACATTTTAGTTTTTCTAACTCAATTTATGATATTGTTTGATTTACTAATTTGTTTAAAAATTTCTTCTGGCAGGAACATTCTCTTTCTACTTCAATTTTTTTATTTTATACTGTAATTTCTTGCCCGTCTAGCATCGTGTTTGTTTTACATAAAGGGTATTTTTTAAAAGTATAGAACTTTTGATTCGGCCACACTTTTTAATGCTAGCATGGTATGACAGCTGTCATGCGTTTTATGGTTAGTTTGGTTTTCTATTATATCAAGAATAGGTTCTCGGGGTCGTTTATATTTCCGATATATTTCGGTAGTGTCATTTGACATTATTTTCGAATGCTCGAATTCAAAGGATGTTGTTAGAGGTATATAAATGTAAGTTGGCAACAATTTTCAATGCTGCGTATGGTGTGGCAGCTGCCATGCGTTTTATGGTTACCTTAGTTTGCCATTGTATCATGAACCGGATGGAATCGAAGACAATATTCGCCGCGTTATTGATTAGAAAATTAGACCTCTCGTTTGGACTCTCTCCGCGCCAGTCGTGGCGCTCACATGCCCAAAATCATATTAGAGACAGAGAATGACAGAGAATTATCTTTCCAAAAAAACCAATTTCCTGGCAATCAAAACAATTTATCCGTATTTTATTTCATTTCAAAGTTCTATACCTCTAAAAAAACTCCCTTTACATACCACTTTCCCGAGTTGATGTTTCTGAATTGTCCTTAGGCAGATTACCAAAATGATCCTAACCCCAACTTGAAGAGTTTGATCCGCTTGGTTTCATTCTCATAATTTTTGGCAATTGTGTAATATGGTCACCAAACTTTGACGTTGTTTGCCTACACCAAATGTTACATCACTATTCCATGGAATTCAATCATGTCCTAAAGACCTACCCATGAAATTGCTTTACATATCGCCAGCGATTACTAAAGAATTGCACAGTTAGTACATTGCATACTCCTCCCTCTTTTTAATTTCAAATAGTACGAGAGCGGTTTGATAAATACTTACCATACAAAAACGAAAATTTTGGAAAAGTGGCGATTTATTTCTCTACATAATCCCATAGCTCGATACATTTGACCAAGCGATGTTCCAAATTCTTTAACCCATCTGAAAAATACGTTTTCTCGAGGTCTGCAAAGTAGGCCTCCGTAGCGACTAAAATTTCTGCCTGGCGAGTAACTTTTTCAAGTTTGGAAACAAAAAGAAGCCAAATCTGGAAAAAACGGTGGATGGGGTAGCAGTTTGTAGCCCAATTCGACCAATTTGGCCGTGGCAACGGCAGAGGCGTGAGCCGGTGGGTCGTCTTGGAGGAAGAGCACTTTCTTCTTCGCCAAATGGGGACTTTCGCGAAATTCGGCGTCGAATCGGCCTAATAATTCAGCATAGTACGAGGGCGGTCTTAAAATTACACGACCCGACAAAGAAAACAGTAAAAAAATTGCAAAAATGTTTTTTATTTTTCAACATATTCTCCTTTCAGCTCGATACACTTTTCCCAACGATGTTCAATAGCTTCGATACCCGCTTTATAGTAGGAACCGTCAAGCTCCTCAAAAAGGCTACTAACCGCAGATTCTACCTCTTCTTCGTTGGCAAATCTTTTGCCGCCGAGCCATTTATCAAATTTGGAAAAAGAGAATAATCCGAGGGAGCCAGATCTGGCGAATAGGGTGCGTGAGGAAGCAATTCGAACTTCAACTTATTGATTTTAGCTATCGCAATGACGCCGTGTTGACTGGTGTGTTGTAGTGATGAAACAACACTTTCTTTTTCGTTAGATGGGGTCGTTTTTTCTTGATTTCATCACTCAAACGCTGCAATAAAGCTGCATAATATGCGCCGTTGATTGTTTTCCTTTTTCGAGATAATCAATAAATATTATTCCACGCGCATCCCAGAAAACGGATGCCATGACCTTGCCAGCTGACTGTACTTTCTTTGCTTTCTTTGGAGCCGGTTTACCCTTTTCAGTTCAGTGCTTTGATTGCTCCTTGGCCTCACGTGTAAAATGATGGACCCATGTTTCGTCCATGGTTATGGATCGACGCAAAAACTCGGCTTTATTGCTGCGAAACATTGTCAAACACTCGATGGAAACATCCTCACGTTGCTGTCTGTGTTCCATTGTGAGCAAACGCGGTACCCATCTTGCGCACATCTTTCTCATGTCCAAATTTTCGGTCAAAATGCGATGCACAGCACTTTTTGAAATGCCTGCCATGTCTGCTATCTCGCGCACTTTTAGTCGACGGTCATCCAATACCATTTTGTGGACCTCAGTTGGTCGACCACTGCGGTGTTCATATTGGCAGCTCGTACGACTTCGCTTAAACTCAGCTACCCAATATTTGACCGTTGTAAACCAAGGAGCAGACTTCTCCAGAGCAGAATCCAACTCGGCTTTGATATCGGTTGGACATGGACCTTTCAAATGAAAGTATCGTATCACATAACGATGCCCGGTTTTTTCCATATTTACAAATTCACTGAGAGCGTTCACTTTGGATGTCTGTAAAAAAATAATAATAAAAATACCGTTATGAATTTTTCACATTAAGTTGTTGAAAGGTGGTATTGTCAATCGCAGTAATTGTTTGTTTAAAACTACCTGTATTCATGTCAGGTCGGGTACTTTTGGGACTACCCTCGTCGATCCCTGTGACCGTTTTGCCCGTCTCCAGATAGTTGATGCAGATCAGCCCTTGTGAATCCCAGAAAACTGACCATCACATCGGCCGAAAGGACAGTCTTCGCCATCTTCGGAGCACGTTTGCCGGGTGAAGTCCACTGTTTCGACTACTCCTTGGTTTGTGGTGTGTACCAGTGGAGCCATGTTTCGTCGACGGTCACAGCTTTCTCATGCTCAAAATTTCATGCAGGATATGACCTACGCGGTCTTTTGAGATGTCTACTGTCTCACCTGTCTCACTAACCTTCAATCGGCGGTCTGCCAATACGAGCTTGTGAATTTTCATCACGTTATCCTCCGTGGTAGCCGTTTCGGGGCACCTGGCCGTGGCTCATCAAAAACCGACTGGCGATATTGCTCTTTCTGCATTTTTCTAAAATCTGTGAACATGCCCGCTTCCACACACGGTCAAAAAAAACTGCGAGTTCGATTCGGCTGAAATTTTGACATTAGCCGTCTGAATCTTGTGTATCTTTCTTGCGATAGTGGCGCTATCGGGCGGTGAGGCTAAGTATTTATCGGACCACCCGCGAAATAACAAAATAGAAATCTGACAATATATTGTTTTTCTTGCAGATATAGTACTCCTAACTTGAGGGCCTTATTTTCGCTGTACTTTTAATAGAAAACTAGGAAGGCCTTTTCTAAACGCATTATTTGCATAAAATAGAACGTTATTTTAATTGACTCAGCAAAAAATAATAAATTAACTTCACGAAACACAAATTGAAGCCATATATTTAATAGGAAAACGGCAATAAATTCACAACCAAGGATTGACAATTTTTCGGATGGAAAAGGATAGACAACGCAAAAATTAATATTTATACTTCCGTATTGGTAGACAAGGGGAAGGACAAATGGAGACACACATTTTTAACAGTATCTTAGGTTGTTAACATGTCGTTATTTCTAATGACGAGCTGAATATTTTATATAATGTAGGGGTTGCTTAACATTTCTACAATGACAAAAATACTCCAAATTTAAATGAGTTCATTTATCAAGATTAAATGCATCAAATACGTTGCCAAAATAAAATCTGTTTTCCTAATTTTCCCACCTGAAAATTCCCACATCACATGTCGAATGGGGTCACGCACGTAGCGAGCGAGGACAGCGAGTTCATTAAATCCAATAGCGGGAAAATACACCATAAAACTATTCTATTTGCAGTGGAACGCATCTGTAGAATTTTTAATCAGAAAAATGGAAATATAATGAGATTATATCACACCGGCGTCAGAAACCATATAAAAAAGTAATTTCGGTAGATCTCGACTATTTGCAGAAATTTAACGAAGCGACAATGCGAATAGTAATGTGGCAGACTTTAGCTTTTTATCGACCAACTTATTACCATACTAATGTTTTTTGTGCTGAGGGTGGATATACATCCTTCACGATAAGAATGCCGACATTGTATATTACTTGGATTTGAAGAGCTTTTGTCCAATTTGTTGGATATTATAAAAGACATTGGCATTTCCAAGCAAATGTTGGATATGGGTAATTTACTTATCAAGAACAATAATCTCTCCTGCGAACGATAGATAAGCGAATGTGCAAATTTTGCAGATAATTTGCTAGAAAAATGATATTTGCTTAGCTGCTAGGGATTATTCCATACATTCTATAAAGTTTGATGTACAGAAGGATATTAAGACATAAAGGCTGATTGTTTTGAATAACAAAATAAGTTACATGAACGGTCATATGAATTTTTGTATACTCAATTCAATTTTCTCTATTTTTCATAGCGAATTATTTCAAATAAAAAACAAAGAAATATAAGCCAGTAGTTAAAATATTTGAACCAAACTTCTTCTGGCAAAATTTAACTGATCTCCTATCTTTTGCCTTTAAATGCCCACACAAGTTTTCGGGATTTTCTTCGAACTGGTCATAAAAACCTGAGAATCGTCATAAAACGGGCTCCAACAAAACTTTTTACGTTCCTTCTTATGTGGAAAACATACATAAAGTCTCATAATATGGATTCACGACATTTTCCTACCAGCACTTCTGTCTATCAAGAAGCACAAACACATACACTTTACTTGCCACTTTATAAAAAATCATAGCTTTCACTTATGTCTGCGAGATAAATGGTCCTTGACTTGTGTGCACTTGATGGGTGAAAGAAGGAACAGCCGATTACTTCTTGAAGTCAATTAAATTTATAGTTGAAGATGAATATCGTTAATTTTAAAATATGCTGAATTTCCTCGTTAATGTTAAGTTTTACAAAAAACGATAGAAGAGCTGAAAAAGACGTTCATGATATAACGAACAATAATGATCGATTCCGATTAAAAAGTGATTATTATTAAATGGGATCAAAAGAATTGTTTATGACATATTTTATTGGAAGAAATATGTGTCCTTATATTTCATAGAATTTGATATGAAATATAAAGGATTTTATAACGGTCGTCATCCCTTTGTTATTAAATTGTCATTTTATGTTTGGCTATAAACACCAACGAGGTCTTTGTTGTGAAAATCAATTTTAATAAAATTAATCGTCTGTAAAGGGAATCATCATATTAATTGAATTGAAAGCTGTTCAGCGAATGTTTTACGACTTGATAAGTTGAATTTATTGACGAAATAATTTATTTTTTCATAATTAAATGATTTTCAAAACTTAATCGTCAGCTACTGATAATTTCGTTACAGTCAACTGAAGTAACTTAAAAATAAGAAAGCCATTGCATTGTTATGAAAACTATTTTTCATGATAATAAGCACTGAGTACTATTTTAAAGCTCACTTCAATATTATTATCGCTTATAAATAGCAGTTGATAGTTTAACGCCTCTTGTGTGATTTGTGAAAATCTGGAGTGGTGTAGATGAACGTATTCACCTATCAAGATAATACGAGTACATACAATCCAGAAAATTTTCATTAGTAAATTTAAAAAAATTAATATTACGCAGATTATACAAACATGATTTTTCTTCTTTGTCCATACACTCGTGATTTCCCGAAGGAAATCTAAATCGGTTTCTCATCGGTTATAGATGTGAAGTCTTGGTATTCGGCTACGGATTGTACCCAACCGGTCAACTAGTCTATGCACCCTTAGTCTACTCCGAGGTGGCTGCTGGCAAGCTAGCTATTTCGAAGAGGGATTTCGGTTGCAGGTCTTCCTCGAGCAGACTAAGTCCGAATACAAATTTTCAACCACCGATTGAAATGCCCGATTTAAAATGCGTCAAAACACTTCCAACAAAACGATCCTACTTTACTTTAATTCAATTTATTTTCATCTCTTTTAGACCCTACTTCAGGTTCAAAAAAGAAGGAAAAACAAGAGACATCGTCAATCAAAAACCACGCGCTCCGATCATTTACCGACGCGGTGCCAGAAATAAGCTCCTGAAATTCAAAAATCGAATCAATCGACTCTAACTAAAAACGCAAAGTCAAACTACGGCACCGCGTAACGAACCAAACCACCGACCGGAACAGTCTGGATTATTACAACCCTACTCCCTAGGCGGCATACTCACGTCTTCATTACCTTCTGAAAAAGAACGGCTATCTACTGAAAATTTTTGTTTAGGAGTTCATTTTTTTTCCATAATTAAAACAAAATAATAATAAGAGTAATAGTAACATGACAATCATTGTTCAATCATCTCATATTTGTTACAATAAAATATAAAAGTATATCTTGAATTCTTCCTAAACCTTTCCTTGAAAAGAATTAACTGTTGGAATACAACAAAATAACGATTTTTGCACATTTAAATTTCATCACAAAAAAAAAATTTCCTATATTAACGGTGCTCGAATTTAAATTAGAATTGAACCACTGGATCCCAAAATAATACACCGGATACTCCAATCATTCACAACTTGAGAACAGCTGTATGTTTGACGCAATAAGACTATTAACCAGGTGGTCGTTTTTGGTAGCAAAAAATGCGTTTTGCGTTTTAAATAAAGTTCGATCTAAAAAAAATAAATTACAATCAATCGGGAGAAATACTAGGATCCGTATATTGAACTAAATATTTATTTTTCTTTTCCAAAACCGTGAATTTATTGTATTTAAATACAGATGTACATTTCGTCCTTCACACTAGGACTTCATCAGTGTAACTACCCTTTCTTAGCCTAATCCTAAACTATTTATCTAAATTACTTTTTATTAATCATTACAAATCTTAACAGTTTATCAGAGGCATCACCTAAATCTTTTTTTAGCCTATTTATTACAGGTATATTTCTTATTTCTATTGTTTCACTAATGTCGAATTCATTCACTTTTCTTACCTGTTTTATGACTTTCAAACTTTCAGCGCTAATCTTTTGATTGCTTTCGATGACGTTTCTGGCTATGGTCGACTTTACCTGATGTTTGTTGTACTTTCTACACAATTCTACGTCTTTCATGTGTTCGTCAAATCGTTCGACCGCTAATCTCTTTGTTTGATCATATACACTTTGTTGCAATCTCCGCATGAAATTCTGTATATGCCGCTTTTTTCGTGATCCTCAATTTTGTCCTTTACGTTGTTAAGCCATTTACTCAATTGCATATCGCTTCTTGGAACTGTGTCTATGTCATATTTGTTGAACATTTTTTGAAGGTCCCTATGCATATCCGAGAACACTATACTCACTCTTCGTCGTTGCTTTTTATTGACATCCAGTGTTGTATATTTCCTAACTTGTAGCTGTCGATTTTTCTTGTGGATCATTCTCTTTATTGTTTCTGCTTCATACCCGTTTTTTCGTGCCGTATCGGTATCCAACTCCTTTTGGTACCGTTAACAACCTGTGGACCATACTACGGTATGCCACCATTTTATGCTAATACGGGTGGTACGAAGTATTTGGTATCGTCCTCTGCGTCATCGTTGCCTTCCGGTGTATTGCAAATTCTATTCCGTCGGTGCTTCTGATTAACATTAAATCCAAGAACGGTAATTTTCCTTCTTGCTGGATTTCGACAGTAAACTTTATTTGAGGATGAAGTTTATTCATACACTCCAGCCGTTCATTAATGTTATCCTTGCTCATCACCGCCACGATGTCATCCACGTACCTTATTCACAGTTTTCGAAGCATATTCTGTTCTTCCATCCGCTTTTCCATTGCCGCCATAAATATTTCTGCTAGCATTGGTGATATGAGGTTTCCCATTGCTAGCCCCCGAGTTGTCTTATAATATTGTCCCCGAAATACGAAGAAACCTTTCGCTCGTACATATTCCTGCCAGTTTCCATTCCGCCGTACCTTTGATTTTTTACAACCAAAGTTCAAACTGATATAAGGCTTGTTTTTGCAGTATACTTGGAAATAACGCCTCTACATCGAAAGACACCAGGACTTCATCTCCATTCATTTTCACCATTTTTTCAACTCGTTGAATCAAGTCTGTTGAGTTTTTTATACTGTGTTCACCGTTTACTGCTGCTAATATAGTTTTCTACATTCTGCTACCAGCCACTTAGCGATCTTGTACGTGGGTGAATTTGAATCTGCACCTATTTCTCTCATCGGGTTCCCTTCTTTGTGCACTTTGGGTTGGCATTTCATTCTTGGTATCGCGGGATTTGACACTCTCAGATGGGTAACATCTCCCAATATTGTTTTCACTTCATTCAACACTTTTTCTACTCTTTTTACTGAATCCTGAGTTGGGTTTCTTCGGAGTTTAAAATAACCCCCCGATTCAATATTTCTTCGCACTTGTTCATCATAGTCCGTTTTGTCCATTATGACAACTTGATTTCCCTTATCTGCTTTCAAATAATAAACTGGTAGTTGTCTTAGCTCTTTGATGTTCTTCATGGTCTGGATGTCGTAGTTTTTTGGTTTTGCTATGTGTTTCCCCTGAATCTTATATATTATTTATATGCCCTTATATTTTATATATTATTTATATGCCCTGAATTTTATACCAGCTTCAATATTAATAATCGTTTCTTCTATTGGGCGCCCTACGTTAACTGCAATTTTGAGACCTTTATTTAATATTTCTATTTGTTTTTCCATAAAATTGCTCGATGATTTGTTGATAACAAAATTTGGTAAAATTTCTACCATCGGCTTTGCTTGTCTTGTTCCCCCATTTCGTAAAATCTTCAATTTCTTGTTCAGCGTATCTTTTTTTCCAATTGTTCTGCATTCTTCCGCTTTTTTAATTTTATTGAGATGTCCCAGTTATAAAAATCTACTTCCTTACATAGTACCATATGTGCTAGATAAGATTCTTTAGTAGTGAGATCTATCTTCGTGTACAACCTTCAAAGGCTCGCCTGCATCGCTGCTTTTTCCACTAATTTCGTATGTTGACTTGCGAGCGGTGGCCCCGAAATTTTTTTCACTCTATGAGACTTAGGAACCACTTTCAACTTCATTCACAATTTAAGGAATTTGATATCTTTTCTAAGCGACGCTATTTTTCTATTATTGACTAAGATTAGCTTACATTTGATTGGATTTTTAAATGTGCTTAAGAAATTCTCATGCAAATACAATTAAAGAGTTGTGAAAAAATGGTTAAAGTCGGTTGACAACTTCTACAATTGCCGGTTAAAAACAATGTGTAAATAAAAAGGTAAACTAATTAAGAATTTTTTCGATAATGCAAGTTCACTCAAAAAAAGGTTATTTGACAACTACAAATGAAATCCTCTACTCTGACAAGTATATTTTGGTGCTATTTCGATGAACATGAATACAGGTGTAATGTGCAGCTGGCATCTGTGATCGGGTTGCCTTTATGCTCGCATCTGTATATTGCGAAATCCTTGACAAGAATGGAAGCATCAATTAATGTCTTTTCGATATTTTCAACCTTTAGAACTATACCCTATGTAGTTAACACATTCAATTCACTTTGCAAGTGACCGAGTAGTGCATCTATCCGCAATGAGTCCAATATAACTTTTCATTATGAGGATTGAATCTGAAAACAAAAGTTTCCTCAGATTCGACTGAAATTGAATGATAAACACGAACAAAAGAAAACTGCAGCTTTTATAAAATGCCACTTCCTGCTTAAGGCAATGTAAACAACATATAAATGAACGAAACCGTTCAATTACATGGCTGATTGCACTTTTAAATAAAATAATATTCTAACGAATTTTAGTATTTCTATCTGTACATTGCTACGCCGGCCACTTCTATTAGAATTGAGCCCATCAGATAACCAAGAAGCATGAAATTTGGCATGTTGTTACTGTTGTTTTCGGATTTCTTGTTTTTCCACTCAAACTTATTCCGTTGTCCCAACATTTTCTGCTGGTACATCTCCTTTTTATTCCGTTCATCCCTGCACGGTTTTATAATGAGTTCAGCTAAAACAGTTTCGATGTAATTTCTCAATCCTTGAATTTTTCCAGAAATTCTCTCTATACCTTCTTGCAAAGGTGGCAATTGGCACTGGAAACCATCAAAGCGTTCAATCACATCTTTTATACTTATGGGAAATGCTTCATGCAATTGTTTGAACCTTTCTCTCAATGATTTTTCATTTGCTGAATAAGTGTGTTGGACATAGATTTAATGTTTGTATTTTGAAGACCTCTTTGACCTCCTGTGGCTATTAACTTCCCGAAAGTATCTACAAAGCTCTTACTCTTACATAGATTCACCAAATTATCCTTTATTAATTGATGTGTTGTTGCTAGTTTTTTTCTTGTAATTGTGCATAGTGTTCCATAACACTGACTTTTACGAGCACTACTGACGTTATTTGTATTCTTGTGTTTCCCGCGCTAAAAATTGCAATCGTGACTTAAAATCTTTCAACTTTGTTGGATCTTTTAAAAGTGTGCAATGCATACAATAAACATTCAGCATGAGAAAATTGAAACGATGTAGTATTATTCATGCCCCCTTCATCGAGTTTCGGTAAATTCATGTATTCACATAAAACTGTATAGATTGCTTTTATTCGGTTTGAAGCATTCTCAATAGCTCAACAATACGCACACGTTTCAGCAAATACCTTAAGTAACCTCAGCTTCACTTGATCTTGTTATGTTGTAGCTATCATGTTCCACGTGCTCAACGGAAGAAGTTTATCACAAACAAATAGAACGAATGGCGCAGATTTAATTTTGGAAGAGAAATATGGCATTGCATGATTTGCACATTGTACAAATCGTTAAACAATTTCTTCCTCGATGTTATGGCGTCGATATCAGCCAAGTTAACTAGATCCACGTGCCTTTTAATAGTCGTTTCTAATTTCGTTGAACTTTAAATGTTCATACACAAATGGAACTCATCTGTTGTACGTCCTGCAATGCATTCACTTTCTCGATGATGAATTCTTCTACCTCCTTTCTTACAACTTAAGATCCCAATGCGAAAAATTTCGTAGCTAAAAATTTGAGACACTTTTCTCTTGTTCCCTCATCGCTAGATGTTATCTGACTGAAGATGCCTGTAAGTGCTCCTTCAGGATCAAACTTTATAACAGCTTGAAGTGATATATTGAGTTGCTGCAATTCTGTGTGATCCTCTAAAACCAGTAACTGCTGCTAACGTATCTCCAATTTTTCGGTGTACTCGTATGCTCCTTTATATCTTTGCATAGTTATGGCAAATCTATTATAACTTGACGTCGAATCTGAATGACTTCATCTACACACAAGTCTAGCTGTGCATCAATCGCGGTTTCGGCCAAGTTAGGAAAATGTTTGAAAAACTTTCCAATAAATTGTGATGCTAGTCTCTTTTTTTTCAACGATCCTTTAACGACTTCCAGTATTTCCTTATATTCATGCTCCGAGATTTTATAACATTTATACAATTTTTCAATGTTATCCATTGTTTATATTTGTTGGGGAATATTTTTTTTGACGTTTCCACGAATCAATATACTTTATGTTAAGACGAAAACAGATAAATTAATAAACAACGCCAAGACCGTATATTTCGCGGAGCAAACCCATGATTTGCGTCTTCTTTCCAGCACCGGATGGACCATAAAACATTTAATGCGGAAAGTCCCCTTGTTGTAGAGAATCTTCAATTGATCAGCTTGCCTTCTGTTATAATCAAGTTTCGACAACTCCCTTGGTCGATTTTTACCCACCCAAAGAAACATTTTCAGAGTTTTTTTAGCAATAGAGGTTTAATCCACTTCTATTGTATCCGGCAATTTAAATATTCCGATGTAGAAGGTTGCTTGAGACGCGGTCGCCATACAAAGTTCCGTATGTGATGGACGCCACTGAGATAAATCAAATGCAATAATATTTTGTTGAAGGCCTTTTCGGGCAATGACTAGTAGTAATTCGGCACTGATTAGTTATCTCTCAATTGTCTGTCGGCCGACACTCCGCTAATATAAAGTAATTGGAAGCGGCAAGTTTAGGAAATGACGGATGACAACCACGAAAACGAAGTCGCTAGTCTTGCGGCGGTTTCCGGACAGAGATCTGTCATTCCGGCAATAGTTGAACTAATTGGGGTTGCCAGACTGCCGAATGCCAGATCCATCTGCGGGACTAAGCCGCAAATTATTACAATTCTTTATATATTTACACTTTTATGACGTTAATTTTCATTATCTCTGGGAATAAATAAAACACAGAGTTATGTTGTGTAAAATTTTATTACAGTACAGGGCTAGTTAGAAGATTTCTGTCCGGCTTAGCTAGATCACGAAGTTAACTAAGACAAATCTCATCACAATTTTTTTCTGTCTTTATAGCAAACAAGTTGGGTAAACAGACCTACGCTCATGTCAGAAGGGTTTTGTATTCAATTTTCAAAATGCAGTCATCAGATCGAATCAAATCAAGAAACATGTCAAAGATGATTTTATTGGAGAAAATATGAAATACGAAGATCATACTATTATTAACAAAGTTGAACAAATTTCGACTTCTGAGTTTTGGGTATTGTTATACTCATAAATATCTCCCTTGATAATTATTTCAGATGTCCATCCGCGACGGAGGAAACACATTTTTCATGTATTTTCCCCCTGTGCTCCCACTGAAGCAAAAACTGACAGTTTAACAACTGTTTTGAAAAGCTCCCATGAAAACTTTTATTTCATGCTCATATCGGCTACGTTTGATGAATTTTTTTTTCAGGGGCCACTCTCCTGTACTGTTATCATCGATTAATGGCCAATTTTTTCGAATCCTAGAATGGTTACAAAACCCTATTGCTAGGAGCTCTCTCCCACCTCCTTGACTTGTTTCACTTATGAGCATTAATTGTAGGTACTCATCTTCAGTCATTCATTAAATTGAATCAAGTGTTCAAAGCATGCACCTTAAACGTTGAAGTTGGGAAAATAACTCAAAATTATTCAATCTTCGCATTTAAAACAGCCACTATTTTGTTTTACGATTGCTGATACCACTAGCTGAACCGATTCTCAAAGAAATACATGACACCTATCATTCCTGAAATTTTCATGCAAATCCTAGCAAATCCTGTAGTGTCTGAGTCGGTAAAAAGCGCATGTTGTTCCATAGCCATATGTTGCCATAGTAATAAATGCAGCGCATATTGTTCCATAGTAATACAGGAAAATTCAAACCGCTATAACTTCGCTAAATATAATTCAATCTTTATGAAACTTTCAGGATAGATCAATCCTAGAAATAAACATCTACGTACTGAATATCATTGAATTTAAGGGTACCGTTAAGATTTTATTCAAGAAAACATAAAATCGATAAATCATACTATTACTAACAAAGTTGAGTGAATTGCGACTTCTAACGTATTTGTTGTTGTTGTACTTGCCAAGGCCTACATTCCTGATTTTTTTCAGATTTTTCGGATCACAGGTGTCCAATCGCGAGGGGGGGGGGACGCACATTTTTCGTGTATTTCCCCTCCCTGTGCGCCCCTCGAAGCAAATTTTGGCGAACTAAGACCTGTTTTGAAAAGTTCTCATCAAGACCTTTCATTTGATCTCCATATCGGCTACCTTCAATGAAATTTTTTTTTTTCGGGGGGTCACTCCTATAGGTGGAGACCCCCCTTAAATACCTTATAAAAATTTTTTTGTAGATGAACTTTGAAGAGATCACCACTTTACTCCTACACACAAAATTTGATGCTTCTAGCTTAAGTAGTTTCCGAGAAAAACTGCTGTGACACACGGACGGACAGACGGACAGACTGGTCGCGAAACTAGTAAGGTTTTGTAAAATTATTTTACAAAACCCTAAAAAGGAGGGTTTATCTGAGGCAGTGATTAAAATAAAGGTTACTTTTGGGTCTCTCACGTCGAGATCCTTGAGGTAAACACAATAAGGGTAATCAAGCAGCGCAAGGTAGAAATTCTTGTCAGCATTATAAACCTAGGGTTAGAGTCACTCTGTAAGATTTGTAACTGGTAAATGCTGGGAAAGTAAACATGAGGAAATAAACCGGATAGCGGGTTGCTTCTAGACGATAAACCGCTTAACAGTGGAATTATGAAGAGAGAAAATTCCGCTAGGAAAAGACACGATATGGCATTATTTAATCAAATTTGGGGTCAGTTCTTAAAAAGCCACATCATTAGCAATCGTCACGTTACCATCAACACAAGAAATAGCAACGTGCGCAGAAGCAACGTGTACAGCAATATTTACGATCAAATCAGCAGCAACTCTTGCTTCAGCATCCAGTTGTTAACCAATTTTTAGAAAGAATTGTTCAACCAAGGCTTTATGAGGTCTTCAAGTCAAACCTCTGTGTAAAGTATATAGATTTACAAAGTGTCGCGCAAACATAACTAATCTTCTAGGAGCTTTCCAATGTCGCAACTCTTGCACCTAGGTTCCAGTTGTCAATACCATGTGATCTACAATAATTTTACCAAAACTTTCGAGAGTATTATCATTACGAGTAATAAGTAAACTTCATCTGCTCGGAATTTCCGAGCCCCTCCTTTCGTGGATCATCTCTTTTATCTTCAATAGATTCTGTTCTGTAATTTGGAATGGATTCAAGTCTGTATACATATTTCTCCACCATATCCCGTGTCCGACAAGGGTCTACCTTTAGCCCACTACTATTCATACTATTCATGGATAACTTTCCCAGTGTATTTATTTCCAACTGTCTCCTCTATACCGATGGTCATAAAATTTTCAGAATTATCTACTGCTATAATGATTGCTTAAAACTTCAAAAGGATTTAAATCTACTACCCGAGTGGTGTGCTCTGGACCTTACTCGATTCCGTTTACACGGGCAGATATTTATTTTCATTCAGCTTGAGCCTCCGTTCGAATCGCGCACAATTTTCTAGTTCAGGTTGCGTGTGGACCTAAATATTGAATTGTGTTCTAAATTGTGTTACCACTATTCTTAATATAGCTTTATTGTGTAGCCACACCATCAGATGCTAAGAAAACTGCAGAAAAGACTACTGTGTTCTAGTAAAGGAACTTAACGTGGATGAAAAAAAGTCAGCCTGGATCGCTGTGTAATCACTAGAAAAAAAATAGAACCTTCTTAGCGCTACAGCCCCGCCATGTTTCACCCCCATAGCATAGTATAGGTGTCACCACAGATTTGTATACTTTGAGCTTTGTTTTCCTGTGTATGCAGCTGGTCTTGAAAATCGTCAAAACGGAATCACATTTTATTTCGTCGTATTTCGTCCCTTTCATTATCGGTTCTCACGATTTTAGCGTCACAAATTCGCCCACATTTTCGATATTGTATTCGTCAAGTGTGATATTTTGGGTATTTGAGGTTTTCCCTCGATCGCGTCATGAGTTTTGTTTTATTCTCATTAATTTGTAGCCGTACTAGTTCTGCTTCGCTGTCAAGTTTCAGGAAAAGTTCTTTGGCAGTTGTTAACAACCGTGACAAAATGTTGATGTCATTCGCATAGGCTACCACTTTGCTTGACTTGTATAGTAATATACCTCTTGTATCGATAGGTAGTTTTCTAATGACGTACTCTAAAGCCAAATTGAATAGCAATGGGGTCAGCCCATCTCCCTGCGTAAGTCCTATATTTGTGTTAAAGGTTTCGGTGGGTTGGTTATTGATGTGGACTTGGTAGGTTGTCGACGCCATGGTTATTTAGGCAAGGCGGATTAATTTGGCTGGGATACCAAAGCAAAGTATTATTTGGTACAGTACGTCACGATCGTATACTTGCTTAAAGTCATCGTAAATTTGGTGTACGTCTATGTTAAACTCCCAGCATGTTTCAACTACCTGCTTGGCTAAACAATTGGTCTTTTGTCGATCTACCTACTGTAAAGCCACCTTGATGCTCCCCAATAATACTGTTGGCGTATGATCTGATTTTATTTTCCAAGATCTGTGAAAATATTTTGTTACCCGTACAAAATAGTGATATGCGACCATAGTTTTTGCACTGTAGCTTGTCACCTTTTTTGTAGATATGAATTATAATTGATTGTCTCCATTCGTTCTGCATATGTTCTTGATGCCAAATGTGCTGAATGACTTTATGAATGGCTTTCTGAACACTGCTGCCACCATATTTGATGAACTTCACTGGAATCTCATCTCGGCCGGCGCTTTATTATTCTTTTGGACTTCCGAGGCACTGTTGCAGGTTTCGAAACAATGTAGGGTTTTCCAGGGACGGCGGCATGACTATTACTTTCAATGCGTTATCAGTCGCGGAAGACTCGCCTTCACCCTCTTACGTCAACTCAAAGGAGGTGTACGTAGGATTTAATAGCAGAGCTGCAGGTGTTTGCAGTTATTGGAATTTCTCGGTATTTTATGTCCCATCAGTAAACCCAATGTGCGATCCGGAGACCACTTACTACCCTTTGGTCGTGGGTTTAGGATGGGGAATCATGGAAGCTGTGGGTGGAAGAAACAAGGGGATCCCTCCTCTTTTCTCAACCGGACTTGGGATTGTCTAAGGCGTAATGGCCTAAATATCGCGAGGTCCGCTTAGAACATATTCAATGTTACGGGCAATACGAATGCTAATAAAATGGTACAGAACTACAGAAAGTGGCACTTGAAGCGTATATGCAAAATTTTCTCATGAGTTATTAAAAATGTACCTTTAGACATTACTGTATATGAAATCACTAATGTAGCTGAGCAATATAAGCATAAAAGCGTAGAACGCCTTCTGTGTTCAGAAACAGGCTATCGAATTGAGTCTTTGAAATGGAAGACCAGCGAATCTGATTAAGAACGAGTTCTTTATTTCAAGTCATTTCACTTATATACTATTTTAATCTAAACGCACATATAGAATGGAATATATTGTAAATGAATTGCTTACAAACTACATATACTTAAGATATTATATTGCTGACAGATGACATCTGGCATTACTTTAAACTGCTAGTATGAAAATCATATTGAAATATTAGCTGGTTTTTGATGGAGTCATTTGATGTTTGTTTGTTTGTTACTGCAAATGACAAAGCCAAATATCTTCTCCGACCTCATCAAACTCGACTACGTAAGATTGGTATGCTTTGTATTTCATACCGAATACCGAAATCACATTAGTGTCGGTAAATACGAACATCCAGCCGCCTATTCCAGAGAAAAGTTTGAATAATGCCTAAAGTGTGATATCAAATGTGACAATAGCTGTGAATAAAATAAATGCATTCTATGAACATATAACTGGCTATGTAAGTTAAAATTTCACATGCCCTGTTAGATAAGAAAAAAAAGGTATTTTCAAAATCGATGTTATCCTCAACGTTTCCAATAAAGATGCAGGGAAAATCAATGACAAAAATAATTGTTGTGACTTTTTGGAGTTAACAAATGTTATAGAAAGTTTTTCTCTTTCATCATCATCAACTATGGCGCGATAGCCCAAGCCACGGTTTTGCGACTTCGATCACCAGTTGATCACTTCCAGTAAGGATCTATCTATCGTGTCTCCCATCGAGTTTTCAGTCTTTCCGCTGGACGTCTGCCTTAACGTAACGTAATCTCTACTCTATTCCTCGTTTAACTGAGCCTTCGATTTTCCAGAGCAATTTGCGTTCGAATAAGTCCACTGCTTTTTCGGATTCGGTTGTCAGGGTCCATATTTCACCTCCATATAACAGCACAGGTTTGACGATTGTTTTGTAAATGCGGTGCTCATTTCTTCTTCTTCTTCTTAGCACTACAGCATCTCTCGGGTTCTCGCTTCCTGCAAATAGTGCTTCCAACTGTCTCGGTCCATTGACCGCATCCTCCAATTCCGAGATCCGAGCAGCGATGACTGTCTTCGTCGACCGAGTCAGACCAGCGTTTCCTCGGTTTCCCCTCTGGTCTCCGGCCTTCAGTTCTCCCAACGAATACTTTTTTTGGTTTCCGTTGTTCATCCATACGATTCACATAGACAGCCCATTGCAGCTTCCGCAGTCTTACAATCGTGGAGCTTTCGGTTTGTCAAAAATTTCGTACAGCTCATGATTGTATCGAATTCATCATTGGCCCCCGTCTGGTTTCGCTCCAATTATCCGCCTCAGGACCCGTCTTTCGAAGACGTTCTATATGTTTGCGGATGCTTGTGTTTGGGTCCATGTTTCACATCCATAGTATAGCAGCACAGGTCTTATCACAGGTGCATATCTATAGCCTGTATATAACTCTGGACCTTAGAATGGGAAGGACAGAGTGATAAGCTTTATTTGTAGCATTAATTTGGCGTGCATTCCAATAAAAAAAAACACATTCCCAATACCTGCAGATTACAATAGTAACTCACCTAAGTTTATGCAGAAAGGGAAACTCACACAGGAGTTGACAAACGTCACCCAAACCTCCACTGATTAGTGTTGGAACACTACTCAACAAAGATTACAGGCTTAATTGAAGATCTATACAGCAAAACCACGCCAATAGGTATAGGAACGAAGAGTAGACTTAACATCAGCAGCATTACTAATGACGACTTTTGGAGAATAACTATAAGTGGTCCATCTCGACTGATTGCCTCATCATATCTGAAACGTATAGTATACAAATTATCCATCGCAACTTAAAGGTTATCAATTGATATGGCGAAAATCTTAGAAACCTAAATCCACTAGATTAATCCTCAAATTAAAGTCAAAAAGTATAGATGTAAACTACCGTCCATAAGCATTTGAAGATTCAGAAAACAATGATTTCGTTAGAGTTAATATTCATACCTTTACAAAATACTCGTATGTATTTTTATTACGTGATGAATTAGAAACAACAATTTACAATTGAAATATATTTAGGATCCATTTTTATGCCCTCTTTTGATTTTGATAAGTGCCTGACAGATTTTGGGCAAACGTACAACTAATTTTTCTAACGTTGTTGCGGTAATATTTCGCCATTGGTCTTGCAATATCCTCCACTTGTCTTCTTGAGACGTATGGAAACTTTGGCGCACTTGTCTCTCTGGGGACTGAGGGAGCCATTTCATGGCTGTTAACACATTTTCTTCCTTTTTTCTTCAAGAAACTGCTTGCACTACTTGCATGTATGCTTCGGGTCATTGTCCAGTTGAAAAACCACTGGACTAATTAGACGGGTCCCAGATGGAAAAGCATGATTTTTCAAAATATTTTATCCTTCTTTATTCAATGTTCCCTGTATTCCTGAAATGTCTGCCACGGTGGAACCATCAAAACACTCCCATCACACAGCCTCCGCCATGCTTGATTGAAGGGACGGTGCGTGGTTCTAATGCTCCCTAATCAGGCCGACGGCGTATAAATACTCTTCTTTTGAAACTAAAAACTTCAAATTTTGATGAGTCGCTCCAGATAACTTTTTTTCATTGAGCAGTTGTCCAATTTTGTTATCCCATTCCATCCTCTTGCAATCACAACCTGTGTCCGTCTGTATGTCACAACAGTTTTTCTCCAAATAGAAGCTACAGCCACTTTGTGGAAAGGTCAGAAGTGGTGACTTCTTGAAAGTTTTGTGGTGGAATAATTTTTGAAAAGGGGTTTAAAGGGGTCTCCCCATATAGGGAGGTGACCCTTCAAAAAAATTTTCACCATTGGTGATCGAATAGGGTGTCATTGGAAAGATCTCTCTCGGGTTCTCGCTTACTGGAAACAGTGCCTCCAACTGTCTCGGTCCATTGACTGCGTCCTCCTTTTCCGACATCCGAGCAGCGATGACTGTCCTCGTCGGCCGAGTCAGATTAGCGTTTCCTCGGTTTCCCCACTGGTCTCCGGCCTTCAGTTCTCCCAGCGAATACCTTTTTGGGTATCCGTTGTGCGTCCATACGATTCATGTGTCCAGTCCATTGCAGCTTCCACTGTCATACAATCGTTGAGACCTCCGGTTCGTCAAAAATTTCATACGGTTCATGGTTATATCGCTTCGCTCCAATTATTCGCCTCAGGACCCGACGCTCAAAGGCGTTCAATATATTTGCAGATGCTTGGGTCAGGGTCCTTGTTTCACACCATAGCATAACACAGGTCTTATCACAGATTTGTATTCTTGGAGCTTTGTTTTCCTTTGTATGCAGCTGGTCTTCAACATCGTCAAAACTGAATAACATATCTTATTTGCGAGCTGTATTCTTCGGCGTATTTCGTCTCTTTCATTACCAGTTCTCATTATTTTGGCGCATAGATAGACAAAGTCGCCAACATTTTCGATACTGTATTCGCCAAGTGTGATATTTTGTGTATTTGAGGTATTATTCCTCGACTGTCATGAGCTTTGTTTTATTTTCATGGGTTTGTAGCCCTACTAGTTTTGCTTCGCTGTCGAGTTTCAGGAAGAGCTCTTTGGCAGTTGTTAATGACCGTGACAAAATGTTGATGTCGTCTGCGTAGGCTACTACTTGGCTCGACTTGTATAGTAATGTACCACGTATATCGACAGGTAGCTTCCTTATAACGTACTCCAGAGCCAAATTGAATAGCAATGGGGCCAGCCCATCTCCCTGCTTTAGTCCGATATTTGTGTCAAAAGCTTCGATGAGTTGGTTATTGATGCGGAGTTGGGAGGTCGTCGACGTTATTGTCATTTTGGTAGGGTGAACTCATTTGGCTGGGATGCCAAACCAAAGCATTACTTAGTGCAGTATGTTACGATCAATACTGTCGCTTACTTAAATTTGATTTGGTGCACGTCTATGCTGAACTCCCAGCATTTTTCAAGTACCTGCTTGACTGTGAACAATTGGTCTATTGTCGATCTACCTGCTCTAAAACCACCTTGATACTCCCCAATAATACTGTTGGCGTATGATCCGATTTTATTTTCAAAGATTTTAGAAAATATTTTGTATGCCGCACAAAATAGTGATATGCCTCTATAATTTTCGCACTGTAGCTTGTCACCTTTTTTGTGGATAGGGAATATAATTGATTGGCTCCACTCTTTCGGCATATGTTCTTGTTCCCCTATATAATAACATCCTAAATTTTGCATTTTGCTCCTACGTACCTATCCATGCGACATTTTAAGGCGCGCTTTCATATGTGTTAACGCCGGTCGCCCCAGATAAGTATGTGTTTAAAAATTTTCCTAGATAGGAGTGTTTTATTTTTTTATAAATTAATATAAAAAACTGGTAAAAACAATAAAATCGTTGAATTTTTAAGTTCTTAAATTTTCCCTGCAGAAAAAAAAACATAAATATTAAATCTTAAATGCATCCCCTTCATCGTTTTTAAATAATTCCATCTGAAATTTCAGAGCTAATTCCCAATCCAATAAAAAACATCCATCTGAAAAGTTCTAAACTAAAGTTTAAGTGTCGACGTGACGGCTTACTATACAGGTATGAAAAATTCAAAGTGTATATTGCATTTGACGATTCACCGTTGATTGCATTCAAGCGGAATTAATTTTTAACTAGCTAGGAAAAAGTTTTCAACTTTTAGCAGAGCTGCACGGGTAATAATTCTGCATACATAGGATTCTCTAACTTCATGCAGGTGTAGAAAGATACGTTGTAGTCTTCAATACAGTTGCGATAGTTCTGATTAAAAATTAACCGTAGAGATTACCTAAGAAATGAGAAACGAAAATTTTGCAACGACTATTTGAATGTACTTCTCCGATTGCGTTGCATAACTTTTTCATATAATTTAATCATTAACATGTTTCCACTATTTTAAATTATTTTAATCGATTAAAAGTTTAACCATATACCTTCTTTGATTTTCAGAGCCGTTGCTGCCTATCTTCGTGCATTGAATCTGTCACCGAATAATGCTGTAGTTCATGGAAATTTGGCTTGTGTTTATTATGAGCAGGGTTTAATCGATCTAGCAATCGATACCTATCGACGTGCTATCGAACTACAACCGAACTTCCCTGATGCCTACTGCAATTTAGCAAATGCCCTAAAGGAAAAAGGACAGGTAAGATAAATCATCTCACGTTATTAGCTTACTTCATAGGGTATTGGTGATGCCGAATATTTATACACATAAGCACACAAATAAATTGTCCACTTGACTTAGGTGAAAGTTATTCAATCATCCATTAGGCGGCTTTCATTTCGAACTGAATATTCAAATACACGCACATTAAAACTTTTAATTTAAGTTACATATAACGCAAGTAAAATATTAATGCAATGAAAAGTGAGATTAACTTGGGCAATCATCATTTTTTGGTTCAATGTCTTATTGTCTGCCAAGGAGGAATTAAAAATTTATTTGCAGCTTTTCAATAAACCAAGATATATACACAAAGCCATAAATTCTAGCTTTTTCATAAGATTAGCTGATTTTTCCTTTTAAAGTTTCCTTAGAAGTTGCTGTTATTAATGGGATAACTCTATGACTCGTGCCATATAAAGAAGGCTCCTACATTGATCCGTGTGAAAATATCTGATTTGAATTGCTGATGTGCTTTTACTATTCCATGCAGGCTTGCAACGGTCTATGGTCTAGTTAACTACAAGAGTTTCCATGTGTACATAACCTTTCATACAAAACACGACCGTCTCAAACATTTCGCTACGATATTCTGGCAGAAACATTATTCCTTTAGAAAAGCCGTCTCCGCAGTCTCTGCAGACGGGGTTGGTACAATGCGCCAACCAACTTCTCTCAACCGAGAGATGGGATTCTAGTTTATCCCCGTTCAGGATACCCGTGTGCTCAACCAAAATCCCCACGTTTCTTTCCGGGATAGGCTTCTCACCGTGTAGGGGGCTAGCTACAGTAACCTATCAAGGGCTCCCTGTGGTCCAGATCAAAGCTCTGTTCAGCTTTTTGCGACACTCTGCGTGAGCATCATTTCCTATGTTACTCCAATACCGTGGTAGGCAGCCACATATCAGGTGCGTGGAGGCGGTCTTCCCCAAATACTACTATTTTCTGAGTATTGCTCTCACGTTTTAAACAAATCCCCCTGCGCTTCTACCAGAGCACAACAAAAATAATCTTTCCTTATGACTAAACCATTTAAAGGCTTATAATTCCTATATGGAATTAAAACCTGATTTAGCTCCGATTTCATAAAATTTATGTCATCTTTTTTAGTGCGCTTTGAAGCCGTTTTTTTTTATTTTTTATTAAGTACAACCTTTACGCGTCTTACAGTATGCTACTAAATATCGTGTAGCTCCCTTCCCTTGAACCGGACGACTCTTTGTGAATAAATGACTCTCTCGTTCAATCTATTTCACAATTGATGACCTCGAAGCTAGAGCAGTTTTTTATTACGCTGGACACTGATCGCCCCAACTTACGCATTCATGTGCGCCACTGGAATTAAACTTACTCTGTTGTTCAAGCGGTAAACGTTTAATCTTTTTTTTGTTTAGCAGGGGAAACCTTGAAAGGATAGATTGATAGGAGATAGGATATCTGGTCGACCTGTCTAAATTATGAGGGATTTTCACCAGCACAAAAACCGAACCTGCCGACCACTGCAGACCCAAATTGGAAACCACTTTCGCATTACTTCAGTTCAGCAGTGCATGTCATCTAGCTTTCTTAATGATCCGTCATTGGGTTGAGAGTCTACAAGACATTTTTCCTGTCACTTCAATCGTAGAACTGTTTCAGCGTAATGATAAACTAGTAGCCAGTTTTCCGCACTGCTCAACGTCCTTCCGACAACCGTGTCTGGTTCGATGGCACCAATGCAGTTGTTTAGTGCAAGTCTTTAAACTATGAATCACCCACAGTCGAAAAATGTTTGCTCAGCATCATCTAATTTTCCTACGCAGTAGCACAGAACGACAGAAAAGATCTGCCCGCCCTATCAGATGACTATGAATGTAGATGATTTTTCGTTCTAAAGCTAGCAGCAGGTCAATAGGGATAACACTCCACTTTCCTCGTTACTCGTAAGATGACAATTTTGGTTGTCGCCACTGCTAACTCGAGCCCGTGGCTGTCAAGCCAGAGCTAATTCACCTCATGACCTGATTTTCAGCTGCGCTAGGTCCACCGTTCGTGATGTTGGCATATCTGACTAAAAAGGCATATTGCGGCATTATTAGGCAGAGTAGCTCCTCATATGTAGCCCTCCACAGATCATCTCAAGAATAGATCCTTGAGCTACACCGGCGGTTATTCGTTTTTTTCTCGATCCATCACAGGTTTCGCATTGGACCACTCGATTTTTGGCGTAATCACTTATCACAGTATGCAGGTATTTTGGTATGCGAAATGTCAATCCACCTCATTGAATTAAAAGTATTTTTAATATCGAGAGTAATCGGGACGACGATTGGCCTTGCCTAACGGCAAGCTTCTTTTGTTGTTTCTACTGCATTCACCACTTCATAGAGTGCATTGATTGTTGAATGTCCTTTTCGGAAACCATGCTGTTTCAATTAAAAGTCACCTCCAGCCTTTATTGCAGTCGAAAGTTTTGCTCGCAATATGCTTTCAAACAGTTTTCGTGGTTGGCAAGTTGGCGGAGAACTCACATCACCTCTGCCTTGAGGTATAAACACGAGTCGGGCCACTTTCCATCGAGTCGAGAATGTCACAGTCGAAATGCAGGCGTTAAACATTCTCTTCTAAGCTCTGGGGCGCTTTCGACAACAAGTTTATTTGCTTCTACTGGATTGCCATCAGGACCCGGTGCTTTCTTATTCTTAATTTTCCATGAGGTATCCGAAAGTTCTTCCTTAGTGATTTCAGGGATATTTCATCCACTAGTAGGATGTGTCGTTCATGATGTGTTGGGAATAGACCATCAACAACGTGCACAACTCGTTGACTTCAAGTAAGCTAAAGTTTCATACCGCGTAGCTGACGTGTTGCAATCCTGTAGCCATCACCCCATGGGTCGGTGTCCATTACTTGGCATAGTGGTTGCCATTTAAGTGCCTTGCTTTTCTTGATCGCCCTAGAAAGCTCCTTTTTAGCTACAAGGTGTTCCGCAGCAACTATTGCTGCTTCAGGCCTATTTATTGCTCGTTGCGCTCCGCGGCGAAGTAAGAGGGCATTTCGTCGGAGGGCTGTAATTTCATCAGTCCACCAGTAAGTCTGCTTTTTCCCACGAAATTCCTTTCGGAGGGGCATGTAAGTGGCCCGTGTTTGCCGGATGCATAACATACTAGATACAACCTGTTTTGTTGCATGAGTCTCATCCTGAAGTCTCTTCGATGTGTTTATGGATTAAATAAAGTTACATTTATCCAGCATGCTAACATTCCAATCATAGGCTTTACATAATAATCCATCGCACAACAGTTCAAATTCGAACCTTGGCGTTGAGATTTATTGTTGGGTTTATGATTTCATGACTGTAACGGAGTTCGAAGTGACATTGTCAACATCACGCACAACCATGAGATTATTACCTAATTTTTCAATTAGTTTCCATCATAGCTGGGTGGGCTGGTAGTTCGACAGTAGCATCAGAAGCTCAAATTCAATGCCGCCATTCGATTGACGTGGCTAGCCCATTGTGGCTTCTGCAGTATTACAATCGTTGAGACCTCTAGCTCGTCAAAAATTTCGTACAGTTCATAGTTGTATCACAGTCGCCATTGGTCCCTTTCTAGCTTTGCTTCAATTATTCGCGCCAAGACCCGTCTCTCGAAGGCGTTCAATATGTTTGCGGATGCTTGAGTGAGGGTTCATGTTTCACACCCATAGCATAGCACAAGCTTTATTACAGATTTGTATACTTGAAGCTTTGTTTTCCTGTGTATGTAATTGGTCTTCAAGGTCGTCAAAACTGAATAAAATAATTTATTTGCGAGCTGTATTCTTCGGCGTATTGCCTCTCTTCCATTACCGGTTCTCGTAGTTTTGGTATTTTCCCTCGGCTGCGTCTCATTGATTTGTAGCCCCACTCGCTTTGGATCGCTGTCGGGTTTCAGGAAAATTTCTTTGCCGTTTGTTAGCGACAATGAGAAGATATTGATGTAATCCGTATAGGCTACCACTTGGCTCGACTTGTATAATAGCGTACCTCTTGTAGCGACAGGTAGTTTTCTTATGTCGTATTCCGATACGATACTTGTGTCAAAGGCGTCGGTGAGTTTGTTATTGATGCGGACTTAGGAGGTCGTCGACGTCATTGTCATTTTGGTAAGACGGTACGTTACGATCAATACTGTCATACTCGTATGCTTGCTTAAACTGCCAGAATTTTTCAAGTACCTGCTCGACTGTAAACAATGGTCTATGATCCATCTACCTGCAGTAAAGCCACCTTGATACTCCCCAATAATACTGTTGGCGTATGATCTGATTTGATTTTCTAAGATCTTTGAAAATATTTTGTACGTGGTACAAAGTAGTGATATGCCACCATAGTTTTCGCACTGTAGCTTGTCACCTTTTTTAGGGTTTTGTAAAATAATTTTACAAAACCCTTCTAAAATCGCGTCCTGTCTGTCCGTCTGTCCGTCTGTCTGTCCGTCCGTCCGTCCGTCCGTCCGTGTGTCACAGCAGTTTTTCTCGGAAACTACTTAAGCTAGAAGCATCAAATTTTGTATGTAGGTGTTAAGTGGTAATCTCTTCAAAGTTCAACTACTAAAAATTTTTATAAGGTATTTAAGGGGGGTCTCCCCATGTAAGGGAGGACCCCCCGAAAAAAAAATTTCATTGAAGGTAGCCGATATGGGTATCAAATGAAAGGTCTTGATGAGAACTTTTCAAAACAGGTCTTAGTTTGGCAAAATTTGCTTCGAGGGGCGCACAGGGAGGGGAAATACACGAAAAATTTGTGTCCCCCCCCCCCTCGCGATTGGACACCTTCCATCCGAAAAATCTGAAAAAAATCAAGAATGTAGGCCTTGATGAGTACAACAACAACAAATACGTGATAAGTCGCAATTCACTCAACTTTGTTAGTAATAGTATGATATATCGATTTTATGTTTTCTTGAATAAAATCTTAACGGTACCCTTAAATTCAATGAAATTCAGTACACAGATGTTTATTTATAAGATTAATCTATCCTGAAAGTTTCATAAAGATTGCATCATATTTAGTGAAGTTATAGCGGTTTGAATTTTCCTGTATTACTATGGAACAATATGCGCTGCATGTATTACTATGGCAACATATGGCTATGGAACAACATGCGCTTTTTACCGACTCAGACACTACAGTTTTGCTAGGATTTGCATGAACATTTCAGGAATGATAGGTGTCATGAATAACTTTGAGAATCAGTTCAGCTAGTGGTATCAGTAATCGTAAAACAAACTAGTGGCTGTTTTAAATGCGAAGATTGAATAATTTTGAGTTATTTTTTCCCAACTTCAACGTTTAAGGTGCATGCTTTGAACACTTGATTCAATTTAATGAATGACTGAAGCTGAGTACCTACAATTAATACTCATAAGTTAAACAAGTCAAAGAGGCGGAAGGGAGCTTCTAACAAAAGGGCTTTGTAACAACTCTAGGATTCGAAAAAATTGGCTATTAATCGATGATAACAGTACAGGAGAGTGAAAATTCATCAAACGTAGCCGATATGAGTATGAAATAAAACTTTTCATGGGAGCTTTTCAAAACAGTTGTTAAACTGTCAGTTTTTGCTTCAGTGGGGGCACAGGGGGGAAATACATGAAAAATGTGTTTCCTCCCTCGCGAATGGACATCTGAAATAATTATCAAGGGAGATATTTATGAGTATAACAATAACAAAAACCTCAGAAGTCTAAATTCGTTCAACTTTGTTAATAATAGTATGATCTTCGAATTTCATAGTTTCTCCAATAAAATCGTCATTGACATGCTTCTTGACTTTATTCAATCTGGTGACTGCATTTTGAAAATTGAATACAAAACCCTTCTGACATGAGCGTAGGTCTGTTTACCCAACTTGTTGTGGATAGGGAATATGATTGATTGGCTCCAATTGTTCGGCATATGTTCTTGCTGCCAAATGCGCTGGATGACTTGGTGAATAGCTTTCTGAACACGGCTAATAGAGCTCCATTGGAATCTCATCGATACCCGACGCTTAATTATTCTTTTGGGCTGTGATCGTGGAACAAATTTCATCCAGAATTGGTGGGGCCAATGGATGCTCTCCAGGATGTTCTGGAGCTGTGCGGAGGATTAAGGAAGTTCTTGAAAATGATTCCCATCTTTCTTTAATCCTGTTTTCATCAACGATGATGTTGCCCATGTCATCACGATAGAGCGTGGTCTTGGGCTGATAACCTCGTTACTGGTTTTCACTACTCTGAATGCTTGTCTTGTGTTGTTGCTCGCTAGACTTACATCAATACTTCTCAATTGGTCGTCATAGTATTTTCTTTTCTTAATTCTAATTATCCTCTCCTGAGATTTTCATAGTGCCCTGGTTTTGCTATCTACGTATTCTTCCCCTGAATCTTTTTGTCTAATGCATTCTGGCACTTATCATCAAACCGATCATTTCTCTTGCGCCGTTTGGAGCCTTTCGATGTCGAATTTTTGAAGAGGGCTGATATTCGCCGAATGCTCCTTTAATATACGACAAAGATAGGTTCATGTGATCAAGTAAGGCTCCTCGGCATGTACGGGCGTTAAGTATGCTTGAGATCCAGCGTTGTTGCATTAGAACTGGCCGATATGGTTTTATGTGTTACCATCCGGTGATACCCTGGTCATCATGCGTCGATGTGGGAAGCTAGTCGAATGTATGACTAGATTTCTGCTACATGCAATGTCAATCAGGCGCTGACTGTTGTCATTTGTTTCCTCGTGGTGGCTATAGCCTTCAGTCGTTCCTTAGCATTCAAATCACCCAGAATTATTTTTGTGTCGTTTGTATATAATAAGTCGATTAGTCTTATCCAGGTGATTGTAACATACAACGTTTCCTTCGTTTCTTCGTCCTTTTCTTCGGTCGGGTCAGGTACGTTTATCGGCCAAATTTTGAAGAATTTCGCTTTTATATGGATCGCGCACAATCGTTTATTGACTGCTTTAAAATCAATAACGTGGGATTTGAACTCTCTATCCACAATAAATGCTACTTCACATTCACGCTTTCCGGCAGGCTTCCCACTTTTGGATATTGTGTGCGATCTTATAAAGGGTTTTCCATTAAGGACATAACAATTTTATCTATTAATAAAACATAGAAATATTTGAGATATTGAGTTCAGTTTAGTGCAAGGATTACATTTTATGAATGAAATTCGATTTCGGTCATATGACCACCACGGCCCGTTTACAGCGGTCGATTCTTTGGACCCGATTTTCCACCACTCTGGCGCACATTTCGACCGGAACGTTGGGAATTTCGTGGATGTTGTCTTTGAACTCGCCTAAAGTTGCTGGCTTGTTGGCATAGACCAGTGACTTGATATAGCCCCATAAAAAGAAATCCAATGGCGTTAAATCGCATGAACGAGGCGGCCATTCCATCGGACCATTTCTCGAGATAACACGTTCACCAAGTTTACCTTTCGATAAATCGATTGTGAGGTGTGCTGTGTGGCTAGTGGCACTGTCTTGTTGAAACCACATATTGTTGATGTCAAGTTCATCCAATTCTGGCCACAATAGCCCAGTCATATTAGGGCTTTCACCTCGGAATGAAAGATAATAAGCTGCAAATTGGTATGAACCTTTGTTTTGTCATTCTAAATGTTGTCTCAAAAGTCACAATCGTTATCGTGTTCGCGTCTCAAGATATTCAAGGTCAAAGGTCACAAAAATCGGTTTTTCGCGAATATCTGGCTTCCTATCGGTTAAATGAGATTTGCATTTATTATAAAAGTTGTAGGCTATAAAATTCCCTACAACTTTTGTTTAAACTTTTTTTTCATACGACCAACCGTTTTGAAGGTAGAGCGCGAAGAGTGCACATCGTACAGTCATATACGGCCTAATGCAAGGTCAAGCGTGAGTTATGGTTATCAGTACGTTATAAAGTCAATTATTTACTTGGAAATTATAATTATTAAACAATGCCTATTATTTATGTACTAACTATTAATTATTTATATTTAATTAAAGTAAGTAACTTGATTATTTATATATAATTATTCATATTTAACTATTTAAGTATAAAATATTATTAATTCTGGATTATATATTTTAGTTTTATTTTAAGTTAAAATGATAGTAAGAGTATATATTTTACACATATTTTTATTTATTATTAAATACGGCATAATATACATTTATCAAAATGTGAGTTCAAATATCAAAAGTATCTTTGTTGATTTTAATTGTAATGAAATTGGAAATGGAAGCTAATTATCTTCTTCTTGTTCGTCGTCTTCTTCTTCTTGTCGCTCAAAAATGTTCGATTCATTGTCATCATCCTCATTATCTGTCATGTTCATCTCCAAACCTTCCAGAATATCGGGATCATATGTATTTTCTTCATCGGGATTACTTGGATACAGTGAAGCGTTGAGGCAAGCTTGTCCGTTGCACTGGCCGCAAGCTAAAGAACATTGTAGCCCTGATTTTCTGCATCCACAGCGGGAACCACAACCATTTTTGCAATTGCAAAATATTACGTTTAGTAGTTCGGCTGGTGCTGGAGGTAATAACGTTCGTATGGGCTCCAGGATTTCATTTTCAAGCATCTAGCCCCATTCTTTAGGTTCTAAGTCCTTCCCTAACCACGTTTGAATCTGGTAGTAGACACGTTTTATGTGTTGATGAGCTGCTACACTTGTTGGTGGAAGTGTTGACAGTTGTACAGGTTTATTTAGTTTTGTAAATTTGATGAATTGCGTGTAGCGGAAATGATCAATGTTGTCCTCAGATTTTGGAGCATTATATAATGCCAACAAGATGCGCACTCCATTTTCTAATAATGTTTGTTTTGGGCAGTTTTCTTGTTGAAATACTTCCACCAGTTTATCTAAATCAGGAATTTTTTCCAATGCTCTAGTAACAGTTTTTTTTCCTTTTTTAAATAGCGCAGAAGTCGTGTCACAGCCACTGAATGCGTGTAAAAATAAAATGTGCTTTTTAGTACGAGGATATTGGTCAAAACTTTTAGTAGAATATATTTGTGTTTTGACATTGCCTTTGCCAACTTTTTTCAAAAAAATTTCCTGATGATGTGACTGAGTACGTCCAATTAAAATAACGAGCAAATCGATATCTTCTCCTATGATGACAGCAGTCTTTTGATGTTCTGATAAGGCAATAGCTGTGTCAATGATGAGTTAAATATGAATAATTATATATAAATAATCAAGTTACTTACTTTAATTAAATATAAATAATTAATAGTTAGTACATAAATAATAGGCATTGTTTAATAATTATAATTTCCAAGTAAATAATTGACTTTATAACGTACTGATAACCATAACTCACGCTTGACCTTGCATTAGGCCGTATATGACTGTACGATGTGCACTCTTCGCGCTCTACCTTCAAAACGGTTGGTCGTATGAAAAAAAAGTTTAAACAAAAGTTGTAGGGAATTTTATAGCCTACAACTTTTATAATAAATGCAAATCTCATTTAACCGATAGGAAGCCAGATATTCGCGAAAAACCGATTTTTGTGACCTTTGACCTTGAATATCTTGAGACGCGAACACGATAACGATTTTGACTTTTGAGACAACATTTAGAATGACAAAACAAAGGTTCATACCAATTTGCAGCTTATTATCTTTCATTCCGAGGTTGACCCCTTTTTTTACCTAATATGACTGGGCTACAAATAATCTTACAACATAACACGATAGCGCTCTCCATTGACGGTAACATGACGGTCGCTTTCATCCACGAAAAAATACGCCCCAATCACACCTCCGGCATGAAAACCGCACCAAAAAGTATTTTTTTTTGTGGATACAATGGTGTCTCAAAAAGTACATGTGGATTTGTTGCTGATCAATAACACATATTTTGCTTATTACCAAATCCATTGAGCCAGAAATGAGTTTCATCGCTGAAGATGATTGTTCTATGAAATTCTTAATTTTCTTCAAGTTTCGCCAGAGCCCAATCGGATAAGTTTCGGCGTTTCGAATGATCAAGTGGCTTTAGTTCTTGAGTCAATTTGATCTTGTAACCATATAGGCCAAGATCTTTACGCAAAATACGCCACATTGTCGTTTGAGCGATGCCCAACTCTTGAGAACGACGTGGAATCGACATTTGGCTAATTTTGAATCGATGCACTTTGGCTGCGATATTTCCTTCGGTTCGAGCGGTACGACATATTTTTGGCACCGGAACGTCCAATAGTGAAAATTTGGACTCTAATGTATCCACTATAGTACGCACAGCCTGTCGGGTGAGAAGATTATTACGGCCGAAAATTAGAGTAAGCGCTCTTAAAGTTGCGACCACCGGCTTAGAATTTCGGTAATAATTTTTAATAATTCCCAAGCATTGCTGGATCGTGAACTTTACCATGATAAAAATGTTGGATTTAACTAACGTTTTAACATTGACAGTTTATTAAAAAAGTTTAAGAATACGTTCATATAAAGACACAAAATTGTTATATCCCTAATGGAAAACCCTTTATCTTGGATGTCACTTCCAGTCCAGTTCGTTTCCTGGATTGCCAGTATTTTTAATATATTTTGACTGTCCTGTTGTAAAAAGTCCTTAATAGCACCAGGGTATTTGAGTGATCTGACATTTCAGGATCCAACGCCATAGTCCTTTTTCGATTGCGAGGTCGTTACCGTAGATCCAATCCATTCCAAGGCTCTGTTGCAGGTTTCGAACAATGTAGGGTTTTTCAGGGACAGGGAGTTAACCCATCGCCCAACCTCCATTCCGGCAGCATTATTACTTTCAATTTCGTAATCAGACGCGGAAGACTCGCCATCATCCTCTTAAGTCGGCGCAAAGGAAGTGTAAGTAGGATTTAGTAGCGGAACTGCAGGTGTATTTGCAGTTATTTCAATTCTTTGCATTTCATATCCCATCATTGGAGAACCAGCAAACCCAATGTGCGACCCCCAGACCTTTTACTACCATTTGGATTTAGGAGGAATCATGGAAGCTGTGGATTGGGGAAACAAGGGGATCCATCTTCCTTTCTCAACAAGGCTCGGGACCGTCTACGGAAGAGTTGTTCGACTAACATACCTCAAGTTTCACGTTGACAGTCCACGATTTGTATTCAAATTTTTTGACGATCACATTAAAAACACATTCAAGGTTCACAACAATCGACACAAGCATACTCATAGCCTACATGAATCAATTGGTCTATAATGAGGACATTATTGAAAAATACGAGCATCTATATCATGGATCAATTAGTCCCTAGACTAGACATTGTTGCTTACGCCGGATGAGTGTCCACATGGCCATACCATTATCTAACTACATTCCAGTTGGAACTGTAGTCTCTACATGGAACAGTACGTGTAACAGTGAAGGAAAAATAATTTTTGATGTCCACAGCCCTTTAACTTATCTCTTTCCTTTTATTAAGTTAAATGAAATTTTAATACTCTTTGAAATTTAAAGGGCTGATCCTTAAAAGGTCCCATCGATTGTGTTTATATTTTGTCCATTATGAAAACAAATAAACCATTCAAATCAAAAGTAGAGTAGTTTTTGGTTTGTTGGGTTACTTCTGTACTTGTAACTTCATTTTCTAAGATCTTAGAGTAGTTTTTGGTTTTCTGGAGTTACTTCTGTACTACTAACTTCATTTGCTAAGATCTTAAATCCAATTTACAAGATTTCTTCGTAAAAAATTAAATAAAATCTTTCCAGCAATCTATTCAATTATTTATATTAAATAGTAAGTCTAAATCTTTCAATATAAATTGTAGCGTTTCGTGCAAATAAAAATTCATCTTCAAAGGCATTTGTTTACCGAATGTCTAAGCAACATATATATGTTTAGCTATACCATCTAGCCTATATCCATCTGCAAATACTCAAGCTGCGAACATTTTGTTACACTTGTCAGTACGCATAGTAAGATAGGAGTAGCAGATGAATAAATGTATTACATTCGTGTTGTTTGCTCTTTAGTGTCAACAAGATTTACTGGGGCATATGAAAATTTCAAATCAACGCCTTCAAACCATTAATGTTTCCATCACTTTAGGGATTCATCAAAGAATGAGAAAAGTAAGCAGTGCTTAAACTGATTTTGTATAGAGGAAGGTGGTATGAGGCGAAAGATTCAATTGAGAGTGAACATTTCAAAGTTGAATGGATTAAACTTATTATATTGAAAACTTTTGCAATAAGACTTTGGCTGCTCTGTGGCATACGCCACAGTGTAGATATAATACCAATTTGGAAAGTAATTAAAAAGTTATTATCCTTTTTAACCACAACCTCTTGACAGCGTTCTTGTAATTGAATATGGTTTACGTTTTACTAAGTTCTATTCATATCGCTCTTAAAATTTCACCAAGCAAAGAATCACGTCTAAAGAAACAAAGACTTGAACCTATCAAGATACTTATCCTAATGAAAAGAAAATTGTTTTCTCCGATCAATCACAAAAATAGAGCGAAACCAAGCCAAGTGAAAATGCTCTTGGAGAAAGCATCTAATAGATATATTTCCTCGTGGGCGAGCTCTTCCAACTCGAAGGGATTAAATTTCCGCTCAAGTTGCTTATGTTGTCAACGTGAGTAAAATTAATGGTGCATCATTCCCAGAATTTATTATTATTCCTTATTTTTCAAGGTACTAGATGAATTTTTGTGATAGGAATTATTTGCAATTTCGCATTTCAGTAGACAAATTGAATATTATCAATAAATATGGTTTATGGATGCAAGAATCTTAAAACATTTATGAGTACAACGGAACCAGTCATTTTTGAGGATGAATCGATCGGAAGATTATTGAACTTCTTGTTATGAGTTATGTCGACAATTATTTACTAACGCTCTTAAACATTTGTCTTGCTTTTATGAGACTTGTAGTATCCAATATGAAATGCAAACAAACTTGAGCAAGAAATATATGCTTCCAAAGGCTATGAATGAAGACTTAGTAGTGATGTGGTAAGAACGCTTACTACCTTAGTCAAAGTTCACTGGTGTATGGGTTATTCGACTTGAGTGATCTAAATAAGAACATCTTTTCAAATTATTACCAAGCGAAAACCGTCTTATGTATTTCAATCGTATGAGGTATTCGAGTAAATTAATAAGAATTAGTTAAATTAAAAATATAGTTATCAATGTATAATTGTGGTACTTTGAAGTTGACTTTGCAGGAAAATTTTGCTCCCACAGTTAACACGATTCTACACGCTTGACTGTGAAACCGAGAATCAAAATATTTTTCTTTAAAGTATACCCGTCGCTATCGCATGAACTAGGATTCGGATATATGGAAAATTATTTAATTATTACCAAATTGTAGTTACGTTTTATGCATGGCATTTTAGGCTCTGTTTCTTGTGCGTAACTGCACCAAATAATTGTCAACCATAGCTAGCTTATAATCCTAGCTCATAAATCCAAATTTCAGCTTAATGGGATCAATATTGTGTTTATTATCATGTCCATCACGTCGAAAATAATGGTTTTGAGCAAAATGATTGTTTAGGTTTAAACTTACAAAAAATACATTTTACAGTCAATTACCGGTTTTAGGACTATACGTTACCCTCTCTTTTCCTTCGTAAAACTCTTTTGAAATCTGCGTTTTTGAATGTTCAGCCTGTTTTAATGCATCTGTCATGCGATGCTCACCGTGCCCCACGCTATTTGTATCCCGCTCCGTGGCGTACAGACAATCCAATTGTCACGCCCTTAATTTTGAGTAGTTTTAAAATGTACGTGAATCCCCTTGCTGAAGATAATTGCAGCAAGAAAATTAAAAATTTCCAAAACCTTATCCCTGGCGGTGAAAATACAAGTATCCACATCAGCAAAAAAAAGTGAAGAATTTCGAAAGAACGAAGTCCTGGTAAGTTTAAAAAAGATAATTACGTCATTCTTTCTTTGTGGTAGTTCAGGGACGTTTAGTTGAGTTTGGTCCAAATAGTTCGGATGAACCGCTGACCGAGTGAGCACCATGCAATATAGTAGTGCATCACTTGATAAATGGCCGTACAACTTAAAAAGTATTGGTCATACATATTTTGAGTGATTATTTAGGCGGACTTTGAGACCACTCAGCTGCAATAGATAATGATATTGAAACAGAAATAAACGGACGGTCAATCATGCTAACTACCCTCATGTTTTCAATACTGCTATAGTAACGAAATGAGGTACCATTACACATCTCAAAGCAAAGTTTCAATCTGGGCCATAATTACATCAATTATTACTATTGCGGGCTATGACTAAATCGTACTTAGAGTCTATCCAGTTTCTAACAGAATCTGAGCGATTTCAACAACTAATAAAATTCTTTATGCTGATATAATTCAATCGAAATTTTATCAGAACTGGCGCTACGTTAGTGAATTTTGAATGGGTTAGATGTTGGTAAAGGACTTGCAGCGGTGACCTGCTGCCTCAGAGCGCAAGTATAGATGCTCTCTAGAATCGAGCTGATCTAGGCTAGCGTTTGCGGTGTCGTGGGACTGGGGCAGGTTCCTTCCCCTAGCATCGTCACATTACAAATTATGTCGTATACACGAATTTGTAGAGTGACACCAAAAGGAAGCGCAAAAGGCCTAGGCACGAACCAAAGGTAATATCGTCTGCCTACTTATCTAATTTCCCGCACGTAATCAGAAAGAGAAAATTGTGAGCCACGATTAGAGGTGGGGCATCCTGGTGGGATTAGTGTCAACTTGCAAATTTTACAATAAGTGAGGTTGTGAACGCCCAGATTGGTTCCACCAGAGGGAACTTGGATAGATGATCCATGACAATGATAGCACTGACGTGGCCTGTCGAGTATCGTGGAAAGAGACCGAGAAGAACGATATGATGTTGGAACACCCAGACTTGCCCAATGGAGGACGGTGAATCTGGTTTGGAGCCTTTGCACTTTTGCTGATGCCACAAGCAGCTACGTACTCCTTGACCTCTAAGGACAAGTTAGGCCAATAGAAGTATTTCCTAAGATGCCGGAGCGTCCGTGCGTAGCCACCGTGCGCACTCAGTGGGTAAGTGAATGAGATCTGGTATAATTTCTAGACACCCAAAACTTCCAGGATTCTTCCTCCTGCAATGAGTCCCTGGTAGCGTGTTCGTTCCTCTTGTATGCGTCGAATATATCCCTCGATGACTTCCAAGTCAGGTAGCGGTGAATATTGATTCTCGATGGTTTTGATCAGCTCGGTATAAGTATCTGACCTAAAGTACGGGTTTGGGAACCTTTTGTATTATACTGCAAGTGAAGCCCTGCAGTGTCAAAGCCCACCGCAGCATGACACCGCTGCAGTCCTTTACGAACGCCTTACCCATTCAATTCATTACAGTTTCGCTTCCATAGCATAGCACTTTGTCGATAATTGTTTTGTAGACGTGAAGCTGTTTTCCTGTGTGTGCATCGAGATTCCCATCTTTTGAGAAATTCGTCGCCAGGTGCACGAAGTGGTTGATAAAATGGGATGATATTATATAGGGCAGACAGAAAGAAAGGTGTGTGCTTTTTAAAAAATCTCGAAATATATGAAAATTTTTGGATTGCTTCTGTTTTATTTTATTAAATAAACATGTTACACTATGTATTTTAGTACTTTGTGTGCAGGCCTTTCTTATCATGGCATTCAATTATCCTCCATCGAAAACTATCACATAGTTTGAAGATGTTGATGGTCTAATACGATCCCATTCGTCTCGTGCTCGGTCAATTAAAGCTTGATGATTAATTGGGATAGGTTCTCTAAATACTGCTTAATTTATTCTGACCCACAAATTTTCAATAGGGTTTAGATCCAGTGAGACAATAGGCTAAACCTTCGGTATGTACTGCTTTGCCTTGTTGATATTAGCTTTCGCAGTATGGTAGCAAGCTCCATCTTGCATAAATATTGGATATTCCTTCGGGATATTGCTGGTGGACTTGAGTGCACTTCCCGGAAATTGGCAGAATTTAATTTCGATAATACTCATTGGTAACTGTTAAATTTTCGTCATTTATGATTAGTTTCGATTTTCCGTATAAGCTAATGCCTCCGGCCACAATTTTTAGTCCTTTGCACAGCATTGACCGATTTCGAATCTTATGTCCTTACTCGCATGTCTTGGATGGAGTTCGATTTGGGATTTGTCAGAAAAGGTATTAGAGCGCGTTGTCGCTTGCTCCTCGTGCTATCCACGGTAAACCCTTCATCGCTTAATCTCTTGTAGAAACTTTTTATTTTTTTAATGAGCTTTCGTTGACCTTATGTAAGTGGATTAGCCACATGGACGGATTTTGATGTAGTTCTTGATAGTTGTTTGTCTGACTCATTTCCCATGACGTTAATATTCTGTCAATTAATTAAGGATTTTTGTCACAGTCCTAATTTCTACTCAGACCTTATCTTTGACCAATGATTTGGTTTTTCTGTTATCCATCGGTGTAAGTACTAACGATCTTCTACTTCTATTTGATTCCCTCGAGCTGTCCTGCGCGTCGTGTTGTCCATTACTTATCGGTTTTACCGAGTTGGCGGCTGTTCGATTCGATGCGGTTTCCTCGATTATGTTAATCTTGAATTTTTTCTCGTATTTTGTTTGCAAAAGCAATGGTCCTTCCTTAAAAAATATCAAAAAGGTAAAAATTGCGGCTACTTTTTGAAATCCATCAAATTATTAATTATTTGAATTCTCGGTGCTTTTGTGTTTGTTTAATACAAATTTCACATAAAAAAGTTTTCCTTAAAACGCAATTAAAAAGTTTAATTTTTAAACAAAACAAATATATATTTCGAGGGTAAGTATTCCCTCTTCTTTTGTCTCTGACAAAACATATATTGCCAAGGACGGCTCGGGTACGGGACACCCAATATCATCAATAATGTCAGAAATATTCTTACAATCTCTGGAAAAAGTTTTTTTTACCCAAAATTGTGAAAAACTTTTATGTAATATTTTAGAAACGATATGTGGATGACTGTTTCATCATTATTGGCTCACAAGAAAATAAACAAGATGATTTACTTGCCTATATGAATGAAATACACCGAAATATAAATTGCACTATGGAAAAAGAAACAAAAAGACAACTCAAACATATGGAACTAACCGAGACACGTACATGTAACATCTAACCACCCCACACAACATAAGCTAGCAGCATACAGATCAATGATGCAGGGGCTCCACTTCATCCCCATGGCTCCCACTAACTGCACAAACGAACTAAACATTTACAATATAGCAAGTAATGACGGATACAAACAACGTGACATTGACAAACTCATTACGCGTTACAAACAAAAACAGGAACGCCAACTGACTGAAACGCACAAGGACGACAGACAGTGGTGTTCGTTAACATACGTAGGCAAAGATACATACAGAGTACCAAACTTTCTTAATAAATACAAACTGTAAACTGCATTCAAAACTGACAACAATATTGGAAACAAACTGAAACCAAAACCGAAAGACACACGAATATACGAGAATAGTGGCATATACAAATTGACATGCAAGGACTGCGACATGATATACATAGGAAGGATCACACGAAAATTAACGAAAGATACAAAGAGCACTTACGATATTTCTCACCAACAAGGCAGACTCTAATTTTGCGACGCACTTACAAAACCACGCACACGAGCCTGACGCTATGAATAACTCTATGATATTGTTACACAAACAAAGCAAAGGACCAAGACTTGACGTCCTAGAAAGATTTGACATATATAAACATAGAAAGACAGATGGTAGCATTATCAACGAACAATTTATACTTGTCTCAATTTTCTCAGTTCTGAACCACACTCTTCCACGAAAACGGAAGTGACACGAACCAGAACAATCGGACATCCAACAATCCAAAAGACGAAAATCTAATATCCCTCTAGCTGACCTTATGTAGTACCTGCCAGCTTAACCTCTTCTACACCTATATAAAATCGTTTCCTTCCACACATCCTTTAGACACTGAAGGCAGCTTCTATAGAAAAAAGAGAATTGTCCTGCGTATATCAAATAAACAGAATTATTGACTATAACTTAAGCTCTTTGCATATTTCTGCAGAGCTCTTAGGTTTTTTCCCTTGGCAACTAACTCTATACCATCAGCATATGCTAGCAAATGGGCCTCATGCTTCTCCAGCCCAAGTGAAAGACAGATTAATAATATTCTTGATAGCAGCAGTGAAAGAATATACCTTTAAAGGCATCCTTTCTCCACCCCCTGGGTAACAACATATTAGCAAATCTCTGCTATTACTGACAGCTATGCTTGAGCATGTTACTGATCCACCTAAGAATTGCTTATTGAGCTCCATGAGTTATAGCTGCTTCATACAAGGAGTTGTACGATGCACAATCAACGGCTCCTCAATGTCAGAAAACAACCTCTAGCGCATATCTTTTTCCTTCCACTCCCTCATCAGGCAGTTTCATAGGATTTTCCCTTGATATGCGTGATTTGATTTTCTATCAGCGTAATATATCTTATTTGATGGTTTATATGTTTTTCTAGTTCCAGCAAAAAAAGTTCAAACCGATAGAACGGAAATTTTCAGGTTTAGAATAGTTCATTTTTCTAGCCTTGCGAATAAAGGTGACTATAACTTTCTGTCAATGTTAACGGATATACGCTAAGGCTACTCTTGTGGATAAAATCTTTTTTTTTGTGGCTAGGAGGTGAATGTCATTTACGCACTGCGTGTGGGACTCCCATGCTCGCAAGCGACTGGACTACCCACTAAACACCTCCCCTGTGAACCTGAGAACCTAGGCTGGAACCGTTTGACACATTACTCCGGGCCAGGTCTCTTTTTGTTACGCCGTGAGGCGCCTTCAAGCTGGGGATCCCTCTTCTAGCGGGAGGGGAGAGGGAAAGAGGAATTGCCAGGCAAGCGACCCCCCCAGCCCGAACGTCCCCTGCTGCTGTGAGTACCTTTTATCTTTTAGGACTGCCCGAACATAATGTGCCACCTGGTTCCATTTGTCAACCGATTCGAGCATCACCATGACTATAATATCCAGGATGAGCTCTCTCGTCCGTTCCATTTTGTGCACGCAAAAAATATGTGGCAGGCATCGTCTTCCTCTCCTGGGCAAAACAGATAATCAGGGGACCGTGACTTACCAATCTTTTGCAGGTAAGACTGGAAACACCCATGCTCTCTCAAAAGCCGGGTCAGATAGAAGTCAGTCTCACCATGCCTTCGATTTAGCCACGGTCTCACATTCCGACTGAGGCGCGCAATCCACCTTCCCTTTGTGCAATTCACTCGTTGTGTGAGCGCTGTCTCTCCTCGTGGACAATCGTTTCCCTTGCATCCTTGCTTCGTCACAAGTGAATACCCCGGTGCTCTCTAGCAGGTATCACACCTGCAATAACTCTAACCGTCGAATCGGAGACGGTCGGATATGAAGATGCAATCCTCAGTGCTCTTTTTCTCTGTACCTGTGCCAAGCGTTTTTGGTATACCTTCTTCCTGAGAGCGTCGCCTCATATTTCTGTTCCGTACAGTAGCATTGACCTTATAGCACACATCAAGAGGCGTCTTCTTAATGGGTTGGGTCCCCCTACGTTCGCCATAAGTCGAATTAAACGGCGATACTCTCGCAGCAGCCTTCTCAGCCGTTGCCTTGGTTTGCTCAGAGAAAGTCATCTTCGTCCAGTAGCCCCAGGTACCTCACCGCTGGTATCGATTCGATTAGTATGTCTCCATTACTGATCATCCTTACTCTAGGGATTCTCTTTTTTGTCAAGATGGTTTTCTCCATTGCTAAACTGAACTCGCAACCACTCATCCAGTCTTCCACTCGGCGCATTGGCATACCTAGCCGAAGTTGCGCTTGTTCAACGGTGCGTCCAATGACTAGAGCTGCAACAGCATCCGCACAGCCGATCAAGCGCGACTCATCTGGCATCTCCAGCCTTAGTAGCCCGTCGTAAGACACGTTCCACAGGTCTGGACCAAAGATAGATCCCTGGTCAACACCTGATGTAACTTCTATCCTTTGTTGGCCCTGGTTCGTGTCATAAAGCAGGCTTCGTTCCTTCAGGTAGTCCCTCATAAGCCGCATTAGATATTCTGGAACTTAAAAAGGGGTTTTGAGCGTATCCAGAATATCCACCCATCTAGCAGAGTCGAAGGCGTTCCGTCCCTTACGGCTATAAAACTCTGCCTTTGGGACCACGCTCACCACCTCTGCAATCGCATCAATGGTAGAACGTCCTGCTCTCAAGCCGTACAGCCGAGGAGATAAGTCCCCAGCAGCTCGAATCGCGTGAGTGAGTCTGCTCTTGATGAGTTTCTCAAGCACTTTACCAGCAGTATCTAGCATGCATAACGGGCGGTATGCAGTCGGTGATTCGGGTTTTCCCTTCGCCTTGCTGATCAGCGCAAGCCTCGACACCTTCCATCGTACCGGGAAACCCCGTTCCGTAGGCAAGCGTTGAATGTGCTAAGCAACAAGTCAGGACAATGGTGATATATAAGTTGCAAGACCTCAGCTGGAACACCATCTGGACCTGGAGCCTTCCTCGCTTTCAGTGAGATGACTGCCTCTTCCAGTTCCGGCTGTATGAACAGTGGACAGTCTATTGCTGTTTCACCATGGATAGCGTCAACAAGGACGGGATAGGCGGAGAAGAGTGCCCGCACTATCTCGCCCATCCTTTTCCCATTATGTATAAAAGAACTCCGTAAGGCACAAAGCTTCCGCATAACTAGCTTGTAGCTAACCCCTACGGATCTTTGTTCATATTCTTCACTATATCTTGCCAGCAGCGAGCCTTGTTGTTGTTAATCAATTTGCAGAGGCATTTCCTTGCCGACTTATAAGCTGCTACCCGGTTGCATGCCTCGCTACAGTTTCGCACCCGTTAAGCCTCACGCCGAAGCTTGTGACACCCCCTTCGGTTTTTAACGATTTCAGTCAGCCACCAGTACACTGAGGGCTTGCCGTGCCGGGATTTTCGACGGGGCAAAGCAGCTAGTTCTTACGTCCCTTGTGAATCTCCCTGCAGCCGAGCACCCCTGTGAGCTCCTCGATGAACCTCTAGACGTCCATCCTTTCGATGTTCCATCCAATTGTAGAAAGTCGAGAGCACGGATGCTGGGAGACAACATCACTGATCTCAGAATGCACTCATGATCAATGGCTGAATAGTCATCTAATACTCTCCAATTGCGTCTTCTCCGTGTTATGAACTCCGAGGCGAATTTCACGTCAGGTATGGTTCCTTCACAGCCAATACGGCGGAAAGTCGGCGTATTTCCCATGTTAAGTACAACGAGCGCCGTCTTGGCCGCCATTTTTATGATTCGTTTTCCCCACGGATCTGTTGGAGGCATGCCCCATTCGATTACCTTAGCGTTGAAGTTTCCATCAACGAGCACGTTGCAGTCTACGTTCGAGACAGCGCCCTTAAAAGCATTAAGCTTGCCCTGGGAAGATGATATCGGTTCATTCAGCGTTTGTTACACACAAGGAAGGTGGTCCCTGAGCACCGAACCCACACGAAACCATCTCCCCGTCCACAACTATCCACCTGGAAATCACTGTTCCGAACCCAGATGGCGGCAGTACCAGTTTCATTAGGATACCATGATGCAGAATTTTTATCCTGGTGTTGCTCACTCAACAGCAAAAAGTCAGCTTTCATGTCCCTCGCAAACTGCTCATGCAGATTTTGGGCGGTTGAACTGCGGTGTAGGTTTAGTTGCAGGATACGGGTCATCACAGCTCTGATTTTGCCTTGGCTAGGTTTCTTGGAAAACCCGACATTTCCCTGATCCCAATATGTGCCCAAGATTCGGTCTTGGATCAGCATCCTTGCAAAGAATACTGTGTGCCTCCATTGTACACTCTTTTCGTGTATGTCCCACTTCACCGCATTTGTAACATAGGGAACTCTTTTCGGGTCCTTTGTATACTTCTGCGATGTGTCCATAGCCAAAGCATTTAAAACATTGAAGAGGCGCTCCTCTTCGCCGTATTCTGCAGACAATCCACCCTATTCTTACTTTGCCCTTATTCAGAAATTGTTCGGCGTTCTTTTCGGTCAAGTCAATTATGGCCATGCGTTGTCCCCCTTTGGTTTTCTGGTGTCAGCCTGGCTTTTATCCTGCCCATGCTAAAGAACTCCCTTTTGATGGCCTGTTCTACTTCAGCCAGGTCCGTGACGGAGTCAATGTCTCTTATTTCAATCGTTGCCACCGGCTCGAGCGAGGCTATAAGTGTGATTTTGCCGAGGCAGTGCTGGTGTCTTCGGACCTTACATTTCACTTGATATCCCGCAGCACTTCTGCGTAGCATCGGCCATCTTGGGGTTTTAAGATCAGTGCCTGCTGCCGGAATCTTCGTCAGGGCTTCTTTCTCTCCTGTTTCGCTTCAGATCTTTTTTCTTGTTTGGCGTCCGTGCGAACTATATTTTTTGGCGCTTTTTGAAGGAGTTTCTTTGCGGCTTTCTTCGCTCCTTTTGTCAGCACTGTCTGGAACTCCTGATTTGGCGTTCCGTGCCCATCAAGTGCTTCGTCCTTCCTTCTTTTATCCCGATCTCCTTCGATTGGGCTAGATGCCATTCTTTTGTTGACGTTTTGATGGTGGAACTTTCTGTGCGTGCCCTTTAGGCTTAGCCCTCAGCACTTGTTTAGCCTTCTGCTCTTCTTCGGCCTTCTGATCCTCTTTGGCCTTTAACCAGCTCCTCCGATAATACCCTATGCGGTCTAACAGCTCCTCTAGTTGAAGGAGCCCAATCTTTACTCCTTTGCTGATTTTTGGCGAGAGTCGCATGCAAATTTATTCTATTTAGAACATCTCCCGGTTTTCGGATCAGCCTTCCTTCTTCATGTCGCTGGGCGGCAATTGTACTTTGCGACTACCTGTCTTGGGAGAGGTTATCGGCTTCCGTTTCCGAGTACAGTACTTCCGCCACATTTTCGATGGTGGCGATGGAATCACACTACGGCGCTTTATTTGTCTGGTCACTCCTTTCTTTTCCTGGCATGATCTCTTTGTGGACTTCCTGATGGTTCTTTATTATTTCGGGATTCACGACCCTTGCTTCAGTCACTTCGGTAGCGATCGCAGCAATAACTATCGAATTCTCGATATTCTTTATATTTTCCCCCACCACTCGAACATCTGGCGCGTTCTGTGGAGTTTCCCGATCTTCCTTTTTAGGACGCTCTGGCATTTGCATCATTTTTTTTCTGCTTCACCCGAACGCCGCAGGAATCTCAATTTGGACAAGACTGTCTGTTAATCTCCGTTTTTCCCCCGTCTTGACTGTCTTTGTATTCATCGTCGTTTTTGTCATCGTAAGTACCGCTCCCGATGTGCTGTAAACATCGTGGCAACAGCCGCTGATCGCGTCGTCGTTGTTATTTTTGCTTTCTTTATTTATATTTTTTAGGTCTTTGTAAAAAAAATTTTTTACAAAAACCTACTAGTTTCGCGACCTGTCTGTCCGTGCGTCACACCTAATTTCCTCAGAAACTATAGAAGCTAGAATGCTTAATCTATGTGAAAAGGTCTGAAGTGATGGTCTCTTAAAAGTTAAGGTGTTACAAAAAATTTAAAAAATGTTTAAGGGGGGTCCTCCCTAAGAACGAAAACATTTTTTTTATCAAAGGTAGTCGAGTGAGGTATCAAATGAAAGGTCTTGACTAGAACTTTAAAATCTGAAATAAAAAATCTTTTTATGAATTAAGGTGTCCAGGGGAAGGCAAAATGTATCAACAATTTTTGTACCCCACCCTCGCGATTGGACACCTTTCAGCCGAAAAATCTGAAAACTATCACGAATGTGGGCCTTTATGAGTAAAAGGGCAACAAATACCTCAGAAATAGAAACTCATTCAACTTTGTTAATAATAGTATGATTTGTAGATTTTACATTTTCACCCATAAAATCAAAACGGTACCTTTAAACTCCTTGAAATTATATTATGCAATTATATAGACTGATTAAGATATGTACGTCCACAAAATTTAATCGAGACTGAATCATAGTTAGTTATAGCCATTTCAATTGTGAGTTATAGCCATTTCAATTGTATGGAATTACAACAACAATAACTCGTGTTTATGATTGATACATATTTAGAATTAACCTAGGCACTTTTATTTTCTTTCAATTTTCATGAAAATTTAAGGAATCGTGTTTAACATGAATAATTCAATCGGCCGAGCATTCAGAAAAATCATTTAAGCTAGATCAAAATGGCGGCTGCACTGTGCTTATGAAAGAAACTGTGCATCTTTTGCATAAATTTGAACGATTTCATATCCAAGTATTGGATGAATAATTCAAGTTATCGATTCTCGCTATAAGAAAACTTGTTTTTAACCCTAGAACGTTTACAAAGATCTTCTGGTAGGAGCACTCTCCTGCTTACTCAACTTGTTTTTATCTGTTTTTAGGGTTTTTAGTTGATGTTGCTCCATTTTTATTGGGTCTTCCCCCCCTCCTCCGAGCCGCTATCTCCGTTCGTGTGTGTAGTCGCCTTTTTGGTCCCATGGTTATCTTTGCAGAGCAGGGAGCCCATGCGAGGGTTGACACTAGCCCTTGGAGACAAGTACTCAGAGCCAGACCAGCGCTAATCGGAAGTCCGTCTCAACCGAACCTACACCATCAACCCAATGGTGCGAATCTTGAACGTACTCCGAGGCCTGCCAAGGTTTTACTGGGACGGAGACGGTATGATAGTTGAATTGAAGCCGTTCATGCATGAGTGTCACCTCGGCGCTACTGTGCAAAGTAAGCGGGTGGAAACCATTATATCCGCCAGTCCAAAGCATCAATTCTAGTTCGTTGTCAAAAGCGTAGTCGATATTTAGTCAGGGTCGTTACCTGTCATCCCAGGAGGGAACCTCACGGCACCCTCCATATCCTCGGGTCCGTGAGGGCGGCGTTCCCCAAAGAATGCTAACCTCCAAGAGTACTCCAGTCGACCGGCATTCCCCTTGGGGAAATTTCCTCGGGTACGTGAGGGTGGCACTCCCCAAAGAATGCTAGCCTCCAAGAGTATTCCTGTTGGCTGGTTCTTCCCCTGCGGGGATAAAATCTTCCTTAGACATACCAACATAGCCTATCGATTTAAATTAATCGAAACAATCCAGTACATGTTGGATTCCATTCCTTGCTAAGCTCCAATTTCTTTCTACTGCTTTTTCTTCTCGCGGTAGTATGAACAGGTCAGCTGAGAGTTCCTAATTGATTACCTAATTAAAACCAATGTGGGTATTCATTAGAGTTCCTGGTTTGATACCGAAAAAGAGCGGTTGGGTTTTAATTGAATCTAGTTTAACTGTATGGTCCCGCTGAGGACTTCGTGCAGTTTCGCAGCTTTAATAAATGAGGATAGTTTTAAGTGTCACTTTCCTCTTATATTCGCCTTGTTAAATTGTGTACATCTTCCAGTCACCAGCCGAGTATGTCTTCAGTGCCTTATTTAGCAGCCTTCTGGCAGATTTCCCAAAACTTTTGCAGTTTGAAGTTCCGCTAAGGAACTCTTACTCTTACTCTATTTGATTTTAGATTCAGCGGACAAATGGCCACTAAATAATGAACTAAAATCGAGTTGAATTGCTTAAGGCTCCTTTCAACTTTCTGCCTAGTTTTATGCTTAAAGTACAGATAATTCTTTTTCTTATCATTCCACAAAGCTTTCTATTTGTCCAGCGTCTTCAGGGTCATTGCGTTAATGGCAGAGGCTATTGATACTTTTTAAGAGTATCTGCTACCGTATTCTTCGAATTGTTTGCTAAGGTTCTCTTTGGCGTGTACTCCTCTGTTAATCTCGTTGTTTTCCCGCCAATTTCCAAAACACAATTTCTATATTCCTATTGATATTTTTCGGCTCACTGTCAAAAGAAAAAAAACCTTCTTGTCAGTGTTTTGCACTCGTTTCTTGGCCAAGACGTTCTTAGTACTGCATCATATTCACGTGCTGCTCAACATCACGCCCACGCCTTTCAATTTTCTATAAAATCTTATATAAATTTAGGCAAAATACGAGTACATATCAGACTAGGCGAAATGGACAAGAAAATCCTGGAAATTATGCTCAGAAAATAAGGCTGCCTTACGACTAGTAATCTTCACAACAATTAAAAACTCAAATGTAGATGATTTTGATTAGGGTAAGATAAGGCGTTTGATGGCTCAATTGTAGCAAAGTTATAGTAATCTATGAATATGCACGTTGAATGCTTGAATAAATCGAATGAATAAATATTTATCCAACATTAAATAGAATGCAAAATTTTAGTTGCACAGTAAGTGTGTGACAGGGATAAAGAAGAGAGTGACTATTAAATTTGGCAGTACGCTAGTCAATTATTTTGTTTGATATCCGCAGGCCAATTCTCTTTTTTCTTGAAAATTCGCCGTTGGCAGCTTGACGATAAATTTAAGATTGTCTTTTATCCAATTGGGCAATTGAACATGAATTTAGATGATTTACTTAAGCACCTAGCATAAAATAAACTTTTATAATCTTCGCGATTTGTGTGTAATTTTCCAAAAGTGTTTTCCTCGGTGTGAATTGGTGGCAGTGGATTTGATGTGGGCTATGCCCGAAATGTTTCGTTATATCAAACTATGGCCAGTAACCCATATAACTTTCATATTTTTTTCGGATGTTTACATTTTAGTAAAAAAATACATCATACATTTTTTATTCATCGTACAGAAAAATTAAAAATATATTCTTATAGCACTTAAAACTGTTAATAAAGCTACAAGCACTTCTGTCATAAATTATTCTATTTTTCAATAACTAATTTGAGTTATTACTCAGCCTAAAGTTTTAAACGCGGTCTAGAGTCAATAGTAGGCGAATATTCAACCTTTATAAGGGCGCAGAATAAATATGCAAATTTCAAATAATTGGAGTCAATTTTCCATTCAGTGTCCTTTAGTAACCGTTCGCCCAAAATAATGTTATTTACTTCTTCCTGGTTTATTTGTGGTGCGTAAAATAACAAGGGAATTGACAAAATCAACTCAAGAAAGTCTTCCAGTTTCCAGCAATAAATCACGAAATATACCTAGACTGGCGTCAATCAAATCTTTGTTTACTCTTTTGTCCATTTCCCTTCGCCACAAACTCTAAAATTCATTTAAATTGACGAAAGTAATAACTTTTGCTCTCACAATAAATAAGCTTTCTTAAACCCTGCAGTAGTTAAATTAACATCCGAAAATTGATGGCTAAGTTGACTGAAATTCGTTGTTGAGATAAGCAAATAGCATAAAATTTACTTTTGTAAGGGACATCAAATAGGGGAAAACAAATTTGGTTTGAGTTATACTCTTGGATTATCATCTCAAAAGCATTTATACCGTAGTCAAGTTTGGTGTAACAGTGGTGAAAATATCTCTACTTTAATTTCAATTATGAATACTTGAATAGTTTTCAGAATTTCGGAAGTTAAATATGCCTATTACATATGTTCATCTTTATATCCTTTAGGATTCCAGGAAACATTTTAATACAAAGAGAAAAATCATTCCTTCATTGTCCAGGAAAGTTTTGTGTATCTATTTTTAGCTCAAGAAATTAATGACCGAAGCTTTCATGTGCATGGGATGTGGCTTTCCAATTGAGGATGTTCATTTCCTTGGAAATTCAAAAGGTCTCACTAAATAAAATTGTTCTCTTCTCATTTCATGGGTTATTTACATTTGGTAAAAGATGCTATTTATTTCAAACGTTTCCTTACCTTTGAGTGTGAGTTTTTATCTACAAAGAAATAGATGTTTGAAAATATGATACAATGGCTGAAGTTTTTTTATTCCGTTTAATGAACTTTTTTATGTAAAAAATTCTGGACATTTATTGAATTGAAATGTCTGTCTTTAGGCTGTACTTTGTAAAGCTGCAAAATTAAAGTAATTTAGTCGTAGATAAAAAGATTGGTGTACGTTATAAATCATCGTTTCAACAATTAGTAATAGCCCCAATAAAGCTCTATATAACAGTGAGTGATGACAATTATCGATCGATTATATGTATTTCAATTCATTGCAGGTAAAAGAGGCTGAAGATTGTTACAATACTGCTCTACGTCTTTGTCCACATCATGCCGACTCGCTTAATAATTTGGCCAACATCAAACGAGAACAAGGGTACATTGAAGAGGCTACACGTCTTTACCTCAAGGCTTTGGAAGTGTTTCCAGAATTTGCGGCTGCTCATTCCAATCTTGCGTCAGTCTTGCAACAACAAGGCAAGCTCAATGAAGCCCTTATGCATTACAAGGAAGCCATTCGCATCCAGCCTTCATTCGCCGATGCTTATTCGAATATGGGCAACACACTGAAAGAGTTACAAGATGTAGCTGGAGCGTTACAATGTTACACACGAGCTATACAAATTAACCCAGGATTTGCGGATGCCCACAGTAATTTGGCTAGCATTCACAAGGATTCAGGCAACATTCAGGATGCGATACAATCGTATCGTACGGCGTTGAAGTTGAAACCAGATTTCCCAGATGCGTATTGTAATTTGGCTCATTGCCTACAACTTGTTTGTGATTGGACAGATTATGCAGCTCGAATGAAGAAGCTTGTCAGTATTGTGGCGGAGCAGTTGGAAAAGAATCGCTTACCATCGGTGCATCCACATCATTCGATGCTATACCCGTTGACACATGAATATCGTAAAGCTATTGCAGCACGACATGCAAATTTGTGCCTTGAGAAGGTTCACGTCCTACACAAATCCCCCTTCAAATTTGCCCGTGAAATAACTGGACGCCTAAGAATTGGTTATGTGAGTAGTGACTTCGGAAATCATCCTACTTCACATTTGATGCAATCAATTCCCGGACTGCATGACCGTTCGTGTGTCGAAATCTTTTGCTACGCTCTGAGTCCTGATGACGGAACGACATTCCGTGCGAAAATCGCTCGTGAAGCTGAACACTTTATTGATCTCTCAGCGGTAGCATGTAATGGAAAAGCAGCTGACAGAATTCATAGTGATGGAATACATGTTCTAGTTAATATGAACGGTTACACAAAAGGAGCCAGAAATGAAATATTTGCGCTGCGACCAGCTCCAATCCAGGTGAGCGTCAAAAAATAATCCCTACTACTATCCTTGTACACGATTATTACTTCGAACTAAATCCAGCATTACATACTTGTATCTCAATGACACGAAATTTTAAATTTTTTTCAGGTAATGTGGCTTGGATATCCTGGCACAAGTGGAGCCAGTTTCATGGACTACATAATAACAGATGCCGTGACGAGTCCAATGGAACTAGCAAGTCAATACAGTGAGAAACTAGCGTACATGCCGTACACATATTTCATTGGTGACCATAAGCAAATGTTCCCCCATTTAAAGCAGCGTCTCATTGTCAGCGATAAAACTCATGGTGGCAATGTTGTGGCCGATAATGTTGCTGTAATTAATGCTACGGATCTATCACCGCTTGTTGAAAGTACAGATGTGAAAGAGATTCGTGAAGTTGTGATTGCCGCTAAGCCAGTTGAGATTTCATTAAAAGTTGCAGAACTTCCAACCACTACACAAATTGAAACTATGATTGCATCAGGCCAAGTGCAAACATCTGTGAATGGAGTCGTCGTGCAGAATGGGTTGGCTACTACCCAGACAAATAATAAGGCAGCAACTGGCGAAGAGGTGCCACAGAATATTGTGATTACAACACGGCAACAGTACTTCTTGCCAGATGATGCAATTGTCTATTGCAATTTTAATCAATTGTATAAAATTGATCCACTTACATTACACATGTGGGTGAATATTTTAAAGCATGTACCAAACTCTGTGTTGTGGCTATTGAGGTTCCCCGCTATAGGAGAACAGAATATTAAGAAGACAGCAGAAGACTTAGGTGGGTAGTGGAGGATAATAAAGTTATCTATACATATTAGCCTGTCAAGTGTTGGTAGATTTTTATTAATTGAATCTTTGCTTTCTTTTTCAGGAATTAATGTAAGTAGGATTATTTTCTCAAATGTTGCTGCAAAAGAAGAACACGTCAGGAGAGGACAGCTAGCAGATGTTTGTTTAGATACGCCACTTTGCAATGGTCACACAACATCAATGGATGTTTTATGGACCGGCACTCCAGTTGTTACATTGCCGGGAGAGACATTGGCTTCAAGGTTAGTTCGTTTTGCGTGTATTAGAATTTGTAGATTGTTATGACTAGGTGTAATGCATTACAACTTTAGCAGATTTATTGTGCATGTACGTCTATTAGGACTTACTTATAAACGGTTATTTTTTAAGATGGTTTATTGACGTTTTTAAAGCAGGATTATGTGATGCACATTTTTTTTTTTCTCCTCTACCTAACCTTCGTTAGGCTTGTATTGGCTATGGCTTATGTGATGCACATGAACTGCCGATTGAAAGTGATATAATGACAGAATTTTCTGACGACTAGGGCTGTCTGTCAATAAATGTCGTCTAATAACACTCTTAGATATATGTGATGCTTAATGCATCTCTAAAAACTTTTGATTTGATTTTATCGAACGGCTTGGTCAAGCTTTCACTAGTTTGATGATGTGAACTGATTTATGATAGCTTGAAATATTCATTTCGAATGTTGTCTCATAAATTTGTACCGAATGTTGATGTGTTTCGTTTTGACGTGAAATCATCGTGATTCAAGTATAGGAATAGTAATATTGGTATCACGAAATAGTTGAATCGGTTTGTCATATATGTTTTGCGATTTCATTTCTGAACGGCGGTTGATAAAGCATAAAACTCAATTTCACAGGATGAGAGCATTACTTAGAAGCTCACAAAATAGCAGTTCATTTACCTCTTGGTGAAGTTAATGGCGAGTTAAACATCGACATATGCAGTGAGAGTGTCTATCACTATGGTGTCGAAAGAAATACATGTGTAGATCGTAGTCTCTCTTCTTCTTCTTCTTAGCATTACAGCTACTCTTGGGCCTTGGTTTCCTGCAAATAGTGCCTCCAACTGTCTCGGTCCATTCACCGCGTCCTCCTAGTACGATGAAATGTTCGTCGACGTTGTTAGCCCAGCGTTTTTTCGGCTTCCCCACTGGCCTCCACCCTTCAGTTCACCCAACGGATACCTTTTTGGGTATCTGTTGTTCGTCCATGCAATTCACAGGGCCAACCCTTTGCAGCTTCCGCAGTCTTCCAATCGTTGAGACCACCGACTCGTCGAAAATTTCATATAGCTCATGGTTGTATCGAATTCGCCATTGGTTCCCGTCTAGCTTCGCTCCAATTATTCACCTTAGGACCCGTCTCTTGAAGGCTTTGAATATGTTTGGGGTGCTTGGGTTTGGGTCCGTGTTTCACTCCCATAGTATAGCACAGGTCTATCTTATGTAATAAACTCAAGCAGTCGAGCAGTCCTGTGGTGATCAGGAGTGGCTGCTCTTGAAGAGAGAAGGTGGTCACCCCGTCGAACCTGCTTAGTTTGTTGTTTTACTGGGTTTAAGTTAATTACATCCGTCAAGTTTCCATACTTTCAGCAGAGATGAGTGGTTCACTTCAGCCACTTTAACATTTTTAGGTTTGACATTCCTCTTGTAATGTAACGACCTTCTTCAGGGGAAGTAATGGTTGCTTTTTATACAATGTTTGCGTTTATCTTAAGCCACCGTGTCGAGGAAAACAATTTTGAATTACTGTAGAGTAGCTTAATTAACACATAATAGAAGAGATCATTTCAACGATACTAAAAATTGATCGGTATGTCTTGTAGAGTACGCGTGATAAATATTTTGTAGTGTAGCTTCGTGGCGCGACAAGAAACCGCCTCGAATGGTCCCGCAACTAACTAGTCGACAAGCACGCGGCAAGTGAAGCCAATCATCTGAGCTCGGTCTTCTTTCTAGCTCACTGATACTTGTGCCAGAACATAGGCACTCGTGCCCTGCACAAATTTAAGCACCTAAAACTCATTACACTTACCACTGATTTGTATACTTGGAGCTTTGTTTTCCAGTGTATGCAGCTGGTTTTCAAGATCGTCAAAATTGAATAATATATTTTATTTGCGAGCTGTATACTTCAGCGTATTTCGTCTCTTTCATTGCCGGTTCTCGTTAGGCTCCCGCCTAAATACACAAATTCGCCCACATTTTCGATACTGTTTTAACCAAGGGTATTTTGTGTATTTGAGGTATTTTTCCTCGACTGCGTCATGAGCTTTGTTTTATTTTAATTTATTTGTGGCCCTGTTAGTTTTGCCTTGTTGTCAAATTTCAGGAAAATATCTTTGGCGGTTGTTGAATGACCGTGACAAAATGTTGATGTCGTCCGCATAGGCTACCAATTGGCTCGACTTGTATGATAACGTACCTCTTGTATCAACAGGTAGCTTTCTTGTAGACATATTTCACTAAATTGAATAACAAATGGGGCCAGATCATCCCCCTATTCTAGTTCGATATTTGTGTCAAAGGCATCGGTGAATTGGTTATTGATGCGGTAAGACTGACTAATTTGGCTAGAATATCAAAGCAAAGCATTATTTGGTACAGTATGTTACGAACAACACTGTCGTATGCTTGCTTAAAGCCAACGAAAATTTGGTGTATGTCTAGATTGAACTCCCAGCATTTCTCAAGTGTCTGCTTGACTGTAAACAATTGGTCTATTGTCGATCTACCTGCTCTAAAGCCATCTTAACATTTCCCAATAATACTGTTGGCGTTTGATCCGATTTTATTTTCTAAGATCTTTGAAAATATTTTGTATGCCGTACAAAGTAGTGATATGCCTCTATAGTTTTCGCACTGTAGCTTTCCACCTTTTTTGTGGATAGGGAATATAATAGATTGGCTCCACTTCTTTTGTGTACTGCTGGCACCATATTTAATGAGCTCCTCTGGAATCTCATTTACACCCGGTGCTTTATTATTCTTTTGGGGCTTGATGGTGGAAGAAACTTTATCCAGAGTTGGTGGGACCAATGGAAGCTCTCTGGGAATATCTGTAGGCTCCGATGCTATGGAGGTGTGTGGAGGATTAAGAAGGTTCTTGAAATATAATGCCCATCTTTCCTTAATCCTGTTTTCATCAGCGATGATGTTGCCGATGTCATCGTCCAAGAGCCGGGAAGTGGTCCTAAAGAAAATACCACAATTCAGTCGAGTGACTACGTTCCTTCAACAGATCTCGATTCTCTTGTCATTTGTGCGTCTATACCTTTGAAGAATAACTTCATCTCTAGAGTGGCGTACCAAACTTAAGTTGAAGACTAAAAGCGTTGTAGCACCAAAAAGTTTGGATCATGCGTTAAAGGTTTTAGTTGTCATAAGTTGAGTTAGGAAAATTTAACGGACAAAGTAGTTGCCTCATTTAAATTGGTGATTTCTGCAAATACTGATATTGTCCTGAATTCGAATTACTGGCCTGCTGGTGTACTTGTTAAGCCGTTTGATATGAGACGAAGAAATTTTCGTCGATCTATAAACGAAATCCCAAAGCTTTAGTCTCAAGTAATCGACGAATATTCTGATAATCATAATGTTTATTGCACTGTATCCTCTTTAAACATCAATGAATCTTTTTCAAACCTTAATACTGTTCAACTTAACTTCTCCTTCTCCTAATAAAATGTGTATCTCTATTTTTTATCAAAATGTACGGGGATTAAGGGCCAAGCTTGAGGAAATCTTAATCTCCTACCAGCTTAGTAATGATTCTATTATTTGCTTCTCCGAGATTTGGCTGAATGCAAATATTTTGAGTAGTGAAATGTTTCCTGATCATATTGTATATAGATGTGACCGCGACCTATTGCTACTAATAAGGCTGATGGTGGCGGAGTTTTGGTTGCAGTGAGCAAAACTCTATCTAGTTCTCTTTACTCTGATTTCTGTTTTTCCCATACTTTAGAATGTGTTATTGCCAAAATTTCTCTCCCTCATAATACTTAATTTCATCTATTTATATCCCCTGTATTTTACCGTTAACTATTTATGAGACATTTTTTGATGATCTATCCTCTTATCTAGTTTTGCGACACCCTCACGCCAAAATATTGGTTTGCGAAGATTTTAACTTACTATACATAGAGGGTAAGAATGATCCTACTCCTTCTATCTCGTCAGTTGATACTTTTTCTATAACCCTGTCATCTTTCCTTTCTCATTGCTCCTTTTCTCAATTTAATCATATCCGCAATCCGGATGGTCGTCTCCTTGACTTGTTCTATCAAATGTTCCAGTTAGCTGCTTATCTGTATTTCAAGCTGTACATCCGTATGTTCCTCCTGATCGGCATCATCCCTCCTTTATCTATAGATCTTATAGTCGACGAAATTAAATTTAACAAACTTCTTGCTACTCCAAAATTTAAATTTTTTAATGCTAACTATGAAGCAATTAATACAGAACTACTTTTAGTCTGTGTGGTCTAGTGGTTAGAGCATGAACGCAAAAGCAGAAGGTCCCAGATTCAAATCTCGTTGGGAACAACGTGATTTAGTTCAGGGGATTTTTCGGACAGACTATGGGTGTTCACTCAGTGGTGATATGTGCTGAGTTAATCAGATTATATCATAGCTGAGCAGGCACACGGGAGCATGGTACTGACCAAACCAACTTCTGAAAAAATTTATACGGTCATGAAAATGAGATACTCTAGCTATCTCTAAGCGAAGGCCCTAGAGGGGTTGTAGTGCTACAAAGAAGAAGAAGGCTTTTAGTCAACTGGCTAAATTTCTTTAGAGGCCTAAATTGTGAGGCTCCTAAAGATAAATTTTACATTCATATTTATAACCTTATTAGCTGTTTTACACCTCTTCAGGCATCCCGTAAATTAAATCAAAAACCTTGATTTACAAGGCGAGTGCTTAGTGCCCTACAAGCAAAATATAAGGCACATCGTGTCTTTAAAGCACTTGGCACTATTGAAGCTAAATCTAATTTAAGCAGGCTGCGTGCTATTGCCAAGAAAGAGATCAAATATGCTCTGAAGACTTATTTTAGTAGTCTGGATAGTTCTCTTGTGGCTAATAATACAACGCCTTTTTGGTCTTATATTAGGTCGCTGAAATCTTCTTCTTCCAGTCCTAGTAATGTCCGTTGGGATGGTGCAGAAGTTTCATCTTCTCAAGAAGTTACTGACTCATTCGCCCAATTTTTCTCTTCGACTTTTTCTCCTGCCGTTGCACCAGTGCATCCTGTTGTCTCACCTAATCGTCTTCCCGTCCCAATTTCCTATATTTGTACAGATATATCTGAAGTCGAGCCTTGGATCAATGCTCTTGATCCTAATATCAGCTCTAGGCCGGATGATTTGCCAAACATATTTGTGAACTCGTTAGCTTCATCGCTAAGTTTTCCTTGATCTCTCCTCCTCAATCTTAGTTTGAGTATTGGTACTATCGCTAACCCTTGGAAAACAGCTAATATTTTGCCTATTTTTAAAAGTGGTGATCCTATGTCACTTTCCAATTAACGCCCTATTTCCTTAATTTCCTGGTTTCCAAAGTTACTTGAACGATTGGTTCAGAATCGACTCTCAAACTCATTAGCTCCTATTATTGTTCTAGAGCAGCATGGCTTTTTCAAAGGATACTCCACTACCTTCAATTTAACGGAGTTCACAAATAGTATTGAAAGAGCTTTGGATAACCAACTGCAAGTTGATGTGGTCTTCACAGATTTCTCCAAGGCCTTTGACACTGTGAATCATTTTCTCCTTTGTCGTAAGCTTGAAGGTCTTGGCATCTCGGGTGCTCTTTTATCTTGGATGTCATCTTATCTATCGCATGTCGTCCCTGTCCAGTAAGTCTCTGTGGTACTGCGTCTAGTGCTTTTTATCCTTCATTTGATGTTCCACAAGGTTCGATCCTTGAGCCTCTTCTCTTTCTGCTGTTCATAAATGATCTCCCCTTTTCAATTAATTCCTCTCGCCCCTTGAATGCTGATGGAGCAGTCAAATCCCATTTAGACTGTCAGCTCCACCAAACTGATCTGAATGCTCTAAATAAATGGTGTGCTTCAAACTATTTATGTCTTAAAATTACTAAATGTCATAAAATGACTTTTTCTCTCAAGAACTCTCCTATTAATTTTAATTTAATATTAAATGATACTTTGCTCATTCATAAAGACCTTGGAATAACTTCATTCATAAAGACCTTGGAATAACTTTTAATCCAAAAATCAAATTTGATGCACATATTTTAAATGTAATTACTAAGGCGTCTAGAGGCATTTACAAAAATTTAATAGATTTCTTCTTCTATCCCTCATTTGTTTGTCTTGTTCACCCTTTGCTGGAATACTGTTCTGTTATCTGGTCCCCCCGATATTTCTATCTCGCATCTTCTTTAGAAACTGTCCAAGGAAAGTTTACGCATTTTCTTTTCCTTAAGTTTAATTTGCCGTAACAGCCCTGTGAAAGTCGTTTATCCTTCCCATGTTTTCCATTTCAAATATCCCAACGAACTTATCTAGACCAATGTTTTTTGTATAAACTTTACTACCATCAAGTCCCGTTCAATATTTTTTTAGAGCTGCGTTTCCGACAAACATCTCGTTCATCCCGGATGAGCTCTTATTTCGTTACCCCATACCCTAGAACTGATTTATATTTTCATTCACTAATTTTAAGAATCATACGAAATCATAATAATCTCGAGCTTGGGCCTTTCCCCTCTTCTTACATAGCATATAAGAAAAAAACCAAGAGACACTACTAATTTAACGTACAATTATTGTCACTTTATTATGTCTTCATTTAATGTTGCTGTATTTATTCTTTGCGTTCCATTTTGTTATTGGGTTGTATTCAGTCTGTTCTCCTCGCGGGCAACCATCTCCCTCGCGTCTTCGTTTCGATGCGAGTAAATAGCGCGGCGCTCTCTAGCAAGGGAGGCAACAGGTATCACGCCTGCAATAACTCCACCGAATCAGAGACTGTCAGCTATGAAGATGCAATCTTCAGTGCTCCTCTTCTCTGTACCTGTGCCAAGCATTTTAGGTGCACCTCTTAACTCAGAGCGTCGTCCCGTATTTCTGTTCCTTACAGTACCACTGACCCTACTCATCAAGAAGCGTCTCCTTGATGGGCTGGTTCCCCCTACGTTGGCCATAAGTCAATTTAGAGCCGATACTCCCGAAGCAGCCTTCTCAGGCGTTGCCCTGATTTGCTCAGAGAAACTCATCTTCGAGTGGACCAGTATCCCCAGGTAATTTACCGCTGGCTTCGATTCGATTAGTATGTCTCCAATGCTGATCGTCCTTACTCTAGAGGTTGTCTTTTTTGTCAAGATGACCACTTCGATTTTCTCCAGTGGTTGATTGAACTCGCGAGCAGTCATCCAGCCTTTCACTCGTCCCATTAGCGTACCTAGCCTAAGTTGCGCTTGTTAAACGATGCGTCCAGTGACCAGAGCCGCAACATCAACAACATAGCCGATCAAGCGCGACTCATCAGGCATCTCCAGTCTCGTAGCCCGTCGTAAGACACGTTCTACAGGTCTGGACCAAGAATAGATTCCTGGGCAACACCCGATGTAACTTTCATCTTTCGTTGGCCATATCTCGTGTCGTAGAGTAGGCTTCGGCCCTTCAGGTAGTACCTCAGAAGCCGCGTGAGATATTCTGGAACTTGAAAAGGGGTTTCCAGCGTATCCAGAATATCGGGCCATCTAGCGGTGTTGAAGGCGTTCCTAACGTTGAGTTTCACCACCAGAACGATCCTTCGCCTGGTGTGGTTATATGCCTCTGCCTTTTCGGTCGCGTTCACCACCTCTGCCATCGCATCAATGGTGGAACGTCGTTTTCTAAATGCATACTACCGAGGAGGTAGGTCCCCAGCAGCAAAAATCGCGTCAGTGAGTCTTCCCTTCTCTAGCACTTTCCCAGCAGTGTCTAGCATGCAAAAGGGGCGGCATGCAGATGGCAATCCGGGATTTCCTTTCCCCTTACTGATCAGCACGAGCACGAGGTGATGATGCTGCTAGTTGAGTTCATCAAGTCTTGAGCTGCCAGTTCTTCCGCCCCCTGGGGATCTCCCTGCAGCAGAGCACCTGCTGTGAGCACCTCAATGAACCTCTCGACGTCCATCCTTTCGATGTTCCGCCCAATGTAGAAAGTCAAGAGCACGGACGTCGGGGGAAAACATCACTGATCTCAAGCAGAATGCCCTGATCATGGCTAAGTAATCCTTTAACACTCTCCAATTGTGTATTCTCCGTACTAAGGACTCCGAGGTGAATGTCACGTTCGGTATGGTTCCTTCTTAGCCAATACGTCGGAATGTCGGCGTATTTCCGGTGTTTAGTACGACGAGCGCCGTCCTGACCGCCATTTCTAGGATTCGTTTTCTCCGTGGATCTACTTGAGGCATGCCCCATTCGATTGCTTTAGCGTTAAAGTCTCCACCAACGTGCACGTTGCCGACTGCGTTCGAGACAGCGCCCTCCGAAGCATTAAGCTTGGATTGGAAAGATGATATCGATTCGTACGACGTTAGGTACACACTAAAGAAGGTGGTTTCTGATCACCGCATACATACGAAACCATCACCCCATCCACAACTCTTCCCCTGGAAAGCACTGATCTGAATCCAGGTGGCGACAAAACCAGTTTCGTCAGGATACCGGGATGCAGAACTTTGATCATGATGTTGCTCACTCAGCAGCAAAAAGTCGGCTTTCATGTCCCTCGCAAACTGCTCAAGCAGGTTTTGGGCGGTTGAAATGCGGTGTAGGCTTAGTTGCAGGATGCGGGACATCGAAGTTCTGATTTTGCCTTGGCTAGGGCTTCCTGAAAAACTCGACATTTTCCTGATCCCAAGACGTGCCCAAGATCCGGTCTTGGATCAGTATCCTTGCAAAGAATACAGTATGCCTCCTTTGTACACTCTTTTCTTTTATTTCCCATTTCACCGCATTTGTAACACGGGGAACTCCTATCGGGGATGCTTTGCATTCTTGTGGATCTCATATCTTGAATATCATTTCCAGTCCTGTTCGTTTCCTGAATGGTCAGTATGTTTAATTTATATTGACTGGCCTTTTGAAGAATGCTCTTAACAGCGCCAGGGTTTTGCAGTGATCTGACATCCCAGGATCCAATGCCATGGCCATTAATATTAATGTAGGGTTTTCCAGGGACGGGGAGTTAGCCCGTCCCCCAACCTCCATTCGGCGCGGAAGACTCGCCTTCACTCTCTTACGTCACTACAAAGGAGGTGTAAGTGGGATTTACCAGCAAAGCTGCAGGTGTATTTGCAGTTATTGGCATCGGCATTGAGTGTCCCGTCATTGGGGAACCAGTAAACACGATGTGCGATTTGGAGACCATTTATTACCATTTTGCCGTGTGATTTAGGATGAGCGATCATGGGAGCTGTCGGTTGTGGAAACAAGGGATCCCTATTTTCTCAAATAGGCTTGGCATCATCTACGGCGGGGCTTTATTAACTTCGTGCATCATTCATAGTTTATCTATCTTTGTTCATTAAATTATTTAACATTAAATTATTAACTTCATAAATTATTTACCAATTGTAATTGATCATTCAAGCTTATTGTAAATTTAAATTCAAAGTTCACTTTGTACATTGTGTTGATTGTTTGCATGTTGTGCATAGAAATTTTTACATGACGCTTAATACCCTATATTTAATAATTCACGTTCAGCATTAAGCGATTTGTAAAATGATGATAATAATCGAAAGAAAACTAATTTATTTTAGGTGTAAGCAAAATTTGTAAACTATAAACACGAATAACAATAATAATTCTTGGCTGTTTTCCCCTCACTCAAGGAACATTTTTTCATATATATTATTTATTAATAATAATTCTACTCAGTTTAACAAAAAAACTACAATAGAATTTACTTACACTCATCCATCCTATTCATTGACGAGCAAAAGACTACAACAATTATGTCTTTTAGCTAACATCTAAACTGCATCTGGTGTGAACGCTCTTTAGATACTTTTCACTAAAAAAAAAAAACAACAATAACGTTAAATTTAGCAATAATGAGCTGGAAGAAAAATTGAAGAACGAAAAACACAAACCACGAATAACCACGAATACTTTAGCTATTGTCATTCAGCCACCAATACATAGACTGCCCCGTCTCAGTCCGACCTGCCTCAACAATCCTAGCAAATTAGTATTACAATCTAACCGTACCTTATCGAAGGCTTTCTTCATATCAATTAGACATGCTCCCACATATTCTTTGTTGTTTAGTTTCCAACAGATGTCTGAGGTTACTTTCGCTATTGCGTGTATGGTCGAATATCTGGCACGAAATCTAAACTCTCGATTCAGCATCAACTCATATTTCTCGATTCGTGCGTTTAATACTTGGTTCAGTATCCTTTCAAACACCTTGCTGGTGTTAGGCAACAACCTGATTGGCCGATAGCTTCTAGGACACGAAAAGTCCTTGCCTTTCTTAAACTCCTTAATTACCTTGACCTTTTTCCCCGTTTCCCATCCAACCGCTAAGACTGTTAGGCGTAGAATCTGATGGTGGATATTACTCATTTCTTCAATCATGTAATGATTGAAGGAATGATTGAATATGTTTTTTCAATTGCAATCCTAACATTTGTAACATAATATACGATAAAATTGTTAAATGTAGCCCATTTTTCATTTATCATTGTTCTTTCTTCTGTGAAATTAAAAATTAGCTTGAATTGTATTGTACTCGTATTTCTACCAATTCATGCAAGTTGTATGTATTGTAGTTCTTGATAAATATATTCATTTTATTTTTTCTCTTACTATTCAGAGTCGCAGCGTCTCAACTAGCTACTCTTGGATGTCCTGAACTGATCGCACGAACACGACAAGAGTATGAGGAAATTGCCATCAAATTAGGCACTGATCGTGAATATCTGAAAGCAATGCGTGCTAAAGTTTGGGAAGCACGCGTTGAAAGTCCTCTCTTCGATTGCCAACAATACGCCCAAGGACTAGAGAAGTTATTCAACAAAATGTGGGAACGATTTTCGCGATGCGATCAACCAGATCATGTATCTGCGAATGACAAATAATTCATTTGTTTATACTCAACAATTTTGACAAGTCTAATTCTAGTTGTTATTTTAATGTATTATTTTGACCTAGATGCAAGCGTCATACTTTCTATGTGTATTTTTTATAGAGAGGATAATTGTTTGTCAAATTGATTTTTATAGTAGTAGAGAGAAAGATATTCAATTCGGATTGATCCCTTTTTTGAGATTGAAGAATAAATTGAATCGGCTTTTTAAGATAAACGCAAATGGGAAAGTTTCCATTTTTTGATGCTTTATATTATAATTTCAAAAAGTGATATTATAATTGGGTATTATACGCGAAAACGGACATACCGATTGAAATAATAACGAGAAGTACTAGGTTTAGAGAAGTCACGCGTCTTGATGAATTTTCTCATTATTGAAAACGCGTTGTTTGATAAAAGAAATCGCGAACGAAGCGCATGATCGATTTTAGAAGATTGTGCTTATTAAATTGATATCTGAATTAAGACTTAAATTTGTTAACAATACGCTAAACAGACATAAAATTATTTGAATATATAGAATTGCAAAATGGTGTTAGAAACATCCAAGAAAGCCTTTTGCAAGTATAAATCTAAGTGGTTGAAAAGTGAATTTCTTTTGGAATTCGTCTAATCAAATAAATCTCTTCAACAATTTCTCATGATATATGTTGGCCAGTTCCAATGTTTATCACTTGGCACCATCTTAAGACAGTCAACATGATTGAACTCCTACCAAGTTTAAGTATCTCCTTTTCTTCTGATTCCAAATTTTAAGTTCAAAAAAAGTTCAAAAGCCATTCTCTTGAAATGATATCAACATATTTATTCTAGAGGCTTGACTCCTTTTGTAAATAGTTCAGAAACCAATCATTGTTCCGAAAAAGAAACATGATTTTGCACGAATAAAGATCAATGAAGTAGCAACAAAGAGAAAATACTAAATGATGTTAATTTTATTAATTTATTTTTAAGCAGACTGAATTAATTATTAAAATGTTTAATCTTTTCAGTAGATATCGAGGTTTTGCTTTAGTAGATTAGACATTTATGTTCGGAAAATTCCAATAAAATGGAGTTGAGAGCTGTTAAAAAACAATTAAGAATTCGTTAAAGATAACAATTCAATATTTTTTCTAGAGCTATTCATATTTACATGGAAAGAATGAGTAATAATTAAATAGCATCAATTTTGAGAATATAGAACAATAAACACATACACACACAATAGGAATGTAAAATAGGTTCTCCTAATTTTTCGCTTAGTACATTATAATAAATGCTCTAAAGGGATGTAATCGAGAAAATAATAAAGTGAGAATTGTATATGTTTGTCGAAATTGGTCTTTGATTTCTGATTTCTTCTTCGTTGTATCATTCATTTCTTTCATACAGTATAAAATTTCCCAAAAACATTAATGATTGTCACAGAGGTCTATGATGATTGTGCCGTTATTATTCAAAAGTTACGTACAACCAATATGAACATTTATCCTACAGAAACTAACTGAGAGTACATTATTGTAATGTCATAAACAAAGTTTGATAGTGGATTGAAAAATCCGGAGGAATTAGTTCGGCTTTAGTAGGATTCTGTAAACAAACAAATTCTTTCGCAATTTCTGGAAACCTCACAAAAATAAACAAAAATCGTAATTAATAATTTAAAAAAATCTATTCTATATTTGAACTAGATCTAACTTTTAAGGCAAAGCAGTGCACTCCTTCAAAGTGCAACCGGCCTTTTCTTCGTCCTAGAGGTATGGAATTTGTAATTTCATAGCGCGATATAACTACGCATGGTTCGTCGGGCGTCACATTTATGCATCCCTTTGCAAACTTTGAAATTCAACATAGATCTTCCTTTTTAATTCTGGCTAGAATCCCAGTTGATCAAAACGTAAATTCTCTCGTTTCCGTCGCTCCAACATTGACCCACACAGTAGACAACACAAACTTGCTTTTAAAGATAAATAACAACTTGGTTAGACTACTGAGGAGCACTGTAGTATCTATGTAATATGCGGAATATTTTAGGTTAGAATATCGAACAGTCTTTTATACGCACTATACATTAGTTTCCTTTGGAACTAGAGATGTATAATTTTTGCTTAAGGTAGGTAAAGTGGCAGGCCCTTCGTCAATCTCCGGCGATGTCTCACGTAGTTACTCGGGGCCTATTGAGAAACCAAAAATGAATAATCCTTAGAAGCGCTATTTCTAGAAAGTAAACTGACGATCAAATTAACCTAACGATCTCGTATGTCAAAGGCGTATTCGGTGAAGATCAGTTCTCTATAGAAATTCGACGTCGAAAGGCTTATAACCGTATTAAAAGGTGTGCTACGGTCAGGTATAGGTCCGTCGGAGACGGCGCAGGCGCCACTCGTCCGCCCTTGGAGCCCGATTGGAACCGCCGAACGAGGTTACGGCTCCCCGGAGAACAATGAGTGGAACTCTACCGAACTGAGATTCTACTCTACCAAATTGAAATTCACTACAACACCTGAAAGAAACACTTGAGAAATCCTGAAAACCTTAAGCGTAACTCGACCACGACGGGCACTTAGCAATCCCACGACTTCAAACCGACACCAGTAAAGTCCCTTTTTGGGAAAAATATCTTCCCGCCCACGAGCAGAAAGTTCACAGCATCTAGAAATTTTGTTCCAGCTCTAGATGCTGTGAACTTTCTGCTCATGGGCGGGAAGATATTTTTCCCAAAAAGGGAGTTTCCTGATGTCGGTTTGAAGTCGTCGGATTGCCAAGTGCCCGTCGTGGTCGAGTTACGCTTAAGGTTAAGGCTGATATAAATTCATACAACTCCTTTGCTTCAAATGAGCAACGAAAGTTGATTTTGACTGGATTTGCTTCAAGCATTTAAAATATAAATTCCTGGCCAAATTCGGAAATTTTCGTCGCATAGGAGCCATGAATGTCTTATATGATGGGTAAGTTTGCGGACAACATGTGCACGCTAATGTTTGGTATTGCTTAAGAAAATCCTCGTTCTTACGTATGAAAAGCAATTTCGGGTCGGTTAAAATATGACTATATTTTTCCGGTCGGTTACGTTCATATATTCCCATAACTTCCGGTGTGACTGGTGGCGGCGCAACTTTAAGAGTTGGCTTTATGTTAGACCGTAGCGAATGAAGAGGTTTTAGCAATTAACGTGGTGTTGTTAGCTTGGTACAAAACTTGGGTGGTTCTTTGGTGTTCACTTCTGATGCGCGATGTATATTTCGTTTACGTCGGCGAGCGTTGGTTGCAGATGAGAAGTTCATATGACAAAATCGACACCGTGTTGCTGCAACTTTCTCGTTGGCGCTTTCTATCCTAGTTTTGGATCAACAGCTGATTGGTTCCAAAAGCGATTCTTCCATATTTTCGACTTCCTGTTTGGGCACAATATTTTCATCTAAGAATTGTGTTGGATCCAAATTCAATTTCATAACAGCTTCTTTCTGAGCATCAGCTTCTTCGTTAATTGGTTCATCTTTGATAATGATCCACATGGGCATAGGCCTTCCAGTTACTGGTTTATTTTGTGGACGATTTAGAATTGGTTTGTCTTGCGTTGTTTTATTCGAGGGTTGAAATGATGAAATTTGCTTCTGTTTTGATGACATACTAGCAACCTGTAGACGCATTGAATTTTTAGCCATTTCCTACCAATTCCTCTGCTTCATTTGCGCGGCTAAACATCGATGTTTGAAGCATTGGCATGAGTTCATAAAGCTGATACATGAGTGACATATTCGTAACGATATAGGATCCGATTGATTAACCTTCGCGTTGACGCACGCTTGAATTTTCGACGAAAGAGGTTCGTTATCAGCAACCAAGCTCGTCAAAATTGGAACACATTCACTATCCGGGGCCAAGCACAGACGACAGCAATTTTACCATGCCTGGACGAATATATCTTCTGTCATTTCTCTTGCACTTCTAATTCTTCGCATTTAATCAAGGCTGACTTCGAACGGAAATGGATGAGCTCCTAAACGATGAGCGTTCACAACTCCCCGAACAATTGCTTCCTCACTCCAAGTACACTGCAACTTGTTCATTTCACACTGGTGCTCCACGTACCAAAGCTCTTGCCATCCGATCCACAATCGGTCATCAACATTGTTACCGATATGCTGATCGAAGTTTGGCTGGTTGTGTAATTGGAAAGCATGACGCTTGATAGTGAGTTGGTTAATTCATTGTTTTCTCTTGCGTATGTTGAATTCACTTAATATAAATTTATAATAAATAATACATTTTCGTGTTTGTTACTTTACGCTTTTCTTTTGTGGATGTTGAGTTCACCTAAAACAAATTTATAATACATAATATATTTTCGTGTACGTTACTTTACGCTTTCTGTTCGTGAAGTTTGAGTTTATTCGCGGCCCCGTAACAGGCTCCCAACGGCGTCTGTAGCAACAAATTTTACGGAGACCCTCGCAACTAGCTGGCTTCCACCCTATCAGACATATCGCTGAAAACAAGCAACGCGCTGTGGGTAGAAGTGAAAGCGGCAATTAATGAAGCCCGGCGCAAAAGAAATGATTGGTTCGATGATGAGTGCCAGAGTGCGTTGGACAAAAATAATCAGACGTACAAATAATATTTTGGTAGGAAAACCAGGACAAAGAGAGATTATTATGAAAATTTTAGAAAGGTAGTCAAGACAATTAGCGTTAAGAAAAGAAAATACTACAATGACCAATTGAGAAGCGTCAATGTAAGTCTAGTGAGCACCAACAAAGCCAAGCATACAAAGTAGTGGAAAGCCTGATATGAGTTTATCAGCCCAAGACCACTTTTATTTCATTAACCAAGTGATCATCAAGTAAGGTCTCGCATGGTTTGGCGGGAACATGAACTGGGATTTGACGTTATCTTATCTGAAATAACGGTGCTTCGTTTTCCAAAAAGAAACCACTTAAGCAACTAGTGATAAAAGAAGTTTGCGAATGGTTGTGCATAATGCCGAAATACACGATATATCGGGTTAAATTAGGAAAGTAGATATCAACGATGAAAAAAATAAAATAGAAAGCCTCCTTCGGAAAAAGTATCCTCTATCATCGTTTCTTGTATATTCAGACCCGGAAATACGAGAAACAATATGCATAAGCAATTTATCACAAGACGAAATGAAATTTCCTTAACTCGAAAAGAAGATCTAAACGTAATCATAGAGGACACAAGTTGCGGAGCATCAATTTTACGTGGAGTTCATTTGTATACTTCAGGAGGGTTAGCAATGAAATCTGGTACAAAGGTAGGAGAGGGTATATATGTCTATGCTTATTCACAGGGAAAATGTAAAAGGGGAACTAACACTTTATACGAATACCCAATGAACATTTTTCTTGGCTTGGCATCGCTCTACTGTAATTTTTGTTGTTTGTTTTTGGGAAGTTTTGCATTAACGATTCAAGTTTTCAGGCGGGTAAGTAACTTGTTTTAGTCTTATTTATATTATACGAGTATATTGATAATATTTTGTTGAATTTAAAAAAAAAATTAAGATCTTATTTATATTATACATTGACATTTTGTTTGAATTTTAAGAAGTTTTACGATCTTTGCGAAGTAAAAAGAAGCGGAAAAAACAAAGTATATATGACAAAAGGGATTATTCTTTTTTTGCAGTTTTGACAAAACTTGAATTCATATAATTAATGTTCCCAATAATTTTACTTTACACTATGCAAAAGCCAAGGATTATTTCATTTGGAATGCCATTGGGTTCTTAAAACCTTATTTACAATGTACGCGCCGTTTACCTAATACGAATATTTCGCTACGTAGCTACTTAATTTCAATATTTTTTGTTTTCTCACATACATTTAAGACTGAATAAAAAATGGATAGATAAAACTAAGTGACGAAATTCGGTCTTTCTATTTTTGAACCCCGACCGGGTATGGGGCCCGCCACGTTGGCTGGCTCCTCTGCTAATGAGCTAGCCATATGGCGAGCTCTCACCTTTATTCGTTGGTACACGTGCTCTTACAGGGGCTGCTCGACCTTCCACAACCGATATGGGCAAAGGCAGCATTTTTTTTATTCAAATCCAATTGAGAGCCACCGCCTGGATGCCCCACTCTTATTTGTGGGCCGTGATCGTCCTCTGAAAGGACAAAATCGTCTTGAAAACCGCGCGGCTAATCGGTAATTTCTTGTAATTCCTTTCGATAGGTTGCTTCGGCCATTGGCACCTTTTCACCCGTCAATTGGTTCCGCTTTTTGACGCCGGTCACCTTCTAATTCGTAAGTGTGGAAAATATTTTGTAGTGGGCCTTTGTACTGTGGGAAAAGAACCCGCCCCACGAAACCACAAATGCTAGCTTGCCAGCGCAATTATGCGTCCCCAAGCAAGGCCATTTCCAGCACGGTGCTAATTCTGCTCGCTGAGCCAACAGAGCACCGCTGCAGTCCTTAACGAACATTGTATAACACCCATTAAATAGCTACAACTACTTTCTTAATCGTTTCAACTCTGACTCATAGACTGCACCTTTATTAAATTTTCTTCTCTGTTATCCACGATTTCAGGAATACGCCTTTTGGATTATTGGTAACGTTCAGCCATAATGTATGCTTGGCATTCAGGTCACCGGAAAAAATATAATAATTATGCAGCCTGTTCCATTTCAGCATTTTAAAAAAGGAATTGAGGTCCTCCTTGAGCTTGGGAACGTTAGAGGTTATCCCCACCTGGCAGCGAAATTTTGATAACGGACACTTCAAGAGTTTAAAAGTTTTTGAATTCGAATTTATCAATATCTTGGAAACTGAAGGGTCTTCTAACCAATATCTCGGTGCCACCTATAGTGATTTAAAGGAATATCAATGTCCGTAAAGGGCTGTAGCGATGGTCTGCTGCCTTGGCTAGCGAAGACGTTGGTGCTCGCCGAAATTGGCCCTGTCTGAGGACGCGTGAATGCGCTGGCAGGCTAGCATTGCGGTGTCGTAGGGCGGGTTCTTTTCCTCTGCACGATTAGTATTGAATAAAGCGCTTTTGACTTTGATTTTGAAGGGCCCACTACAAAAAAATTACGCATTCACGAATTAGGAGATAAAACGACTCGGTTCGAAGTGTCGAGGCCAAGGTAGCCTACTAAAGGGATAGATTGTCATAGCAAAACGACTGACTGGGCTTGGCGAAAGCGAGCGAGATTCGAGAGGATCTCGTCTTTACTAGGTATACTTACGGCCCCAAACCAGAGTGGGGAATCCAGGTGGAAGCGGTACCCCCTCGCACCCTCAATCTAATCTTTTTGTTGTTAAATGACAAATAAAATTGGATGATATCTAAGGATTTTGTTTGAGTAGCAAAACAAACATGGAATGTCCCTTGCAGGTTGCCTAGGCGACTGCTCAGTTACTACACACCTCCCCCTTCACCGTTTATCCTATCGTTTCTTAGGAATTCAAGGAGTGCCATGAATTGAGGTGGGTTTCAGTGAGAAGGATGATGTCAGGCTTTTAGTTAACAATGAATTCAAGGGGATAGTCACGTCAATGTATAGTAACAATGGAGTTGACGTTGATCGAAATGAGACGAAGCCTATCATTGGGAATGTGACAGGTTGACAAGTTATTTTGAGGCATTTGAAAGACCTTAACATTGAAAAACAAAGTTAATTTTTGAATCCTGTTTATTGATTCTCTACGAAAAAGGACTAAGTTGCTGGTAAATTTTAAGAAGCCGGTCATTATTGCCACTTACATTACTTACGTTATTTACAGCATTATCTTCTGGTTCTCTAGCGGCGAGCGCAAATGATACTTCGGGCTTGATGAAGTTGGACGGTATGACATTACGGTGTACTTGTGTTTGCTCTGGAACAAATTTCGATTTTGCATTTTGGTATCGGGAACATTCTGGATATGATGCTGCATGACAAAAACAGTGCAGTTAAAGCATTATAATTTTCCTTTAGGCTCCGCCTAAGCCAATTTGCACTCACCGGAATCATGAACGTCTTTGCATTTGACGCACCGATAGTGCATGGTGCTGTTGGCAGCCGAATGATCTAATCTTTTACACCGGTAACACTGGTCAACTTATCTTTTCTGGACGCATTCCTACTTTACCACTCTGAAATCCAAGTACTTTGTTTGTTGAAGGGCACTTGTACTACTTTTGTTTGAGATTTATAGTAGATAAAGTAGTTAATTCTTTCTATGAGCGATCTTCTTGTCGCAAAAGCTTTGACGGAAATAATATTGATTTCTGGTGCAGCTTCCTTGATCACCTGAAGAAGATCGACGATATTCTCTCCGCAGTCGAAGCCTTTCAACAAAAAGGTATGATTTTTTCGCTTTTTGGGTTAAAGGTGAAGTGTGGAACCTCCCTAGAATTCAGCGCATCAATCAAAGTAAAATAATATTCGGTCGAAATTTCTTGAGTCGATTGCTTTGATAATATAAGCTTTTTCAATGAAAATTAACTTCGGACTGACGTTATAAAAAATTAATTTAATTTTGAAAACGTTTGACTGGAGTGATTTAAAACACGTCCATACCAACGAATGCTAGATGCACAATTCGATAAAAAATACGTCTGTATGCCACGAATGCTAAACGTAGAATATGCCCTCCTTTGGTATCCGAGCCAAACTAGCCCGTCTTACCACAATGACAATGACGTCGACAACCTCCCATGTCAGTATCAATGACCAACTGACTGATACATTTGATACAAATATCGGAATAAAGCAGGGAGATGGGCTGGCCCCATTGCTATTCAATTAAGCTCTTATAAATTATAAAAGAATATAAAGCTGATTCCGAACAATAACCATGCAAAAACTTAATGGCCCAAATGGCTCTTTAAATTTATACATTATCAGTTAAACACATTTTATCAAAAAAACTATAGCAAATGTAGTGAAATTGGTAGATAAGATGTCCGTAAAGGACTGCAGCGATGTTCTGCTGCCTCAAGGGAAGAGGATGTTAAGACCCGCCGAGATTGGCCTTGTCTGGGGATGCGTGAACGCGCTGGCAGGCTAGTGTTGTGGTGTTGTGGGGCGGGTTCTTTCTCTCAGCACAAGGATCCACTACAAAAAGAATATTGCATCTACGAAATTCTGGGGTCAAGTAAATGTCGACCGAAGTTGAAAAGGAGGTAACCAACCAAGGGTCGGAAATTGCTGACGCAAAGGACAAACTGGACCTGGGGAAGACAGATGGACCTAGGAGGAGACTTCGTCGTTACCGACGATTCTTATGGCCCACAAATAAGAGTGGGGCATCATGATGGAGGTGGTGCCCTCTCGCACCCTCCCAACCGGATCAAGATCTAAACGTAGACGTGGCCATATATTTCCCATTTGAGTGGAAAACTCATACAAACATAATTTGCATGAACTTTCCCATCAAATGAGAGATAAAGACGTGGCACATTTATGTTATAAAATTATGTGATAGAATCACATAAATCTAAACCATAAAAGCGCACGCGAGGCGAAGGCCACTCTACCCGGCAAGAGCCCCTGTAAATAACAAAAAACGGAGGAGTGCGCCCGATGGCTAGCCCATCTTTGCGGAGGAGCCTGCCATCGTTGTGTGTTCTATACCCGAAAAGTCAACCACCAAAGGAGTGAACATCTACTGGTTAATCAGCTTAAGGAGAAACCGGTATTTTACCTTAAAGCTAATAAAGGTAATAAGGTAGTCATCATGGACAAGGGAAAATACGATGAATTCGTGCTGGAGTAATTGAACAACGGAGAGTACTACGAGTTAAGACACTATCTTCCCCCAGATTCTGTTCGAAGAGTGGAAAAAGCTCTCACCAACTGCAAGGACGTCATACCCAACAAGATCATGCTTCGTGTCACGAACCCAGTGCTTCCACGGATAAAATATCTACCGAAGATCCATAAGCCTGGGAATGAGATGCGAGAGATCATCACCGCCACAAATGCGCTGACAAGCCGAATCGCAAACTTTACAGAGGAATGCAACTAATGGGGAAATCCTTGGAGCAGCCATTCAGTGAAGGATAGGAGGGAATTGATTGAGAATCTTAAAGATATCAACCACATTGATCAGGATGAAATTCTGGTATCTTTCGATGTGAAAGCACTATTTCCAAGCGTGCCAGCCAAGCAAGCACAAGCTTTATTTGAGGATTGGTTAATATCTAACAGCACAGACGGCATCCAAAAGAAAAAAAAAACAAGATATTATATAAACTCGCCGTTTGGTGTATGTCAGAAATTTGCTTTACTTTCAGGGGACGATTTTATAAGCAAAAAACGGGAGTAGCGATGGGGAATCCACTTTCCCCCCCTCATTAGTGAGATTTTCATGAGCTAGATAGAACAGACGATTACGGAGGAAATCCAAGAGCATGGATCCGGCATGTTGATGAAGTGTTCGCAATCGTGAAGAAGAATGAACTAGACAGCATATTCAATAAGATCAACGATGCCCACAAAATATTTCATTCACTATGGAGGCAGAAAAGGAGAATCAAATACCTTTTTTGGACCTAAGAATCATCAGGGAGATGAACGGTGTAGAATTTGACATTTACCGAAAATCAAACAATATACGGAGAACAATACCAGTGACATCGTACCACTCTCACGCAACTAAAATAGCAACCTACAATAGCTGGATACACAGGATGTCAACTACCCCTCTAACTAATGAACGGTATGATCAGGAGCGTAAGTTCATAGTTGATACGGCGAAAGTCAATGGATACGATACGGGATTGGTGACCTCTATCATGAGCAAAATGGAAAGGAGATTACAAGCCGAATCTTTCTCTACGTTACAGAACAAAAAATTGGAGAACACTCAGAGAGCAGCAAGAACATACTCTGTTTTTGGACGGATCAAAAAGATGTTGAAGACGGTGAACATCGCGGCAATACCTACCAGTAAAAACTCAAAACTTGGAACAAGATTAGGCACAACTAAGGACAAGAGGCCCAAGGAGGAAAAATGCGGAATTCATAAGATCACGTGCCATACATGCTAAAAAAACTATATAGGACAAACAAGGCGCTCAGTTAAAACGAGATTTAATGAGCACATCAAGGAAGCTGAGAAGTTTATTTCTAAACAAGGACCTATCGAAGCAATCAAATCATCGGTGGCGAGACATATAATAAGATTGATTGGCAATATCTGCAAGTCGTACAGGAGGTGAATAGTGTTAGGAAATTGGACGCTTACGAAAGTCCATGGATATTAAGACAGCCAGAAAGTCTACGGCTGAACGATGATTTAAGAAACGGCTATTCCAAGATGTTAGAGGTAATTAGGGATAAGAAATATTTTTTAAGGGTAATGGTAATTTTAGTAACTTTTAAAAGGATAAATTCTGAGGAAACAACGGAACAAGTAATGTAACTGGTTAAGGTGAGTTAAAAAAGATAATCAAATGCTCTTAGATAATAGGATGAAGTCTAAATAAGTAAAAGGACTAGTGAGTATAAAAGCTTGGTATACTTATAACAGGATTTAAAATGTTTAGGTATTTAAGTGAGGTAATATTTTTACTAGGTCATAGTGTAGGACACTGATGAAGAGGGAACACACCCCCGAAATATATATATATATATATATATATATATATATATATATATATATATATATATGTATATATATATATATATATATATATATATATATATATATATATATATATATATATATATATATATATATATATATATGCTTTATAACTACAAAACGCTTTTTGTTTGTTTTGTTGTTTTTTTAAATTTGCGTTATTGGAAAACTAAATTTTGTACATCGTTTCCAACAGATGTCTGAGGTTAGTTTCGTTATTGCATGTATGGTCGAATGCCTGGCACGGAAACCAAATTGGCAATTCGGCATCAACTCATATTCCTCAATGTGGGCGTTTAATACTTTGCTAGGCAGCAAACTGATTGGGCGATAGCTATTAGGGCATGAAGATTCTTTTCCTTTCTTCGAGATCGGAAATACCTTAGCCTTTTTCCACTCATTTGGGAAATACAGGGTTTGTCCGGAAAGTAATAGGACTGATTTTCTTCCGCCGTGACTGTACTTCGGAGCGCACGTGCACTGACTGGATTCGGTAGAAGAGGTTCCTAGCTAATGAAAGAGTGGCTGGTCAGTTATTTCCGAACACCCGGAGAGTCAGGATGAACGGATTAAGTTCCGGACATTTTTCTGGTGTAATTTCAACAAAGCCAACGAGGGATGGTTGCTGAAAACAAAGCTCATGATGCAGTCGAAGAATATCCCACTTGGTGAATATAATATGGAAAATATTGTCGACTTTGTGTACTAAGGCGCCTAAATTACGAGAACCAGTAATGAAAGAGATAAAATTCGCTGAATAATACATCTCGCAAATAAAATATTTTATTCACGTACACACAAAAACAAAGCTCCAAATATACAAATCTGTGATAAGACATTTGTTATGCTATGAGTGTGAAACATGACCCTAGCCCAAGCATCTGCAAAGACGGTCATAAAGAAAAGACGGTGATAATTTGATTTAAAATAGTATCATCCGAAGCAATTATTGAAAAATTGTAAAATGACTTTCATAGAAATGCATACAGCTATAAATAGAAACTGGAGTAAATTCATGTTCGAGATTGATATGACAATATCTCAAATATAGCACACAGATGCGTCCTGAGGCGAATAATCGGAGCGACGCTAGACGTGGACTAATGGCGAGTTCGATACAACCATGAGCTGCATGAAATTTTTGACGAGTCTGAGGTCTCGACTTTTGTTAGACTGCAGAAGCCGCAATGGGTTGGCCACGTGAATCGTATGGATGAACAAAATATATCCAAAAAGGTATCCTTTGAAAGAACTGAAGGGTGGTGACCACGGGGAAACTGAGGAAACGCCGCTTAGACTCGGTTAATGAAGGCAGTTTATCGCTGCTCGGATTTTGAAATCGGCGGACTCGGTCAATGGACTGAAACAGTTAGAGGCGTTATTTACAGAAAATGAAGGTCCAAGATGGACTGTAGTGCTACAAAGAATAAGAAACTCTGCCGTGTGGTAAACCCGAACTGCTTCAATCAACATCTCTTAAAGCTCGTATTATGTGCAATCTTTCTTTACTCTGACTGCTCGATCTAACCGCTCCAAAAGCTCGGAGGATTCCTATCTTACTTCTACACGGACTGTCGAGCTAAGCTTGGGCACGCGGGATTGAACGGTCAAAAGCCGGATCGGAGTTCATTGGGTTGGTTGCAGCAATCACGAATATTATATTTAGTTAAGTGTTATCAACAATTAATATTAAAAGACTGTAGTGAAAGCTTTTTGAAATAAAACAGAATTGTAAACCTCTTCTTTGAATACATCAACCTACGGTTTACAACATTGGCGACGTGGAATTACGAAAACACGTGTGTCTAACCTCAAAATGGACTCAAACCAATTCAAAGTTTTCTGCGACTTATTTCAAGAGCAAATGGCTCTACAAAATCGGCAAATGCAACAATTGCTTCGACAACAGAACACGGCGGCTGCACCAGGCCAAGCGCCAGCACAAGATTCAACAGCTTTCAAAGTGAAATGTCTTGCCGATTCCATGGTGCAGTTCGATTACGATCCGGACAACAATCAAACATTCGAAGCGTACTACCAACGCTACGAGTCGCTGTTTACAACACAAGCAATCGACCTCGACGAACCAACAAAGATCCATCTTCTTTTTCAAAAATTTCCACAAGCGCAGTACCAACGCTACGCAGACTCAATTCTACCACAGAACCCTCAAGGCCGGACACTCGCTGACACAGTGAGAACTCTCAAGCGACTCTTCGGTTACAAAGAAACAAAGTTCGCAATGCGGCACAAGTGCTTCAAGCTTGAAAAATTCGACAGTGAAGTTTTAAGTGAGTATGCAGCGCGCATTGACAAAAATGCTGAGAAATTCGAAATCGCTCGATGCTCGCCTGATGACTTCAAGGTTTTGTTATTTATGAGTGGTCTCACGTCATCACAAGACTCGCTGATCCTTGAAAAACTTCTCACAAAAGTCGACAATCAACACATCGAACTCGAGAAAGCAGCCAACGATGCGGCAAGAGCTCTAATCCACAAGTTGAACCTTCAGGACTTAGTGAATGAGGCTGAACGTATCACCTGTTTGAAGATCGATAAAGGAAAAGTGGGTGAATCGTCGGGTTCTTCTGAAGTTCATGCTGTCCATCATTTCAAGGGTCAAAGTGGTAAGCCACGTAAGAGCCATTGGGGTGATAAAACCGGTCATCCGCCGTATGCTTGCCCCGGCTGTGGCGAAAGGCATTGGTTGGCAGATTGCTCCTTCAAGGAGAAGACCTGCAGCAGATGCAACGGGAAGTCACATAAGACAGGTTACTGTAACATTTACAAGGATTTCCGAGAGAAACGCAGCACAAAATACAACAAGAAGGGCAACAACAAGCCGCAAGCGAACCAAGTACAATCAGAAGTCAACTTGGAAGTTTTTCAAGCCGATTGTCAACGGTGCTCAGCTAAAGATTCAGTTTGATACAGGTTCAGACATGAAAATCATCTCTGAGGCAAATTGGGAGACGTTGGGATGTTCGAAACTGATTGCATCAAATCGAACGAACGCAACAAGTGCTTCAGGAGACGTGATTCCATTACTGGGATACTTCTGGTGCAACATTACTCTGAATGGCATTCAATAGCAGGGGTGTTGTTTCATTACACCGCTAAGTCTCAACCTTTTCGGCATTCCCTGGATCAATGTGTTCAATTTGTGGAGTGTTCCAATCGACAACGTCTGCAATCAAGTCAGGTCAACATCTTGCGATGACCTGACCACAGAAGTACAATCAGAGTTTCATGAACTCTTCTCAAATGGCCTTGGTTATTATAACAAAGCTAAAGTCTCACTCAAACTAAAACCGGGAGCTCAACCAGTCTTCCGAAAAGCTCGTCCGGTTCCACAAGCAGCTTGTTCTACTAAAGTCACTGAGCTAGAACGTTTGCAGCACTTGGGCATTATCAGCCCTATTAAATATTCTCAGTGGGCAGCACCCATTGTCGTAGTCAAACGAAAGGATGGAAGAGTTCGAATTTGTGCTGATTATCCGAAGGGTCTTAACGAAGCACTTGAGCCAAACAAGTATCCTTTGCCATCTCCCGATCAAATTTTCGCAAGTTTCGCAGGAAAAAAAGTTTTCAGCACAATCGGCTTATCAGACGCTTTATTTCATATCCAAAAAGGTGATGGCCATCAACACCCACATCGGATTGTTTCAGGTCAATCGCCTCCAGCAAGGCGTTAAAACAGCCCCAGGAGAATTTCAAGCAATTGTCGACATGATGCTCAGTGGAATCTCAACGTTCGGTTTCATCGACGACATGGTTACTAGCGGTGGGAATGCTGATGACCACAAGCAAGAGTTGAAGAAAACACTGCAACGCCTGCAGGAATTCGGGTTCAAACTCAACATCAACAAGTGTCAGTTCGGTAAGAAATCTGTGCAATTCTGGTGACATGTCATCGACAACAAAGGCATCCGACCACAGCCTGAAAAAATTTGGGAAGTCACATCAGCACCTCCGCCAGCTAATGTCAGTCAGCTCCGTTCATTCTTAGGTTCAGTCAATTACTATGGCAAGTATATCAAGTCAATGAAGACGCTGAGGGGTCTCCTGGACGAACTTCTCAAGAAAGATGTGAAGTACGAATGGCAAGATGTTCACCAGGAAACTTTTGACAATCTCAAAAAGATCCTGGGATCAGATCTGGTACTTACGCACTTTGATCCCAACAAGGCCATCGTTCTAGCAACAGACGCGTCAAAAGACGGCATGGGAGCTGCCCTCATGCACCGTTTCAACGACAATTCACTGCATCCTATCATGCATTTCGCCGCAACATTCAATTCAGCGGAAAGAAATTAGTCCCAAATTGAAAAAGAAGCGCGAGCACTCATCTTTGGCTTAAAGCGATCACATTTCTACATCGCTGGGCGACAAATCACCGCGCAAGTCGATCACAAGCCTCTGTTGTCCATCTTTGGTTCGAAAAACGTAGTTCCCGTATATACAGCGAGCAGACTACAGAGATGGGCACTAATCATCATGGCTTATGATGTTAAGTTCGAATTTATTGGAACAGCTTCGGATATGCTGACGTCGTATCTCGCCTTATGTCAAAACAGATGAAAGCTGATGATGAGACAATTATTGCTGCGCTACAAGTCAAGGGAGTTGACGACAATGACGAACAGTTGTTAAGTTTCGCAATACAGTCAGCAAAGGAGCTTCCTGTCACCTTCCAACAAGTACAAGAAGAAACGAAAGCCTGCCCAAATCTTCAGCAAGTGATCAAATTCATTGTAACTGACAGCTGGCCCCAGCGCAAAATTCAGATCGAAGGAATCGAAGTCACTTCTTTTTTCGGACACCGCAATGAGCTAAACTTCGTACAAAATTGCATTTTCCGTGGCGAACAAATCATCATTCCATCAAAACTGCGAGCACATATTCTTGAGAACCTACATGAAGGTCATCCAGGTGAGTGCCGAATGAAGCTATTGACAGCCGACAAAGTCTTCTGGCCTGGCATAACGAAAGCTATAGAAGTAATCGTTAAGACTTGCGAACGTTGCGCAAGGGAATCAAAGGCACCACACAAATGTACCTTGCAGCCCTGGCCCATGCCATTTGAATCATGGATGCGCCTTCACCTTGATTACGCCAGCCCCATCAGCGGCTCCTACTTCCTAGTGGTTGTTGACGCCTATAGCAAGTGGCCAGAAGTTATAAAAACGGCGACAATAACCGAAACGAAGACGGTCGAACTTTTTGCTGATGTGCTGGCAAAGTTTGCGTCACGGACAATGGACCTCAATTCGTGTCGAGCTCGTTTGAAAACTTTTGCGAGACATACGGTATCAAGCATCTTACGACCGCCTACTACAGCCCTCAGTCAAACGGTCAGGCGGAACGATTCGTTGACCTTCTCAAAAAGGGCTTACAGAAGGCCGAAGGAACCATCGAACAAAAATTGCGAGAATTTCTGATGACGTATCGCTACACACCATCATACCATCTCGGAATGAAATCACCATTCGAATTGATGACCGGCCGTAAGATGCGCACAAAACTCGATTTGCTCAAGCCTCAAATCGATCAAACTCCTTCAGACAAAGCAAAAATGGAAAATCAATTTAATTTGCATCACGGCGCAAAGTGGAGAGAGTTTTCACCCGGAGATGAAATCCTTTACAAACTCCACACAACCAGTGATAACTGGAATCGGACGCCTGGCTTCGTGAAAAGCCGAGATGGAGCTGTCAATTACTCGATTGACATTACAACGCCGTCAGGAAGTCGAACCGTACGAGCTCACACGAATCAGCTCAAACGCCGATATATGAAAAACGAATTGATTGAATTGTTTGACTTGCCCGAGTTTAGTGACGAAAATAATCTGCCAGTTGGTGAAGTTGAACCGATTATCACACCTGGCAACAATCCTCGACATGTCGACCACTCTGACGCTCACAATGATGAACAAGCCGGAAGTGAGGATGAAACTCAAGAAGAACCTGAAGTTGAAGTTGAGCCTCGCTACCCAATTCGAACAAGTCGGGGAGTCACATCAAAATTCAATTACCGTCAGATTTTAAGAGGGGAGGAATGTGGTAAACCCGAACTGCTTCAATCAACATCTCTTAAAGCTCGTATTATGTGCAATCTTTCTTTACTCTGACTGCTCGAACTAACCGCTCCAAAAGCTCGGAGGATTCCTATCTTTCTTCTACACAGACTGTCGAGCTAAGCTTGGGCGCGCGGGATTGAACGGTCAAAAGCCGGATCGGAGTTCATCGGGTTGGTTGCAGCAATCACGAATATTATATTTAGTTAAGTGTTATCAACAATTAATATTAAAAGACTGTAGTGAAAGCTTTTTGAAATAAAACAGAATTGTAAACCTCTTCTTTGAATACATCAACCTACGGTTTACAACATGCGGCTGCCACAATCGTTTTACCGTGGCTCCTGCTTTCCTTCAGGATCCACGGAGTACTGAGATCCATGAAGTATGCTTAGTAGTACCTTCTCGAAAAAGCCTCCAGGTGGATACTAAATATAATTTCATCCAATGTGCTAGAAACTGAAGTCTACAGTATTAACGAATTAGAAAATTCATGAGTAATATACTCGTATGTTAAATTTTAATTTTGGCGGGACGATATAAAATCTGTTTAACAAAACATTATATTTACACGCCACTTCTCTCGTTTTTCTTATTTGTCCGTGCAGCTGGTGCCTATGGGAAATCAGTATTTTCACAGATACATTGGCCACAAATAAAAGTATTGAATAGGTAATAGAATGAAATTTTTTCACTTTATACAAGTCAAGCTATACAATTTTCTGATAGTGAATCCTTACGCGTCGGATTTTTTAACCATACTTGCAAAAACCGTCATTGATATATTTTTCCGAATACATACTATCCCAAACGTTTAATGCCCCATTTTCTGGCAAATCGATGATTGAAACCTCATTCGATATGTTAAGACACATTATCCTTGCATTTGCTTTGCTAACTGCAGGTCTCCAATGTAATGGGTACCATTCTTGATTATTCGGATTCGCATTCGAAGCAAAGTGTATGCACATAGCTGTCATCAATTTAATGATTTTGTATTCGGGAGCTTCGGGTTTGATGTCTTCCGCTATAGCACTGTAAAATAAGTATGACAAGACATCACTATGGGAAACGCCTCGGACATTCTTTCCACAGTTAAGGACGCGATGATGGTTGAAAGTAGCAGAGTCAAAGTCAAAGCGGTAAAGATATGTTGCGGCGGAGGCACATTTCATCCTGGTCAGATAAAATCTGCGTATTCCATGCCAAAACGCTTTATGAGACAGCAACTGAAAAGGAAATATTATTTGAGAGCTTCGTTACGTGTTAATCATACCTTGAGATAGGCATCAACCGTAGGGGAGCTGTTACCAAAATATGTCCTTCGCAACAGCTGTCCGTAGTCTTTGCACAGCTGACTGTTTTCGTCCAGACCTAATTCACGAGGGACTAAGTGTTCACAGTCTCCGAGCAAATCGATTTCGCAATGATTTTTGACTAAAGCTATAGATTACGAGTACATATGTGATTAAGGGCTGTTTTTTAAGACATATGTGGAATTTTCACCTGGGTACATTGAAAGTGCTTCAAGTGATGTTCCTCCAATAATAACAGGTATTGAATTGCCCCATGCATTTGCAAACAAAAATTTTGGATCTTTTGGAATGATGCAATTTGGGCCGATATAAGGCTCAATCACTGGGCCGGTCGGAGTAAAAATTTTATGGCGAATTTCTTTCGAATTTAAAATTTTCGACATTTTCGATAATACTTCACGGCAATCAGCATGCTCTGAATATTCCAATATTTGGCAATCTTGCATTTCTTTTTTGTGTCCCATAAGGCTCAGAAGTCTACTCAGCCAATCGTTGTTTGGAGGTTGATATGCCCAGTAACAAAACGCTGAACCTGACATTAGAATTGCCTTGTGAAAGAGGTCCTTTGCCTTGTCAGACATCATTAGAAAGTTTATGCATACTGCACCAGCATCATGTCCAAATACAGTCACATTATAAGGATTGCCCCCAAATGCTGCAATATTATTTTTGATCCATTTTAGGGCCATTATTTGATCCTTTAATGCGGCATTTCCAGGAATTCCAAAGACGGGATCTTTAAGACTGAGGAAACCTGGAAATATTTTTTGGATTAGACTATTATTCGGAAGCCGCCAATAAACAACCAAAAATACTGAGCCTATATGCAACATGTACAAGTACAACTTCTTTGTCCATGAAGTAGTCTGGAGCATATGACATTCTCCCAGTAGTGCCAGTTTCAAATCCACCACCATAAATCCAAACCATGACGGGATTAAGCTTACCAGGATGTATCTATTTTTCCATAATTTTTACTCTGTAGATAATTTAAAATTGTTTTCACCTTACATTCGTCGTATATATGCTGAGATACAAGCAATCTTCAGATCCTTCTACGTGTTGGAAAACTTTATTCCATTGAATTGGCATTTCAGCCTCCTTCGTACAATCACGGACATCATCCCATGGTTCTGGAGGTAAGGGATCCTTCAATAGAGTCAGAAAGTGACTGATTTAACATGGTAGAAAAATGAGTGCAAGAAAAATGTTCAACTACTATTGATGGAAAAAAAGTTTTTCGTCCTACATGACCAGAAGGGAATAATATGTTGATGATTTTTTAAGCAATACTACTTTCCAGTGCCTAATTTCTTTATGTATAGTAGGCATATGTTAGCGCTTGCATCCGAAGACCTTTTTTATTCAAAACAGGAATTTTTGCCCTAGTCGGAATTGAAAATAACAATCGTCTGAAAAAGTACCGAAAAACAAGTAAGAGATTTAATAGAGTTTCGCTCAATACCAAGCCATGTATTGCCAGGCTTTGGAGTCTACTCTGGATACATTGTGATAACAGTCTTGTTGTCAAGATCATCTTTACTTGTTGTTAGAGGTGTGTGAGGTATTGAGAAGAAAGGTCTTTGTGTGCAGGCCAAGTTGTTTAGAAAAATGCTTGTTGATATCGAGTGCGACGAACACTCCATTTTTGACTCCGCGGCAACATTGCTTCATTTTAAAGAGGACGGCCATTCCCACTTGCCATTTTGTAGTAATCGAGCAGTTAGTTAAATTTACTATTTTTAGGGTTTTGTAAAATAATTTTACAAAACCCTACTAGTTTCGCGACCAGTCTGTCCGTCTGTCCGTCTGTCCGTCCGTCCGTGTGTCACAGCAGTTTTTCTCGGAAACTACTTAAGCTAGAAACATCAAATTTTGTGTGTAGGTGTAAAGTGGTGATCTCTTCAAAGTTCAACTACAAAAAAATTTTTATAAGGTATTTAAGGGGGGTCTCCCCATATAGGAGAGTGACCCCCCGAAAAAAAAAAATTCATTGAAGGTAGCCGATATGGGTATCAAATGAAAGGTATTGATGAGAACTTTTCATAACAGGTCTTAGTTTGGCAAAATTTGCTTCGAGGGGTGCACAGGGAGAGGAAATACACGAAAAATTTGTGTCCCCCCCCCCTCGCGATTGGACACCTGTGATCTGAAAAAAATTAGGGATGTAGGCCTTGGTGCGTACAACAACAACAAATACGTCAGAAGTCGCAATTCACTCAAATTTGTTAGTGATAGTATGATTTATCGATTTTATGTTTTCTTGAATAAAATCTTAACGGTACCCTTAAATTCAATGAAATTCAGTACGTAGATGTCTATTTATAAGATTGATCTATCTTGAAAGTTTCATAAAGATTAAATTATATTTAGCGAAGTTATAGCGGTTTGAATTTTCCTGTATTACTATGGAACAATATGCGCTGCATGTATTACTATGGCAACATCTGGCTATGGAACAACATGCGCTCTTTACCGACTCAGACACTACAGTTTTGCTAGGATTTGCATGAAAATATCAGGAATGATAGGTGCCATGTAATCTTTGAGAATCGGTTCAGCTAGTAGTATCAGTAATCGTAAAACAAGATAGTGGCTGTTTTAAATGCGAAGATTGAATAATTTTGAGTTATTTTTTCCCAACTTCAACGTTTAAGGTGCATGCTTTGAACACTTGATTCAATTTAATGAATGACTGAAGATGAGAACCTACAATTAATGCTCATAAGTGAAATAAGTCAAGGAGGTGGGAGAGAGCTCCTAGCAAAAGGGTTTTGTAACCATTCTAGGATTCGAAAAAATTGGCCATGAATCGATGATTTCAGCACAGGAGAGTGGCCCCTGAAAAAAAATTCATCAAACGTAGCCAGTATGAGTATAAAATGAAAGTTTTCATGGGAGCTTTTCAAAACAGTTGTTCAACTGTCAGTTTTTGCTTCAGTGGGGGCACAGGAGGGAAATACATGAAAAATGTGTTTCCTCCGTCGCGGATGGACATCTGAAATAATTATCAAGGGAGATATTTATGAGTATAACAATACCAAAAACCTCAAAAGTCGAAATTCATTGAACTTTGTTAAAAATATTATGATCTTCGCATTTCATATTTTCTCCAATAAAATCGTCTTTGATATGTTTCTTGATTTGATTCGATCTGGTGACTGCATTTTGTAAATTGAATACAAAACCCTTCTGACATGAGCGTAGGTCTGTTTACCCAACTTGTTTTTACTTTAAATCATTCGATAATTTCATGTAGAATTCAAATTTTATTTATGTCAATTTATAGATTTTATATTTTTTTTGTGTATTCAGCACAACTAAAACTGCTCGATTAGAATTCGGCGCCGGCAAAGGGTTAAAAGAAATTCATGCATAATATATCCCAGATCAACTAAACAAACTAAAAACCAGCTGCTTTGTACAAATTGTATGGGATATCAATTTCCCTCCAATTTCATCACAATGACCATTAACATTATTCTGGTACAATTCGAAAATTTGACAGGCGCGGACTGAAGGATGGCCGTGATTTCATTGAGCATCGCGGTTTTGATCGGTCTTAGCAGTCGAGAGAGAGTGTTTTAAAACCATAGAGATAGGTAAAGTTGCTATAAACTGTTGAAAAGTTCGTATTAAATGTGTGCTTTTTAATACGGGCAGGTCGCCATCGAATCATTTTCATTTTGTGTGCCCGTCTGAACTTCATGCTGGGCAACTGCTGCAGGTTAAAGTGGGAAGACGAAGTAGGGGCTTTGATAACTGGCCCGGGGATTGGCAGCGGAACAGGTTCACAAGGCGAAAATCTTACGACTTATTTATCAAGGTAGATTTTTACATTGCAACGTAGCATTAGGTGCGTTAGGACTTCCACTGGGCAAAACCACTCATGCATTTAGTTCCACGAGATAATTTGCCTGAACCGAATTCACAAGATCAACGGCAAAAGGAAAATTTAAAGTCGGCAGAATAATTGAAAGACCTCAAGCTATTTCAATTTGGTTTGGGGGGGTCATTATACGGCATTCTGTAAAAGCAATATTTATGGGAAATGGTTCAAATACGACGACCAAAGTCTATCAGCGATTGATTCTTCCGACGTTGTGTCTAGCGCTGCCTATATTTTGTTCTATTCATGTTTACCGGAAGCGCCGTACTCGGATGTTATCTACCTGTCGCAATACTGTTAGCAGGCATTCACCTTAAGACTAATAGTTAATATGAAATAGTAATTAAGTAGGCATAGCATTTTTGCAACAGATTAGCAATTAATAGAAAATATTTGCGATAAAACGGACACGATTCATTCTCCCTATTTAATATAGTGAATAAGTGGTTATAAGAATATTTTTTTTCGTTATGAATAGCGATCAGCTTACATTGATTTATAGATCGTATGATGCATTGTTATAATCATATCTTTATCTCCCATACATATTTATGATAGATCCATTTAATGTTATATCCGCATGAAACGGATGCTTTTGATTTATTTGCATTTTTCTCAGTTGCTTTGCATAATTGATTTAGTCCAACATCAATTTAAAACTCCATTAAATAAAACGTGTGCATATATTTTTTGCTTGGTGCGTACGGTTAATGTTCGCGCTCCATATAACGTGAGGGTAAAGTGATATAAAAAGGGAAAACATTAAAAAGTCTTTTAAAAACTATAAAAAGAAACAAGAATCGAATTGCTTAAAACATTTTTACTGTATTGTACATTTTTTATTGTATTGTACAGATGACAGGTGTTGTAATAATTTAATATTTAATATTTAGATAGAGAAAGTTTTAAAAGGCCTCTTAAAACGTTTGAAACAATGAATTGGTAAAAGTAATCCACATTTAATTTTCTCATTTTTTTTGCTTGCTTGTATTGCCAATTTGTAGTATCTGAAAGGATAACGGTGGATATGCTATATATGGAAATTTGAATTACAACAAATATCCGCTCGAATTTATTAGAATTTTTTTTAAATAAAATGGATCTGTAAATTATAAAATCGGTCTTTCCTTTAGTTCTGACCGGGTATAGGACCCGGTACGGTGGCAGGCTTTTCCCATAAAACATGAGCCGGCCGCCGGGTACTCACTAACCTTTTTGTTTGTTTCAGGTGACAGCGCGGGTTGAGTGGCCCGAGCAAAGCTCCATCACCACCCGGTTGCCCCTCTCTCATTTGTGGGCCATGAGCCTCTCCGGGTAAGGACGAGGTTATCCTGCTTCCGCTTCTTTTTACTTGTTTCTCTTGTTCCATGAACAAGTCAGTTGTCCCTGGTGCAGTTGCCTAAAATTTTTGTGACTTCGGTCGCCTTGCTTTTGTCCGACCCCAGAAATTCGTGAATGCGAAATTCTTTGTAGTGGGTCCTTGTGCTGGCGGAATGAACCCGCCCCATGACACTGCAGTGCTAGCCTGCCAGCGCATTCACGCGTTCCCAGACAAGGGCATTCTCAGCAGATATTGACACCTTCTTCTCTTGAGGCAGCAGACCATCGCTGCAGTCCTTTACGGACTTTTGAACTAACACTTACTACAACTATAATTTTTCATTTCTTAGACTATCGTAGCATTTAGTATTTTGTTTCAAATATTAGCCTTTGAATTGATTCATGATACGCTATATCATTCGTGTTTCATCATCATCTCTGTCGTGATAACCCAAGTCGGGCCTTGGTCTCCAGGATCTTGTCCTTTTCGCCGCCTCTTCTATTCAGGTAGGCTCCAATATAAACAAAATTATCCAACTCCTACAGCCAGGTTTTGTCGGACTAGAATGTTCTTTTTCGTTTGAGTTATGCATCTAGTTTCTGTTTCATTAACTCGTAAACCGATTTGGTTTGCTTCAGATTCTAGGCTAAGAAATACTCCTTTCACATTTGATATTGATCGTGCCATAATGTTGACGTCATCAGCAAATGTTTCAAATTGTGTGGACTTGAACATTAGTGATCCAGAGGATTCAAATATTGTCTTTCTGATGACATGTTCCAATACAATATTAAAGAGCATTCGGACAAGTCCATCCCCTTGTTTTAAGCCTCATTTCAAATTGAAGCTGTCCGTTTATTCGCCATTTACCTTAACCTGGGACTTTGTGTTTGGCATCGTTACATTGACTATGTAATAAGTTTTTTGTGGTTGAGAGGTGAATGTCATTTACTTACAGAGTATGGGACTCCCATTCTCACAAGTGCCTGAACTACCCACTAAGTACCTCCCTTATCAACCCGAGAATCCAGCCTGGAACCGTCTGACACATTACTTCGGGCCAGGTCTCGTTTTGTTACGCCGTGAGGTATCTTCAAGCAGAAGGATCACTTTTCTAGCGAAAGGGGAGAGGGGGAGAGGAAGTGCCAGACAAGAAATTCCTTAGGTCCAATGCGTCCGGCTGCTGTGAGCCCCTTTTATCTTTTAGGACTGCCCGAGCATTATGTGCCACCTGGTTCCATTTCTCAATGGATTCGAGCATCTCCCGTCTCCCTGTAGAGGTCCCGTTGCAGCATGTCCCATTTTCTGCACGCAAAAAAGGTGTGGCAGGCATTTTCTTCCTCTTCTGGGCAAAACCGACAATCGGGGCACCGAGACTTACCATTCTTGTGCAGGTAAGACTGAAAAAACCCATGCCCACTCAAAAGTTGGATCAGATGAAAGTCAATCTTACCATGCCTTCGATTTAACCACGATCTCACATCTAGGATGAGGCGCGCAGTCCACCTTCTCTTCGTGTAATTTACCCAAGACTGCTGCTAATAGTTGAGTGAGCGCTGTCTCTCCTCGCCGACAACCATCTCCCTCGCGTCCTCATTTGGACGCAGGTAAATAGCGCAATGCACTCTAGCAAGGAGAGCAACAGGTATCACGTCTGCAATAACTCACCGTCAAATCAGAGACTGTCGGATTCGATGCAATCCTCAATGCTCCTCTTCTCTGTACGTTTTCGGTATACCTCCTTACGTTTTTGGTATACCTCCTTACTGAGAGCGTCACCCCATACATCTGCTCCGTACAGTAGCACTGACCCTACAGCACTCATCAAGAGGCATCTTCTTGATGGGCTGGGTCCCCCTACGCTGGCCATAAGTCGACTCAGAGTCGATACTCCCGATGCAGCTTACTCAGCCGTTGCCCTGATTTGTTCAGAGAAACTCATCTTCGGGTCGATCAGCAACCCCAGGTACTTTACCGCTGGCTTCGATTCGATTAGTATGGCTCCAATACTGATCATCCTTACTCTAGGGATTCTCCACTTCGGTTTTCTCCAGTGCTAAACTGAACCCACGAGCAGCCATGCGCATTAGCATACCTAGCCTAAGTTGCGCTTGTTCAGCGGTGTGTCACATAGCCGATCAAGTGTGACTCATCGGGCAACTCCAGTCTCAGTAGCCCGTCGTAAGATACGTTTCGTAGCTCTGGACCAAGGATAGATCTCTAGGCAACACCTGATGAAACTTCAATCCTTCGTTGGCCCTGTGCCGTGTCACAGAGCAGGCTTCGATCCTCCAGGTATTCCCTCAGAAGCCGCATGAGATATTCTGGAACATGAAAAGGGGTTTCCAGTGCATCCAGAATATCCACCCATTTAGCGGAGTTGAAGGTGTTCCTAACGTTGAGTGTCATCAAAAGGACGAACCGTCGCTTGGTGCAGCTATATGCCTCTGGATTTTGGACCACGCTCACCACCTCTGCAATCGCATCAATGGTAGAGTGTCTTGCTCCAAAGCCGTACTGCCTTCCCAGTAGCAAGAATCGCGTCAGTGAGGCGTTGAATGTGCTGAGCAGCAAATCAGGACAATGATCATAGACAAAATGCAACACCTCAGCTAGAACACCATCGACTGGACCTGGAGCCTTCCTCACTTTCAATGAAAAGACTGCCTCTTCCAGTTCCAGCTGTGTGAAGAGTGGACACTCGACTGCTTTTTCACCATGGACAGCGTCAACACAGACGAGATGGGCGGGAAAGAGTGCCTGTACTATCTTGTCCATTATTAACCACTTCATATATGCAAAGCACCCGTAGAGCACCAAGCTTCCGCATAACTAGCTTGTAGCCAAGACCCCACGGATCCTTGTTCACATTGTCCACTAGATCTTGTCAGCAGCGAGCCTTGCTGTTGTTAATCAATTCGCGAAGGCATTTCCGTGCTGACTCATATGCTGCTACCCGGGTGCATGCTTTGTCATGGTTCTGTTTCCGTTGAGCCTCACGCCGAAGCTTGTGACCCTCATTTTGCTTTTCAGCGATTTCAATCGACCACCAGTACACTAGGGGCTTGCCGTGCCGGGGTCTTCGACGGGGTATAAAAGCGTTGCAAGCAGCCGCCGATGATGCTCATAGTTGAGTTCACCACGTCTTGAGCTGCCAGTTTTTCCATGCCCTTTGAATCTCCCTGCAGCGGGGCACCTGCTGTGAGCACCTCGACGAACCTCTTAACGTCCATCCTCCAATATTCCAGCGAATTGTAAAAAGTTGGGCGCACGGACGTCGGGAGACATCACTGATTTCAAGCAAAATGCACTGATGATCACCGGCTGTCTCCAATTGTATATCCTCCGTACCAAGGCGAATGTCACGTTCGGTATGGTTCCTTTACAGCATATGCGGCGGAAAGTCAGCGCATTTTTAGCGTTTATTATGACAAACGCTACCCTGGCTGCCATCTCTAGGATTCATTTTCGCCGCGGATCTGTTTGAGGCCTGCCCCATTCGATTTCTTTAGCGTTGGTCTCCCCCCAACGAGTCCGTTGCCGTCTGCGTTCGAGACAGCGGCCTCAAAAGCATTAAGCTTGGCTTGGAAAGATGATATCGATTCGTTCGGCGTTACGTACACACTAAAGAAGGTGTCCCTGAGCACCGAACCCACACATAATCATCCCCCTTTCCATAACTCTTCATCTGGAAAACACCGTTCTGAACCCAGATGGCGGTAGTATCAGTTTCATCAGGATACAATGACGCAAAACTTTTATCATGGTGATGCTCACTCAGTAGCATAAAGTTGGCTTTCATTTCCCCTCGCAAGCTGCTCAACCAGGTTTTGGGCGGTTGAACTGCGGTGTAGGTTTAGCTGCAGGATGAGTGTCATCGAAGTTCTGATTTTGCCTTGGCTAAGGCTTCCTGGAAAACCCAACATTTCCCTGATCTCAAGACGTGCACAAGATCCGGTCTTGGATCAGCACCCTTTGCACACACTTTTCTTTTATTTTCCATTTCATTGCTTTTGTAACATCGGGAACTCCTATCGGGGCCTTTGCATACTTGCGCAGTGTGACCATAGCCAAGGCATTTGAAACCTTGAAAAGGTTCTGCTCTTCACCGTATCTTGCAGACTACCCACACTATTCTTACTTTGCCCTTATTCAGAAACTGTTCGGCGTCCTTTCTGGTCAAGTTAATGATGGCCTTACGTTGTCCCCTATATTTTTCTGGTGTCAGCCTCGCTTTGATCCTGCCCATGCTGGAGAACTCCTTTTTGATGGCCTCTTCTACCTTGGCCAGGTCCGTGACGCAGTCAATGTCTCTTATTTCGATCATTTCCATCAGCTCGAGCGAGGCTATAGATGCGCTTTTGCCGAGGACGGCTTTTGCCGTCGACAACAAAGAAGAATTTTGCGTCGCAAAATGCTTCTTTGGTGTCAACCTCTGCTCCCAATTTGACCGGTACGGAAGTTGTTGGATCGAATCACGCGTATAAACATCCGTCACCGCAGGCCAACAAAGAAATTAAAAAGGTTATTAAAATTTTTCGGCTAAAACTAGAACATGTAATCGAATCAAATCGTATTAAGCACGTTGCCAACATACGCGATTAGTTTTAATGATGTCTACCAAAAATAGTCAACTGCAATAAGACAAGAAAATGTTATGGAAATAGTTGAAAACAAAAGCCAGTGAATTCTTGAATTCAAGAAAATACTCCAATAACCTGCTGAGTATCATCAAGTGCTTTGAGGAATGTCTGAGCAAAGGCGACAGTGTAATACAATGCTTGCCGACGGAGATTTTGCTACATTCAAACAAACATGTGCAGTGCCGAAAATTCCAATGAAATCAACTGACGTTGTTGAGATACGGATGAAATTTGTAAACAGAACTTCTGATATCGTGATTGTGTTCGTCCATTTTATTAATTAATGTTGACAATTGTTATTTTTTAAGCTACGTGGCGAGTGATTGCTACATGGAATTTACATAAAGGCAGAAGCCCATTTGGAGTTGAAATGGGTTGCTGTAGATTGCGAGTGGCAAACATTTTAATCTACGTCCAAGTAAAAGACAGAGTCCTGAGTTGGCAGTCAATGCGATGCAATTATTTTTATGGGCTCCATCAAATTGTTGGAAACCAGTCGATATACCATCCAGCTTAGAGATTCTTCAATGGCCTCTCTCTTTAACAACAACATTAAAGTGTGAAGGCGGCACGACGGTTAGTAACAATGATTTAAATGGTATGGAAAGGCATAGTTCCACGAAATATCTTTTAATCTAGAGTTTTCGGACACGAGCAATCTTACGTTTACTACGAGAAGCTTTTCTGTGGATAGATGTTTAGCCTTTCCAGGGCCTGTAGTCAATTGATGGATGTTCATTGTCCGTAAAGGGCTGCAGCGATAGTCTGCTGCCTCAGCGAGCGAAGATATCAGTGCTTGTCGGAATTGGCTTGGTCTGAGAATACGTCAATGGGCTGGGAGGCTAGCATTGCGGTGTCGTAGGGCGGGTTCTTTTCCCCAGCACAAGGGACCACTACAAAAAAATTTCGCATTCATGAATTAAAAGATAGACTCGCGGCTCGACGGTTTCGAGGCCGAGGTAACCTACCGAAGGGATGTAATACTAAAGTGCGACAGACCGAGCCTGATTAACGCGCGCGCGCGACTCAAGAGGAGGATTTCGTCTTTACTATCCGAGACTTTCGACCCTCCAATAAGAGTGGGGCATCTAGGTGGAAGCGGCCCCCTCGTACCCCCCTTCCGGATCAAGATCCATTGTAGACGTGGCGTATATTTTCTATTTAGATGGAAAATTCATTAGATCGATGTGGACGACAAAACAAATGCAAGTACACCGCAGTGTGATACCTTTTATCCTGATACTACGTCTAGCACTCGTTGTGTATAGGCGCGTTTTAAATTTCCAATTGAATCAAAAAATATATAATAATTTAAATTAAATTGAATTGATACTGTTTTCTGAATAAATGTTTTTTTAATTGATAATGTATAAATTTAGAGAGCCATTTGGGCCATTAAGTTTTACTATTTTTATTGTTTGGAATTTGCTTCATATACTTCGAAAATGAATAACGATTAGAATTGAATAAAGAACTTTTGACTTTGACATATTTTTAAAGAAATTCTACGTCTAGTACTTGTTACGTTAGTATCCTATACGGACGACATCAACATTTTGTCACGGTCATTAATAACTGCCAAAGAACTCTTCTTGAAACTCGACAGCGAAGCAAAACTAGTAGGGCTACAAATCAACGAAAATAAAACAAAGCTCATGACGCAGTCGAGGAAAAATACCCCAAGTAGACAAAATATCAAACTTAGCGATAGTTTCAAAAATGTGAGTGAATTTGTGTATTAAGTGCCGAAATAACGAGAACCAGTAATGAAAGAGATGAATTACCCCAAAGAATAGAGCTCGCAAATAAAATATTTTTTTTCAGTAATTATCTTGAAGACCAGCTGCACACACAGGAAAACAAAGCGCCAAGTATACAAATCTGTGATAAGACCTGTGCTATGCTATGGGTGTGAAACGTGGACCCTAGCCCAAGCATCTGCAAATATATTGAACGCATTTGAGCGACGGGTCCTGAGGCAAATAGGACCCAGACGGCGTGTTCGCGAAATTGAATAGCATATTCCGCAAGAAGTCCCGAGTGAAGGTATCGAATCTTGAAGTCACTAGTGATGAGATAAATCTTCTCGATAGGGCTGGTATCGAAATTGATAGTACGACTCCGGATAGAAATGGAAACAGGATTATTTGTGAAGGATTGGATAAACTTGCCCTGATTGGAACACATTTTGAATTGGTTCATCTACCAAACCCTGAGAGAGGGAACGAAATTTTTTCAGAGGTCGTTGAAGCAAAAGTTTCCGACTTCAAATCAAGCCTGAACGGCCAATCAATTCTTCATTTCAATGAAACATTAACATCTGACCTCATACGGAGCTTGAATCTTATTGATTATTTTGTCAGCTATGAAGACTTGTGTTTCATATTTCGCAAGATAAACAACAAGAAATCATGTGGTACTGATGGTATTCCAAATGTAGTTCTCCGACATTTGCCTGAGGTTGCTATTAGGAACTATTGCATATTGTTCAACAACATGTTGAGCAATTCATATTTCCCAAATGAGTGGAAAAAAGCTAAGGTATTTCCGATCTTGAAGAAAGGAAAAGAATCTTCATGCCCCAAAAGCTATCGCCCAATTAGCCTGCTGCCTAACATCAGCAAGGTGTTTGAAGTGATACTCAACAGAGCATTAAACGCCCACATTGAGGAAAATGAGTTGATGCCGAATTGCCAATTTGGTTTTCGTGCCAGGCATTCGACCACACATGCAATATCGAAAGTAACCTCAGACATCTGTTGGAAACTAAATGATAGACAATGTGTTGGAGCATGTCTCATTGATATGGAGAAAGCCTTTGATACGGTATGGTTAGATGGACTTATTTTTAAACTCCTTCAGGACAAGTTCCCCAGACACCTTGTCGCCATGATGTGTAATATGTTATACGGCAAATCGTTTGTTGTAACTGATGGAAATCTGACAGCAATGCGCGAGTTCAAGGTCTTGAATGGTCTACAGCAGGGAACAGTTACTGCGCCTCTGCTCTTTTCAATCTTCATTCGCAAGCTATTGAACGGCTTTGATTTTAACGTCTCGCCAACGCGATCATTGGTAGCATTTGCTGATGATCTGATCATCTATACGGCAGACCGAAAAGCTACAATAGTTCAGAGCAATCTCCAAAAAATGTTCAATGATGTACAGCTGTACACTGACAATTGGCGAATGAAAATCAATGCGCAAAAGTGTGAAACAATCTTGTTTCGGACAACGCTGCAGGGGGTCAGTCAAGACCTGAAACGTAATTGGAAAGATTTCCACATCATGGCTGGTGAGGGTAGTCTTGAACGGGTTCCACATAAATCCTGTGTTCGATACGTCGGTGTTTATCTCGATCAGTATCTGTACTATACTGAACATGTGAAAACTATGCTCAGTAAGGCACTAAAGTAGTCATGGCCCTTCGAAAGCTCTTTCATTCCAGATACATTGATCAAAAGGCCAAAATTATCTGTTACAAGACACTGGTTAGACCGGTTTTGACATATGGATGTCAGATCTGGTACAACCAGAGTGCTAGTACTATGGAAAAATTAAGAGTTTTCGAAAGGAAATGTCTTCGTGCATGTACTGGTTTGTACAGAAAGCCTGAGACGGATTGGAAACATTATATATCGAATAGAAGAATTTATCAAACTGCTGAAGTGACTAGACTCGATATTTTCATATTGAAACTTCTTCGGAATCATATCGCAAGATCTGTGACTGTGAGTGAAAACCCTTGGATTTCACAGCCGTTCCACCCTACAGACGGGTATATAGCGACTTGCCTCGCTACTGGCTTCATTCCTCCAGAAGCATTCGTGTATTTGGACATGAATCGATATGTTTTTGATTCTGACGGCGTCCCAGTCATATATCACATATATCGACGGGCCACCGATAAGAAGATAAAATATCCTCCGAACTTGAGTTCACGAGACCAACAATTTCAATGGAGATACTCATTTGCTAGATTCGTTGAGGCTGATCGAGTTGAGACGGGGCAATCTAGGTATTGGTGGCTGAATGACAATGTCTAAATTATTCGTGTTTATTTTCAGTTTTGGTGTTCTTCGTTATTTAGTTTTTCAGTTTCAGCTCATTATTGCTACATTTAGTGTTGTTTATTTTTGTTAAAAATTAGGTATAGGTTAGGTATATGTCATGTTTACTATATTCCGTTAGAGATAAGATTAAACACTTAGGTTAGGAACATTGTTATTGATTTTTTTAGTATAAGTTAAAGTTTTTGATTGTATTTTATTAGAAATAAGTTACAACATATTAGGTGCAGGATCAAAGTTTCACTGTTGTGTTTTGATTATAAATAATTTTAGGATAGTGTTGGTTGGTTTTTTCTCCTTTTTCCAATTAAATTTTAAAAATATGTAATAATCGTAATTAATTGAATTTGCTATAGTTTTTTTTTTGATGATATGAGTTAACGATAACGTACAAATTTAGAGAGCCATTTGGGCCATTAAGTTTTTTTGATTGTTATTGTTTGGAATTTGCTTCATATTCTTTTAAAATTTATAACGATTAGTATTAAATAAAGCGCTTTTGACTTTGACTTTCCTGAGGCAAATAATCGGAGCAAACCTAGACGGGGACCCAATGGCGAGTTCGATAAAACCATGAGCTGTATGTTTATGACGAGCCAACGATTGTAAGACTTTGGAACCAGCAATGGGCTGGAATTGTATGTAGTAATCGAGCAGTCACCTAAGCAAACTCTCCAAAAACTGGCATAACACTATTTTAAAATTTCAATTGCAGATTCTAAAAATTTAATTACTCAAAGTTCAACTTTTGTAAATTATAAAACTTCGAAAAAAATGCTCAAATTTTTAATATAAATATAAATTTATATTATTTTTTAAATATTAAACGTAAAATTTCTCTGCATTCACATTCTCCATGAGATTTATCTTTTCATTATAATTTAACTATTCTACATATTATTCTATGAAATTATTATTATATGAAAAGTCATTATAATTGAAAGAAAATTGGCGATTTCTTCGCAGAAGTGATGTTGCGAACAACATGCCAACTGAAACCTTATGTTTTTTTCTTGACACTTTATCTACTCGAAATTAGCAGACTGGGAAAAATATAAATTTTTTTTGACAAGAAAAAAAAAGAAAGAGAGTTGGAAGAAAAAAGAATAGTCAAGCAAGAAAAAGGTGCATGATAGAAAATAATTGTTTTTTTTTTAAAGTAATTTCCGCGACTAGTTTGTTTTTCATTAAATTTATTTGTGTGGCTGCAGGAAATTCAGTCAGAATTGACTGAAGTTGCAGATTTTTAAGAAAAGGAAGTGGAATATGCGTGAATTGTTCAACATCATCACTTCGCGGAAGCGGAAGCGGGAGCTGTTGAAGAAATCAAAAGAGGAATAGATCGATGTGCAGCAAAACTGACGATAGATACAAGCCATATGGTAGCAATTTGCATATGTATTAGTCGGCCTACTATGGACAAGCTTCCGGTAGCTGTCACCCAACTGCGGCACTAGCAAATGCTTATATTTCGTCATGTACACTATTTTCCGAATAAAAAACGTGCCGAACGCATTCCGTGCATGCTATAAATTCACCTTGTATAGCCCATTGTGTTCCTAAACTTTCCAAGACGAGCAAATGAAGCACACGTTTTGCACCTTCGACTGATAGCTCAGCGTTGAGATGTAAACAAACTCCTATAAATTCACTTTGGAAGGCGATAAAAACTAAACGGGTATAAGAACTGAAATAATTTTCACTTCACTAGGAGCGCTATTGTGTCCTCCGCGGATCATCTGAATTTCACTGTAGAAATCCGTCTCTAAACCGTACAAAACCTCGAATTTTTGTTGGCACCTCCACAATTCTTCATATAACGCCATGTAAGTTAGGCAGCAAAGTCGGCCTACTAATGGTCATGTGTGTGGTAGTAAGCGCTGTTGCCATATGGCTTGTATCTATCGTCAGTTTTGATGTGCAGTCATCTAGTCAGTAGGCAGCTGTTGATTTGGTTGTTGAGGAAGTGAGAATATGACGGTTGTGCGAAAGTGAATCCTGCGGCCGAACTCAACTACCAAATTACGTTGTTGTACTTCGGCGATTTGCATCCGGACATCACGGAGGCTCAGCTTTTCGAAAGGTTCTATGTAAAAAATATGATAATTAATTTAAATTGAAAATCGTTTTAGATTATAATTGTGTGAGAAAAGACTGAATATCAAAATACAAAAAAAAAAGAACAATTGAGAAAGAGATAATGACGGACATAAGTGTGGTGCAGTTCAGGTTTATGAAGAACATTGTAAGAAAATACAAAACGTGAACAATAAATGCCAAAGCGAATCTTAATAAAAAAAAACAAAAACGTGAGTGTTGAATTAACTATAATTGTGTTTCGTAAATTTACTCGCGACGGAGTGAAATCAAAGTTTTGAAATTCGAATTTGCGTGTTTAATAAAAAAGGGAAAACTTAATAGTATCAATTGGAGAAGGGACAAGTGATAGTGATTTATAGTTTCGTCATTTATTGTTGGAATTTTCGGGTAGAACGCGTTTCGATTTGTGAGGAAACGCAAAGAAATCAGCAAGACAAATAATTCAAATTGGATAACAGAAGAATAAAATGCAGCATTTCAAAAAAAAAGAAATTATACAGTGAATCAACGGATTCCTGGTTGTACTATTAGCGTACTATTGTCGCATAAATTAAAAATATTTTACGATTGGGAGTTCGATTTGAGGAAGCTCGTTTCTGGTGGTTTCGATTTTCATGTCTGTTTGGCCGTTTATAACGGTAGTTCCACAGTCAATGAGTCTCGTTCGTGCTGCAGAGGAGTGAGGAAGCAAAGGCGTCGAATCATTGATCCTTCAATAGCAGCAGTATTTGAATTTAATTTTTTTTTGTAAATTTTCTTCATTCATTGAACTAACTTTTTTTTGTGTTATTTCTTTTTTTTTCAGTTTTCCCGCTCCTTACCGGTTGCAGAGCGCTCTTCGGCTAGGAAAGGGTAAGTCAAGTATTTATTAACTTCTTTAATAAAAACAAAATGAAAAAAGGTTAGTTTTAGCTATACGCATATGTATTGTTAAATATTTTATTATAATAGTTTTATTTACATATATATATATATATATATATATATATATATATATATATATATATATATATATATATTGTTTTTTTTTGTGATTAATTAAATATTGAATGTATATATTGTAATGATGAAATAATTTAATTTTTTTTTCGTTTTTTAGGAAGGATCCCCCCCTCCTTTCCCTCCTTATGTTTTTTTTTTTATTTCAGGTAAGGTGGCCCAGCACGGGCAGAGGGTATCCCGAAAAGAACCACGACACGGCTGAGTGCTAGCCGGCCTCAGATGCCACCCCGGGTCAAACATCCCTTTGCCGATTTTTAATGTCTGCGACTGCGGTGTGCTCCGTGGCTTCGCAACAGTGAGCACCGCTCCGGTCGAAGTGCATTGAAACCGCATAGCTGCAATTGAAGTCATCAATTTCCCTGCAGTTGCTGCAACCACTTTCACCTTTAAATAAGCCGGCCTAGCAAGTTATTGCGTAGGGAAAAACGGAAAATCGGCAAAGCTCGTACTCAGCAGGCTAGCGAAAAGCGAAAAATTATCTTGGGTTGAAGTAGTGAGTCCGCAAGCAATTAGCACGGATTTTGAGTTGATGAGTGGATTCGAAGAAACCAGTAATGTATGAGCCCGGTCGATGACTTGGACGCTTAGCCGCGATACGTGTTCCCAAGCTTGCTGGCTGAACAGTGCACAGCGGAGTGTGGAGCGAGTGTACCCATGTAAAAATCTCGTGACTGCTTAATTTAGAAAATTTATTATTGTTGGTTTGGTTTCGCTACAAGGCACCGACTCCGAACAAACATTTTTTTTTTTTCATTTCAATTCTTGCGGTCTTGGTTAGATTGAAGTGAAACTTGTCACTTTACCATGTTGGTCCTCCCCAATAGATACAACGGATCGCGAAGCTCAAAATCAAAAGCGTTCACGGAACCACTTGTTGATATAAGCAGCTTGTCTCAACATCATATATGATTAAGGAAATTAATTGATTATACAGTGCAAAATTTTGGATTAGAATTTTCCTTCCCATCTCAAGTAGTTGTAAAACGTAGTAATTGTGGTGCAAGCACTCGTAACGTACATCATATTTCAGGCATCAGGGGAATACACCCACATCACCAGCGGGCGCCTGGCGAGGATGCGGGTGAGTACCCTTTTGATTTTCTTTTTTTTGATTGGTATATAAATCCATTTTATATTTCTTTTCAAATTTTTTAAATCTTGTTGGCTTTATGTTGAAAAATATAATTAAAGTAGTGTTATTCTTGATTCGAATGTTGCATGTTGTTTGAAATGTTGAATTGTTAAACTATACAATCGGTCTTTCCACTTTACTTGTAATCCTGACCGGGTAGGGAACGCGCAATGACGGTAGGCCACTCCACTAAAATGAGCTAGCCATCGGGTGAGCTCTCCCCTTTTATTGCATTTATTGGCCTTCCATTCACGTGCCCTTTTATTGTATAACGTTATGTGCTTCCATCGCATAATACTATAACATATATTGCCACGTTTATATTCCTCATTTGATGGAAAAATTCATTCAAATTGTGTTTGTATGAGATTTTCACTCAAATGAGAAATATATGGCCACGTCTACATTTGGATTTTGATCCGGTTGGGAGAGTGAGAGGGTGCATCGCTTCCACCTGGATGCCCCACTCTTATTTGTGAGCCATAAGTATCGTCGGTAATGACAAAGTCTCTTATGTCCGTCCGTTTCCTACATGCCCAATTTGTTCTTTGAACAAGCAATTTCAACCCTCTTGTTGGATGAATGTGATAAACTCTTCTACGTCAAAAATAGGGAAGAGTTAATACACATTCTTGGCAATATCAGAGGAAGATATAATGGTCTGATCTGACGTTAAGTCTCTGTTTCCAAGCCTACCAGTGAAGCAAGCCCTGGCATTGTTTGAAGACTGGTTGCTCAAGCACGAAAAAGCCCCGCAAGAGAAAAAACGCGTAAGATGCTATATAAAACTAGCCACCTTATGCATGAAATAAAATTATTTTATGTTTATAGGGAGATACTACAAAGCGACAGCAGGGGCAGCAATGGGTAACCCTCTCTCCCTTATCTTAAGCGACATTTAGTAGGTTACCTCGGATTCGACACCAGTCGATCGGCATTCGATCCTTTTAATTCGTGAATGCGAAATTTTTTTGCAGTGGGTCCTTGTGCTGGGGAAAAGAACCCACCCCACGACACCGCAACACTAGCCTGCCAGCGCATTCACGCTTCCTCAGACAAGGCCAATCTCGGCGAATTCCACCATCCTCTTCCGCCGAGGCAGCAGACCATCACTGCAGTCCTGAACGGACATTTTATTTACACACTTTACTACATGTATGGATGAACAATGGATACCCAAAAAGGTATTTGTTGGGAGAACTGAAGGCCGGAGACCAGTGGGGAAACCGAGGAAAGAATGGTCTGACTCGGTCGACGAAGACAGTTCATCGCTGCTCGGATTTGAAAATTGGAGGATGCGGTCAATGGACCGAGACAGTTGGAGGCGCTATTTGCTGGAAGCGCAGGCCCAAGAGGGTCTTCAGTGCTACGAAGAAGAACAATATTGAATAAGGCGCTTTTGACTTTGACATTGTAAAATGTTGGTAGTCAGAGCGTTTTATTTAATGTATGTCCCCCCGAACCGAATTTATTACTATTTATTCCTTTATAGTCACGAAAACCTTAATTAATTTATAACTAATGTAAATACAGTAAATTTGATATCAGATAAAATTTTCCTCATTAAGAAGAAGTATTTAATTCCTCATTACTGGTATTTGACCGAACAAATAGTGAGATTCGCAATTATGTCAATATTTTTACTGAGGGGACGAGTAGGTATTCTAGCAATAACATCAAAATTACAGGTTTATGTTGGTAGAACTAGCATTGAAGGACAAACCACCCAAAATATCATTAAATTGTTAGGACTTTCTCAATTTTAAATCTTGGATAGTTACTTCTTAAAGAGCTCAGAACAAATTGTGAAAACGTTTGATTCCTATTTCGATATTTTCATCAAAGTCCAATAAATGATACCATTTTAATTTTGAGAGCCATGTGCTTAAAATCCAGCCCATCCAATACATTTTTATGAATTAGTTCTTACCCGAAAGCGCAGCAATCCAATGGGTGGCTTAGCGAATGGAACTTTTTCAAAACTGAAAAATGGCTTCTTCCACACTGAGAGCCGTTTGACACCTTCTATAAGACCATGTTCCGTTTCAATAATTATTCTTTCTTGAGTCTTTCTGGCATTTTGTTTATATTTGAAACGGCTTTGGCTAAAAAAGTGAAAAGAATTATGGATACAGCACGTATACTCTATACTCACAAGAGTCGGGTTTTCAACTTAATTTCAATTGCCGAAGGCATTCTCAACTCCATATATCCCGAAAATTGTAAATAATATTAAGTCAAAATAAATAACTAAATTTGATATTTATAATTTGAAATACATAAGACATTTATTAACAAATATAAATTATTGTTCGATGGGGCATAATTTCAATTTAAGATTCTGATCTGACTAAATGACTTTACCTATCATTTCAGTGACATTTTCGTTGTTTGACTTTAGAAATGCTATTTCATTAATTTTGATATAAGTTTGTTTTAATTTGTGATTTGTTTTATTAAATAAATTAGGCATCTTCAAATATATGGGGGCTTGTTGCGTGTGCGAAATACCTAATTTTCTTGTCATTGATGAATTATCAACGCGTTTTTTCTTCTATGTGTTGGTACGGTAAGCTAAGTTCCTTGAAAGAATAACTATACGTTTGTGTCAAGTTTATGCCTGAATAGTATTAAATTTTTTTGGTTAGTGTAAAATTTGAAAACCATATTTTTTCTAATGATCTTTAAGTCTAATTATTATAATTGAATATGACTGTCATTATTGTGCTTTTCGTTTGTTCTGAGGAATGTTTTTCTTGCAGTTTAATTCTTCCAAATTAATGTCACAATTCAAAATGCCATAGAATAGATTAAATAAAGATTCTCCAATCAAAGTAAAACATGGTTCCCCGTTTTGAAAAAGTGAATGGCTACCACTTACTAATAATAAACGAAATTGGGCAACTGATTTTCGCTCATTCCATAAACTTTATTTCATCCTTTTTAGGGCATTTTGAAGTCACTTTTACTTTTTTCGAAAAGTTTTCTAACATTTCTTTTATTAATATAATTTTATTAAACAGATTAGTTATAACTTTAGGATTTGCATTATGGTAATCTTTTTAACAGACTTTTAATTTTGCTTTGTATTCCTCTAATGATATTGATATGTTCATTGTAAATTTTATTGATCACCAAGTGTTTTTTAAACATCCGTTATTCTAACCTTGATTGTACGAAAGTCTCCATGGTTTGGAATGCTATCTGCCCTCTTTCAGAGCTTTGAAACTTTGACTACAATTTGACCACTGAACTCGCATTGAAGATTTGGGCGGGTAAATTTGATACTTTGGATCAAGTATCACAATACGGCATTCTACTTCTTTGTGGCACTACGAGGGTCATTCAACAAGTACTTAGCCTCGCCGCCCGATGGCGCTGCTTTACAAAAGAGTTTTACCATTGTGCAGTACATTCTTTTAGTAGCCTACTATCAAAGTTTCAGGCGATTCTCTTCATTAGTTTTGTTTTGATAGCCTTTGGAAGCGAGCGTGTCGGTCGGCTGTACAAAAATGGAAAAAGAACAATATTGTTCAGTAATTAGATTCTTGTTTTTGGAAGGGAAAACACGCAGCGAAATCAAAGATCGCTTGGATGCTGTGTACGGTGGCTCTTCTTCTTCGATGGCGACCGTCAAAAATTGGTTCAACGAGTTTGTTCGTGGTCGCACGTCGGTTTTTGATGAGCCACGCCCAGGTGCCCCGAAAACGGCTGCTACGGAGGAAAACGTTAAAAAAATCCACGATCTTGTGTGACCGTCGATTTAAGGTTCGTGAGATAGCTGAGACTGTGGACATTGCAGAAGGAATGGTGCATCATATCCTACACAAAGAACTGGGCATGAGAAAGCTGGGCGCGATGGGTGCCGCGTTTGCTCACACCGGAAAACAAACGCAAACGTGAGACCACATCGGCGACGTGTTTGGCGCTGTTTGAGTGCAATCCGGCAGAGTTCTTGCATCGTTTTTTGACCATCGACAACACATGGATTTACTGGTACACACCAGAGACCAAGGAACAGTCAAAACAGTTTACTACACCCAGCGAACGTGCTCCGAAGAAGGCGAAGACTGTTCGATCGGCCGCAAGGGTGATGGCTGGGATTCACAAGGTGTGATCCACATCGATTACCTCGAGAAAGGTAAAACAGTCACGGAACGCTACTATGCAGACTTATTGGGCCGATTTGACGTCGAATTGATGAAAAAGCGGCCCCACTTGGCGTAGAAAAAAGTGCTGTTCCACACCGGCTCACATCTCCGCCATCGGCATGGCCAAATTGGTCGAATTGCGCTACGAATTGCTGCCCCATCCACTGTACTATCCAGATTTGGCCCCCTGTGAATACTTTTTGTTTCCAAACCTGAAAAAATCACTCGCTGGGAATAGATTTGGGTCGAATGAGGAGGTCATTGCCGCCACGGACGCCTATTTCGCAGCCCTCGAGTAAATGTATTTTTTGGACAGGTTGAAAAAGTTAGAGCATCGCTAGGCCAAGTGTATCGAGCTTGAAGGAGATTATGTGGAAAAATAAATTGCCACCTTTCCAAAATTTTCGTTACTCTTCTGTAGACTAAGTACTTGTTGAATGACCCTCGTACAGTCCTTCTTAGATCCATGCTTCCTGCAAAAAGTGCCCCCAACTGTCTTGGCTCATCGACCGCGTCCTCTAAATTCGATGACCTGTCTTCGGTGAACTAGTCAGACAAGCGTTTCCTTGGGGATTTCCGCGCTTCAGTTCTCCCAATGAATACCTTTTTGGTATCCGCTGTTCGTCTATATGCGTCACGTGGCTAGCCCATTGCAGCTTCCGCAGTCTAACAATGGTTGAGATCTCGATCTCGTTAAAAATTTCATAGAGCTCACGGTTGTAATGAAATCACCATTGGTCTGTGGTGTTTGAAGATGTTTTAATCTTTAAAGAATATGTATCGAAAGTCTGCTGCCTTAGCGATCTATAAGAGGACTGAGCTTAGCTGGGCTAATCGGTCTTGCCGGCTGACGCGAATTTATACTGGCAGCTAACTTCTGCAGTATCATGGGGCGGGTTCTTTCTACCAACGCAAGGACAACACTATAAAATAAATTTCCACGCGTACGTTTTGGAAGAGTCTTACAGTTCATACGGATCAACAGGGTCGGTCAGGGGCTGAGGAAGCGACCCAAGGTTCCGCGATATTCCGTATGGAAACCTATCTACTTTTCGCTCTAATGCATGCGCGACAGCATGAACAATTTCATCCTTGACGAGGATGTTTACGGCCCACAACAAGAGTGGGGCATTCCGCTGGTAGTGGTGCCCTATGCACCCTCTCAAGCGGATCTAAGATCCCGATGAACTGGTTCTCGTGCGAGAACCATTCATCCTTATACTGCTCAACACCGGGTCGACTGGTTTCAATTATACTCCATACATGAATCACTCGCTTGAAGTATTCACCATCGAATAGATACACCATAAGTTCAAATATTTCATTTATGCTATCAAAAATTTCAAGTGCATGACGTGCTACGGGAAATAATATTGAGGGGTTACAATGGCTACTTAAATTTGATAAGTAACACGAGATTTTTATTCTTTTAAATTTAATTCAGTTCATTATGCTATACTTTTCACCTTCAGCTTAAAAAGATTCTCTGTAACTTCCAACGTGAAATATATGAATGCTATTAAAACGCTATAGTTCAATAATTGCAAAAACAATAACTTTATCCTTCCATTCACTTTCTTTTATACATATTTTTTGAAAATGTGCATTTTTTGCCTTACATTAACTTCATATAATTGGGTTGTGCGATTGAACATTAATTTGCTTGATTGAGCAAATTGTTTACTTGCATAAAATACATTGCGAGGCATTCACCTCATGATTTATGCAGTTTGAGGTACTTTGTGCTTTCGAGGAATTTGTTAAGTTAACTTTTTATGATTGGTTTTACCATAATATATTCATATAATTAGGACGAAAATGATAATTAAAGTTTTGTAATAATGATTTTCGGGCTACATTCTTAACATTCTCACTCTCTCGTTTGTTTCTAGTTTCATTCGTTTGCAGTTGTGAATGTTTCTGATCCTTCATACTTGGTTTGCGACAAAAAATTTGTAATCATATATATTATTATTATTATTATGGCGTACGTCTTTGAGCCTCTGCTTTAGCAACAGCTCGACTTGTTGCTCTCAAGTGGACGTCTCAGTTCAATCTTTACTTTACTAATCGTCTCTGTTGCAATTGATGGTGGTTCGACGTGATTTTTGATTTTAGCTACCGTTGTTATGAAATCTTGTTCGAAATTTGTCGTGCTCTATGCCGACGTTTCAAAGAATGGAATGCTTAGTTGATTTGCTTATAACATCACTGTAGTATTTTTTACTACTTTCTTTGTAGTCATATCACATCACATTATTGCTGGCGGGGGTTGTTCAGAACGGGTTCCACATCAATCCTGTGTTTGATACCTCGGTGTTCATCCCGATCAGTATCTGTACTGTACCGAACATAAAATCATACTCAGTAATGCACAAAAAGTAGTCATGGCCCTTTAACGACTCTTTCATTTCAGATACTTCGATCAAAAGGTCAAAGTTATCAGTTACAAGACCCTAGTTAGACCAGTTTTGACATATGGATGTCAGATCTGCTACAACCAGAGTGCTAGTACTATGGAAAGATTGAGTTTTTGAAAGGAAATATCTTCGTGCATGCACTGGTTTATACAGAAAACCTGAGATGGATTGGAAACATTATATATTGAGTAGAAAAATTTATAAAACTGCAAAAGTGAAGACTACCGATTTTTTCATATTGAAACTTCTTCAGAATCATATCGCAACATCTGCAACTGTGAGTGAAAGTCCCCAGATTTCACAGCCGCTCCACCCTACAGACGGGTATATTGTGACTTGCCTCGCTATTGGCTTCGTTCCTCCAGATGCGTTCGTGTATTTGGACATGAACTGATAAGTATTTGATTCTGACGGTGTCCCAATCATATATCACATATATAGATGGGCCACCGATAAGAAGATAAAATATCCTCCGAATTTGAGTTCACGCGACCAACAATTCCAATGGAGATACTAATTTGCTAGATTTATTGAGGCAGTCCTGTACAAATTGCAAATAAAAGCAGTTCAAGTGCCCTTTAACTAATAAAGTACTTGAATTTCATAGTGGTGAGGTGGGAACGCCTCCAGAAAAGTCACCCAGTGTTACCGGTGTCAAAGATTTGGACATTTGGCTGCCAAATGTGCCATGCACTATCAGTGCGTCAAATGCAAAGACGTTCATGCTCCCGGTGAGTGCAAATTGGCTCAGACGGTGCCTAAAGAAAAATGATACTGCGTTAACAGCGGTATATTTGGTCACCCAGCATCATATCAAGGATGCTCCCGATATCAAGATGCAAAAGTTTAATTTGCTCCAAAGCAAACACAAGTACACCGTGATATCATACCTTCTAACTTCGTCAAGGCCGAAGTATCATTTACACTCACCGTTAATGGACCAGCAGAAAATGCGGTAAATAATGTAGGTGGCAATAATGAGCTGCCTGTCAAAATTTACCAGCAACTTAATTCTTCATCGATAAGAATCGATAAAAAAGATTCAAAAATTAACTTTGATTTTCAGCGTTTAGGTCTTTCAAATGCCTCATAATAACTTGTACTCCAGTCATATTTCCATGGATAGGCTTCATCCCATATCGATCAACGTCAACTCCATTATGAGTCTACATCGACATGACTGTTGCCTGGAGTTCCTTGTCAAGAAAAAGCCTGACATCATACTTCTCATTGAAACCTACCTCAATTCATGGCACTGCATGGAATTCAAAGATTTTGCATTCATAAGAAACGATAGCGTAAACGGTGATGGGGAGGTGGCACCGGGATATTGGTTCGAAGACCCTATTGTTTCCAAAATATTGAAAAAGTTGAATTCAAAACATTGAATTTCTTTACGTGTCCGTCATCAAAATTTCACTGCCAGGTGGGGATAACCTTTTCGTTATCTCTACCTATGCAACTGGTCGGAATGTTCTCAAGTTCAAGGAGGAACTCAATTCCTTGTTTGAAAAACTCGAATTAAACAGGCTGCATAGTCATCATATTCTTGCTGGTGACCTGAACGCAAAGCATATATCATGGCTGAATGCCACAAATAATCCAAGAGGTGTATTCCTCAAATCTTGGACAACAGAGAACCAAATTGAATACAGGTGCAATCTATATGGGTCGGAGTTCCTAGCATACTCTAGGACAAATTCATATTTGGACCTCTGCATTGCTGACGTAAGACTTGAATTCAGCTTTGATAGTCTTCAACGGAAACTGCAGGTGCTTTCTTACGATAGCGCAATCGTAATGGAAACAGACTGGGGAAAGTTTCAAAAGAAGTTTAATTGAAAGTACCGGAAGCAGTGTCCTCTTTCTGATGATCGCGACGCTTGCTCAATGGTCCCTAATAACAGAAATCTAACTGACGATGAAATAGATCTCTATTTGTTGAAGTTAGAGAAGTTGACGTTGGAAACGATTGAGAAAGTAGTTTCCAAGATTAAACTTCAAAACAATATGGAAGGATATGAAATACCAACCATCGCAACGTTGAAAAGATTGAAAAGCCTTCTTTTCACACGCGTCAACAATATTTATCGACGATTTTTTGGACTAGAACCATCCCTCGTTGGCTTTGTTGAAATTACACCTGAAGAATGTCCGGAACTTAATCCGTTCATACTTTAGGAGTGAGATCAGCAATCAATGGGTATAAAATTGAGGGGTATTAGCCCATAGGACCCAGATAGCATTTTCACGAATGTGAATAGCATATTCCGTAAGAAGTTTCGAGTGAAGGTATCGAATCTTCAAGTCGCTAGTGATGAGGTAAATCTTCTCGATAGGGCTGCTATCGAAATTGATGGTAAGACTCCGGAAAGAAATGGAAACAGGATTATTTGTGATGGTTTGCTGAAACTTGCCCTGATTGGAAAACATTTTGAATTGGTTCATCTAGCAAACCCTTAGAGAGGGAATGAAATATTTTCAGAGGTTGGTGATGCAAAAGCTTCTGACTTCAAATCAAGCCTGAACGGCCAATCAATTCTTCATTTCAATGAAACATTAACATCTGACCTCATATCAAGCTTGAATCTTATTGATTATTTTGTCCACTACGAAGACTTGTGTCTCATATTTCGCAAGATAAACAAGAAGGAATCATGTGGTACTGATGGCATTCCAAATGTAGTTCTCCAATATTTGCCTGAGGTTGCTTTTAGGAATTATCGTATATTGTTCAACAATATGTTGAACAATTCATATTTCCTAAATCAGTGGAAAAAGGCTAGGATATTTCCGATCTTGAAGAAAGGAAAAGAATCTTTATGCCCTACAAGCGATCACCCAATCAGCTTGCTGCCTAACATCAGCAAGGTATTTGAAGTGATATTAAACAATGCTTAAACACCCACATAGAGAAATATGAGTTGATGCCGAATTGCCAATTTGGTTTTCGTGCCAGGCATTCGAGCATACATGAGATAGCGAAAATAATCTCAGACATCTGTTGGAAACTAAATGATAGAGAATGTGTTGGAGCAGATCTCATTGATATGGAGAAAGCCTTCGATGCGGTGTGATTAGATGGACTAGTTTTCAAACTCCTTCAGGATAGGTTCCCCAGACACCTTGTCGCCATGATGTGCAATATGTTTTACGGGAAATCGTTTGTTGTAATTGATAGAAATCTGACAACAATGCGCGAATTCAAGGTCTTGAATGGGTTACAGCAGGGAACAGTTACTGCGTCTCTGCTCTTCTCAATATTCATTCGCAAGCTATTGAACGGCTTTGATTTTAACGTCTCGCCAGTGCAATAATTGGTAGCGTTTGCTGATGATCTGATCATCTATACGGCAGACCGAAAAGCTACAATAGTTCAGAGAAATCTCCAAAAAATGTTCAATTATGTGCAGTTGTACACTGTTAATTAGCGAATGAAAATCAATGCGCAGAAGTGTGCAACAATCTTGTTTCGGACAACGCTGCAAGGGGTCAGTCAAGGCCTGAAACGTAATTGGAAAGATTTCCATATCATGGCTGGCGAGGGAGTTCAGAATGAGTTCCACATCAATACTGTGTTCGATACCTCAGTATTAATTTCGATCAGTATCTGCACTATACTGAACATGTGAAAATCATGCTCAGTAAAGCACAAAAAGTAGTCATGGCCCTACAAAGACTCATTCATTCCAGAAATATTGATCAATAGGTCAAAACTATCTGTTACAACACCCTGGTTAGACCAGTTTTGGTATGTGGATGTCAGATCTGTCAGATCTCATTATTGCTACATTTAGTGTTGTTGTTTATTTGTGTTAAAAATTAGGGATACGTTAGGTATACGTTATGTTTATTATATTCGGTTTATAGATAAGGTTAAACGCATAGGTTAAGAATATTGTGATAGAAGTTTTAAGTATAAGATAAAGTTTTTGATTGAATTGTATTAAAATTTGGTTATAACATATTAGGTGTAGGATCAAAGTTCACTGTTGTGTTAAAATTTTAAATAATTTTAGAATAGTGCCAGTTGGTTTTTTCTCCTTTTCCTAATCAAATCATATAATATGTAATAATCTTAATTAATTTGAATTTGTTATAGTTCTTTTAATAAAATGTGTTTAACTGATAACGTATAAATTTAGAGAACCATTTGGGCCATTAAGTTTTTGTATGGTAATTGTTTAGAATTTGCTTTAGATTCTTTTAAAATTTATAACGATTAGTATTGAATAAAGTGCTTTTGACTTTGACTTTGACAGTCAACATGACGTTAGTAGCTCATGCTGTATTTCTTTTCTTCTTATGTACGCTGTCCTTGTCATAAAACTTCTCCTCCATTTCACTTTACTTTACTCATGCACACTGTATATGTGCTACATCGGGCTGCAGTACTTATTCATTGCAAATACATGAATATTTGATTTGTCAGTCAACCACGGTGAAAAAGAAAGCGTAGACCTTTTTTTTGTTCTAAATAACCTCCGGGTTAACGTTTTTTCTCCCATCCACCGGGAAAATCATGTTTTCAGAGTGGTTTTGTTCCGTTTGTTCGAGTAGTTTGGGGGCGATCCTAGTGGGAATTAAGTGCATTATAGGCTGAATGCACTGAGTGTATTTGACTGACAATTCGAGCTGTCAGTAATGTTTATTTACATCACGACGTGAGATGAGCAAAGTCAATATCAAAAGCGCTTTATTCAATACTAATTGTTATAAATTTTAAAAGAATATAAAGCGAATTCCAAACAATAACAAAACAAAAACTTAATGACCCAATTGGTTGTCTAAATTTATACATTATTTGTTAAACACATTTCATCAAAAAAACTATAGGAAATTCAAATTAATTAAGCTAGTTACATATTTTACGATTTGATTGGAAAAAGGAGAAAAAATCAGCCAGCACTATCCTAAAATTATTTATAATTTTCAAACAACAGTGAACTTTGATTCTACATCTAATATGTTATAAACAGATTTTAATGAAATTCAATCAAAAACTTTATTTTATACTAAAAAATTCTATCACATTATTCTCAACCTATGCGTTTATCCTGATCTATAAACCTCATATAATAAACATTACATATACCTGACCTATACCTAATTTTTAACACAAATAAACAACAACACTAAATGTAGCAATAATGAGCTGAAACTCAAAAACTAAGAAACGAAAAACACCAAAACTGAAAATAAACACGAATAAATTAGACATTGTCATTCAGCCACCAATACCTCGATTGCTCCGTCTCAGCTTGATCAGCTTCAATGAATCTAGCAAATGAGTATCTCCATTGGAATTGTTGGTCTCGTAAACTCGAATTCGGAGGATATATGTATGATTGAGACACCGTCCGAATCAAAAACATATCGATTCATGTCCAAGTACACCAATGTTTCTGGAGGAACGAAGCCAGTAGCGAGGCAAGTCACAATATGCCCGTCTATAGGGTGGAATGGCTGTGAAATGCAGGGGTTTTCACTCACAGTTACAAATGTTGCGATATGATTCCGAAGAAGTTTCAGTTTGAAGATATCGACTGTTGTCACTTTAGCAGTTTGATAAATTCTTCTATTCGATATATAATGCTTCCAATCTGTCTCAGGCTTTCTGTACGAATCAGTACAAGTACGGGCCTTCCCTTTCGAAAACTCTTAAACTTTCCATAGCACTCTGGTCGTACCAGATCTGACATCCATATGTCAAAACTGGTCTAACCAGGGTCTTGTATCAGATAATTTTGACCTTTCGATCAATGTATCTGGAATGAAAGAGTCTTCGTAGGGCCTTGACTACTTTTTGTGCCTTGCTGAGCATGATTTTGACATGTTCAGTACAGTATAGATACTGATCGAGATGAACACCGAGGTATCGAACACAGTATTGATGTGGAACACGTTCTGCATTACCCTCGCCAGCCATAATGTGGAAATCCTTCCAATTACGTTGCAGGCCTTGACTAACCTTCCATAGCGTTGTCCGAAACAAGATTGTTTCGCACTTCCACGCATTGATTTTCATTCGCCAATTGTCAGTGTACAACTGCACATCATTAAACATTTTTTGAAGATTGTTCTGAACCATTGTAGCGTTTCGGTCTGCCATATAAATGATCAGATCATCAGCAAACGCTACCAATGATTGCACTGGCGGTACGTTAAAATCAAAGCCGTTTAATAGCTTGCGAATTAATAGTGAGAAGAGCAGAAGCGCAGTAACTCTTCCCTGCTGTAGGCCATTCAAGGCCTTGCATTCGCCCATTGTAATCAGATTTCCATCGATTGCAACAAACGATTTCCCGTATAACATATTGCACATCGTGGCCACAAGGTGTCTGGAGAACCTTTCCTCAAGGAGTACCGAAGGCTTTCTCCATATCAATGAGATCCGCACTAACATATTCTCTATCATTTAGTTTCCAACATATGTGTGAGATTACTTTCCCTATCGCATGTATGGTCAAATGGCTAGCACGAATACCAAATTGGCAATTTGGCGTCAGCTCATATTTCTCAATGTGGGCGTTTAATGCTTTGTTGTGTATCGCTTCAAACACCTTGCTGATGTTAGGCAGCAAGCTGATTGGGCGATAGCTTTTAGGAAACGTGGATTCTTTTCCTTTCTTCAAGGGCGGAAATACCTTAGATTTTTAACACTCATTTGGAAAAAATGAATTGATCAACATGTTGTTGAACAATATTCAATAATTCCTCAAAGCAACCTCAGACAAATTTCGGAGAAGTATGTTTGGAACACCGTCAATACCACATGATTTCTTGATGTTTATCCTGCGAAATATGAGACACAAGTGTTCATAGCTGACAAAATAATCAATGAGATTCAAGCTCGGTTTGAGGTCAGATGTTAATGTCTCATTGAAATGAAGAATGGATTGGCCGGTCAGGCTAGTTTTGAAGTCGGAAGCTTTCGCTTCAACGACCTCTGAAATATTTCATTCCCTCTCTCTGGGTTTAGTAGATGAACCAATTCAAAATATGCTCCAATCGGGGCAAGCTGCAGCGAACCATCACAAATAATCCGGTTTCCATTTCTATCCGGAGTCGTACTATCAATTTCGATACCAGCCCTATCGAGAAGATTTATCTCATCACTAGCGACTCCAAGATTCAATACCTTCACTCGAGACTTCTTACGGAATAAGTTATCACTTTCGTGTAAACGCCATCTGGGTCCTATGGTTTGCTACCCATTGATTGCTGACCTCACTCCTGAAGTATGAACGGATTAAGTTCCGGACATCATTTAAGTGTAACTTCAACAAAGCCAATGAGGGATGGTTGTAGTCCAAAAATTGCCGATAAATATTTTTGACACGTGTGAGAAGAAGGCTACTCAATTTTCCCAACCTTCCAATAGTTGGTGTTGCATATCCTTCCATATTGTTTCGAAGTTTAACCTTGGGAACTACTTTGTCAATCGTTTCCAACGTCAGCTTCTCTAAATTCAACGAAAAGAGATCAATTTCATCGTTAGATAGATTCCTGTCATTAGGAACAATTGAGCAAAAGTTGCCATCATCAGAAGGAGGACATTGCTTCTGGTACTCCCGACCAATTTTTTTTTGAAACTTTCCCCTGTCTGTTTTTTTGAAATTCAACCGATGATTTTCATGTTGAACTGGAATGAGGAAGAGATCATACCTTTGATGATTGATTTCTATTAGGATTGCGTTATGGTCGCTATCATAAGGATCACACCAGCAGTTTCCGTTGAGGACTATTAAAGTTGAATTCAAGTCTTGCTTCAGCAGTGCAGAGGTCCAAATATGAATTTGTCCTAGGGTATGTTGGGAACTCTGACCCATATACGTGTAGATTGCACCTGTTTTCAATTTGGTTCTCTGTTATCCACGGTTTCAGGAATACTCCTTTTGGATTATTGTTGGCATTCAACCATGATGTGTGCTTGGCGTTCAGATCACCAGCAAGAATATGATGACTATGCAGCCTGTGGAATTCGAGTATTTCAAACAAGGAATTTAGCTCTTTCTTGAACTTGAGAACATTTCGACCAGTTGCTTAGGTAGAGATAATGAAGAGGTTATCCCCAGCAAGCAGCTTATTATTGCCACTTACATTATTTATTTTATTTGCATTGTCTGCTGGTTCTCTTGCAGCAAGTGTTAATGGCAGACCGGGTTTGACGAAGTTGTAAGGTATCGCACTTCTCTGTACTTGACTTGTTGTTTTGGAGTAAAATTTTTCATTTGCATCTTGATACTAGGGACATCCTCAATATGATGGTGGATGACCAAAGACGCCGCAGTTCACACAATATTAATTTTCCTTTGGCTTCGCCTGACCCAATTTGCACTAGCTGGGAGCATGTTTCATGGTGCAAGTGCCAGCCGAATGCCCGAATCTTTAGCACCTGAAGCACTGGTTGACCACGCTTTTCTGGAGGCGTACTTACCTCACGACACGGAAGTTCAAGTACCTTATTTTTTGTAGGGCACTTGAACAGCTTTTGCTGGAAATCTGGACTAAGTAATAAGGCTAGTTTTTACGCTCAGCAATCGATCTCCTTGTTGTAAAGTCTTTAACGGGAAAATATTTCTGGTGCAACTTCTTGAAGAACCTGAAGGAGCTCGACTATGTTTTCTCCGCAGTCTAGACTATTCAATAAAAAGGCCGGGTTTTTTCGCTTTTGGGGGGTATGTAAAATGCAGGACATCTCCAGAATTCGACGCACTTTTTGCTGCCTGAAAATTAACCAAGGATTCAGTTCTAATTGTTAGTTTATCGGCATTGACTCTCTTGATCTCAAAATCATTTAACTTATTTTCGGCTGCCGAAAGCGAACCAAATCTTTGCCTGTTTGCCCAAATACATTGATTGGTGAGACTTTCCTTTCTTTTGATTAACCTTGACGGACGGACCAGCAACCAAACTTTTGAGTTTTTCTCCTTATTTTGAATTTTTAAATATTCAATTAATCCATTATCTGGCCTAGCAGTACAATGTTCAGAAGTTTTATTACCTTTGTCCTATTCAATACTCATGGAAACTTCTAGTCCAACTGGTGTTGCATAATAATTCGTGTAGACGTTTACTTCGCCTGAGCTGAGGATATCCTCTTGATCAGTTTCTTGTTTCAGTTTCTTATCTTCAGTCGCTTTTGAATTGACTTCTTTTTCTTTCTTGTCAATTTCTTTTGCTTTGTTGAACGCCAATTTTCCAACTAGTTCTTCTAGTGATTGGAACCGAAGTCTGAGCTCTCTCAACCTTCTCAGCTTTCTCGTTAGCTTTGATTAACTGGTTGATCTCGATGACTCATAAAATTTGCGGTTTTTCTCCGTTGTTATCGAATCTTCATTTCAGCTTTTTTTCGCCCGTCATCATTGGCGATGGACACGATTGTTCTTGTTGATGGCTTAAGTCATCGGGCTCCTCCATCTCGTTGCTTTTGCAGCGAGACTAGAGGGAATGTTCTTAAACTGGGACTTCCATTGAATTTTTTTTCCACTTTTGATACTTCTTCAGGAACTAAATTTCAGGTATTCGATAAATGGTCGAATAGTTCGAAGGTGGTGGTTCTCAATTAAAAAATTAATTTCAACTAACTTTTGTGAAAAATTGATTAATTTTTAAAATTAATGACAGAAGCGATTAAAAAACGTCTGAATGCAACAAGTGCTAGATGTATGTAACGCGAGATGAGGATTTCGACAATAATCCTCGCTTTTCCCTTATTTCCTTAAGCCGGCGCTAATATTTCGTAGTTTCTCTCATCCCCGGCGGTCGGTAGTTTAATCGCCGTGCCAACGCGTGGAGTGCCGTTTGTTTATGTATTTCCACCAGTTTCAACTAATTTCGGTCGTCGAATCTCTCCTCAAAAATATCGCGATTTTATCCACTAAGATTTTCGTGGTGGATTATAATGATTTGGTGCAAATAAAGTGAATGGTGCGCTTCGGCATAATGTCGTTAGCCAGTTGGGAGAGATATTCAAAAGTTGTATCCATGTTTCTTTGTTGCAGTTTAGTGGATTTATCAGCTTCCTCTCGTTTGAGCTTGTCGTTATCGTCGGTCATTTGTTGGTGTGCCAAAGTGAGTTTTTGGTTGATATCTTTAGTTTCATTCATAGCCTCTTGTTTGGCTGAGAAGTCATCACGAAGCTCTGGCAATTGTTTTGTTTGGGCGTCACATAGTTTATCCATTTGACTACCGAGCATTGTGCCTTTTGTTTTTCTACAGTATTAATTGTTGAAACATGCTCAGCTGCTTTCGGTTTCGCACATTCTTCTGAAGACCATCGATTTGGTCTTCAAGAGTTCGCTTCTTGTTCTCTCGCATTGATTCCTGCAATGACTTCATTCTGGCTTCATGTTGTGAGGTCAACACACGGCCTTCCCCTAAATTCTTTTCATATTCAGAAACCATTTTATTTGAATCTGTTTGTAATGCTTCCACATTTTGACATCTTTGTGGGATATTTTTAGCTTCCGATTTAATTTTACTAATATATAGTCGAGCCACTGTGTATTCCTCTTCAGCCTTACTCCAGGTGGTGTATTTATTTCCATATCACTGGTACCATCCGTGCATAAGGTTTGTCCAACTTCAACAAATCGCGCAAAAGATTTGAGAGCATTTGCGCTGACATCTCTTTCAATTGTATCAACTCCGATGTAACGACATTCAATGTGGCCTGTTTCTGTTGCAATCCCTCGTTCATAGTATCAATATGTTCGTTTTTGGTCTCGATTCTTGGTGATTCCTGATCATACCTAACAGTCGATTCCTCTAGAGCTTGAAGTACTTCTTTCATCTCCTTCTTAGCACTTTCGTTTTCTTGTTGCTGCTACTTTTAATTTACGTTATGCCTCGAGTTCGCGCTTTACTCGTCCTTTGCTTACCACCAATGAAGTGTTAAATTCGCGAGTGTCTTCGTTCGGTATGCGTGCCATTGCTGCGTCAGCAGCATCTCTGGTTTCGTTACTCGGCTCGTTCCTCTTTGGAGGTATGTATGCATCTTTACTGGATCTGCGTGAGTGTTAAGATATTTGCGGCTGGATCGTTAAGTTTGTGTTCTTTGCCGGAAACTCAGTGGCTGCACATCTGATAGGAATGTCTGGTTTAACGACAGCCTCATGTTTAGACCCGCACTCACAATCGTTTCCCTGTCAATTTCGACAGCACTCAGGTTTGAATTTGAATTAGTCGAATTATAGACTGCATTAAAATTCATTGGGAGTCTATGTCGGAAAGTAGAATCCAGGCAGTATGAAACCTTGATTTGAGGAATTGATGTAAATGCCCGCAGATCATCGCGCATATCACGAACACCTCTTGTGGCATGACGGGAGCAACGATTCAAATTCGGATTTCCTCCCAGTGTTGCATGTTATTTTGTTTGCGACGCAATTTCAATTGCTTCGAGGGGTTATATATTTTATGCTGCCGCATATGTTAATTGGATGACGAAAGTTTCCGCTACCGTGTGACCTAGTCGTAGTGCCGGGAATTTGCGTTTCGTTTCGACCTAGCGTTGGTTCTTGATGCTTTCGGCGCTTGTTGCTGCTTCCGTTGTCCATAATGTGGCGTATAAATCGGAAGCGATCTAGCTACTTAAGTGTAATTTCTTTCCGTAATCTAACAAGTAGTCATTTTATGAATGAAAATTTAAATTACTTGCTGTTGGTTACATTATTAGGTTATCAAAACAGTTAATAAAATGCGGCTCGAAATTGCGTAGGTTTACTATAAATCTTACGAAATCGCGTATGGTAGTGTTCGGGGTGAGCAGCACTATGAAATCTCAATGTTCACGCGCAACAACTTTTGTACCAGAGGGAACCCAGGTGAATTCTCTCGTCATAGTCGTGATCATCATCAATATCATCATCATCGACATCGTTTTCATCATCTTCCGTCAGGAGCCGCTTGTAACACAAAGAGGAAAATTACTTTTCGGATACAAGTAAAGACTTTGATTTTCAAATAATTCTCTGTTTATCACAACCTTAAATTAAGCAATAAATAAAGACTAGGAAGGGTTCCTTTATTTCTTGGAGGCGCTTCTTCCGTCTTAAAATTTTCACGTAACGATTGATTAAGTTGGCATTATTCTTATACACTTTATGAAACATACATAAATTTCTATCGAGAAAATTTTTCTTGCGTTTGCAACACGTAGCAAAGTACACTTCAACTTGTGAAGATTTTTGAAAAAATTTATAAAATTAGGTTTTACTTCAAGATTTTCGGCCTATTTGTTGATGAAAATATACGGAGAAGTGCCATCATCCAACAAGAAGATAATTTCTTTAAGCCAGCAAATATTTCCCTTATAAAAGTCACAATCGTGGAAGAAGCGCCAAGCATTGGCAGGAAAGCTTTTCATTCGTTAGTTTCCTCGGCTCCCACGAAATTTACTCGAAAAGCTGTTGCCAAGCTTTGGATTGATTTGTTCAGTCTCTCTAATTGAGTAAAAGTTACCTGTTTTATTCGCGAACATATGAATTGAATTTGTTTATTACCTTGATAAGACATGGACCGTTCCGCTGCAGTGGACATTAGGTTTTGTTTGCTTGCCGCATCTACGAGTAGTATCTTTTTGCGTGCATAGTGTTGAGCACAGTGCAGATACACGCGGATTGTATTGCATTTTCTGTGCGTTGAAGTGAAAGATAACTTCACTCGCGGTTTGCAATTGAGCGGTGCAAATTACGAATTATTTTCGGTATTTGAGATTGTTTGATTGATATCATATCAACGTATGTAGTGCGCGATAATTCTGCTTTTAATTTATTTGTTCTGTTGTTGCATTTGAAAATATCAATCTTCGACTTTAGTGAAAATTTGCAACAAGTGAATCGTCGAGATGAAAATGCGTTTTGTGAAGAGATTCTGGTTCATTTTGGAGATGCTCTTAGTGTAAGCGAAATGAATTTATGTAATAAATACTTGAATGCTAGTTATGCTCATATAAAGATTTGGTAGGATCATGTTTTAAGGCTGTTTGAACCAGGAAAAGTTTAAGTAGTTGGCGGAAAATCATATGCTATGTATTCAAACTACATACGCGGAACATATCATCTGGACGATTTCGCATTGCATCAACCTTTGTTTTATGTTTAATTGAACTGTGTCACGTGTAGGTACTTGCTTTCCGCGTATGTGGATTGGAGTTCCACTTGCATACTCTACTTATTCGACCTGGTTGGCTGGTCAGTGGACTCTTTGGCAAATAATCGTTACTTCGTTGTTAATGCAATGTGTCCAATAATTATTGATACAAACAATTTCGATATTGATTGTTTAAAAATATTATTAAGAGCAGGAAGATGACAGTGTTGATTAACAAACTTTTGAATATCCTTCGGAAGGAAATGTTTTGATTACCAGAAAATTGGCATTGTACTAATCTTTGGCAGGAATACTTTTCAAATATAAAGGTGATGAATTTGACTAAGTTCCTACTGTTGTGCATAGCATGTGAAAAATGAGCATTTTCGCAAACTTGGCAATAATCGTGACAAGTGTATATTTATTTCTTGAGTATTTTTCGATATATTTAACGTGCATGTATATTACTTATGTCGTTCTATTTCAACATTAGAGGATTGTTAGAAATTTTTTTAAGCACGAACCAATGAAGAGTGAAGGGATAAATATTTTATCTATTATCATGCCAAAAAGCTAATAGTCATAAGTTTCACGTATCTATTTATTTTTTAAGCAAATTCCAATGGAATTGTAAATTTTTGTTAACACAGGAGCCCAAAAAATTAAGGTGAGGAATAAACGACCCGAGCGAAGTAAAATTATACACGTCTGATGCATTTAAATTCAGGTTTCCTACAGTGAAAAAATTGATGAAACAAAAAAAGAACAATTCATGTATTTGTGTATGTGAATGAAAAGATAAGAGCGGAGTTAAAGAGTTGAATATATATTTTGACATCTCCCCTCAAGTCGAACTCCGATCGAGTGTCATGTCAGCAACTCCGAGTCCTAAAATGCATTTTTGATGCTTCGATGGTGCTAAAGATTTTGTAAGGATGTCAGCTATCATCTTATTGGTTGGGGTGTAACGGACTTCGATTTGATGTTCTTGTAGAGCCTGCCAGATGAAGTGATGTCCGATATCGATGTGTTTGAATCGAGCGTGGAAGCTTGGGTTGAGAGCAAGTTTCCCGGTACCTTGATTGTCGTTGTACATGATTACATCAGAAAGTTCGCTGAATCCAAGTTCTTTTAAGAACTCGATGAGGTGAACTGCTAACTTTGCTGCATCTGTGAGTCCCATGTACTCAGCTTCTGTGGATGATAGCGCAACTGTCCGTCGCTTTTGCGGTTCCCAAGAAATAGACAATTCAGCAAGGATGAACACTGAACCCGTGTATGAGCGCCTGTCATTTGTGCATCCTCTTCAGTCAGCGTTCACGTAACCGATGAGCTTTGAGTTCTCTCCTTCTTCTTCGTAGCACTACAGCCCCTCTCAGACCTTCGCTTCCTGCAAATAGCGCCTCGAACTGTCTCGTCGACCGAGTCAGACCAGCGTTTCCTCGGTTTCCCCACTGGTCCCCGGGCTTCAGTTCTTCCAACGAATACCTTTTTGGGTATCTGTTGTTCGTCCATACGATTCATGTGTTCAGCCCTTTGCAGCTTCCGCAGTCTGACAATCGTTGAGACCTCAGGTTCGCCAATAATTTCATATAGCTCATGGTTGTATCGAATTCGCCATTGTTCCCCTCCAGCTTCGCTGCAATTATTCGCCTCAGGATCCGTCGCTCAAAGGCGTTCAATATATTTGCGGATGCTTGCGTTAGGGTCCATGTTTCAAACCCATAGCATAACACAGGTTTTATTACAGTTCTGTATACTTGGAGCTTTGGTTTCCTGTGTATGCAGCTGGTCTTCAAGATCGTCAAAACTGAATAAAATATTATATTTGCGAGCTATATTCTTCGGCGTATTTCGTCTCTTTCATTGCCTGTTTTCGTTATTTTGGCGCCTAAGTACCCAAATTCGATCACATTTTCGATATTGTATTCGCCAAGTGTGACATTTTATAGTCTAAAAAGTATTGAGCCTTTTTTTGTCACCAGATGGTGTTCGGCGTCATATATCGGGCAATACTAATCAGATTGAGTCAAACTGACATGCGTTCGAAAGGTGACATTCCATTATACAATTTTTATGTGGACAATTTTGTGCTTTGTCATTTGTGTCAAAAGTTGTATTCATTTAAAAATGAGTGAGATTTCTGAAGAAATTCGTTATTTGTTACAATATCACTACGAACAAGGTGAGAATGCATCGTAGGCTCGTGAACAAATTTGTGGTGTCTACGGTCAAGAAATTTTATCAAAAGCCACAGCCAAGAGATGGTTGACTCGCTTTCGTTCTGGAAATTTTGATGTCAAAGATGCACCTCGCTCAGGGCGACCAATCACTGAAAAAGTCACTGAAATCTCACAAAAAATTGAAAGAAGACCGACACACAAGCAGTCATGACATTGCTAGGGAGCTGAATATTCATCATCAAACAGTTTTGACGACGTTTGGGTGCTGCATGAATTAACACAAAAAAATTTGATCGATCAAATTTCCATTTGCGAAATGCTAATGAAACGCAACGAATTTGAGCCATTTTTGAAGCAAATCATTACGGACGATAAAAATAGGTAAGATACAAGAATGTCGTTTGAAAAAGATCATGGTCAAAAAAAGCTGAATTATCGCAAACGACTTCAAAGCCAGGATTGATACCAAATAGGGTTATGCTGTGTTTAGGTGGGATTGGAAGGGAAATGTTCATCATGAGGTGCTAGAACCTGCCCAAACACTCAATTCGGCTTTGTACTGTCAGCAATTAACTAGATTGCAACAAGCAATTCAAAAAACTGGCCACAATAGATCAAAAGAAAGGGCGTTGTCTTCCATCATGACAATGCCAGACCACACACATCTTCGATGAACCGGCAAAAATTGACAGAGTTTGGCTGTGAAGTTTTGATGCATCCACGGTATAGCCCAGACCTTGCACCATCAGACTACCATTTGTTTTGATCTCTACAAAACTTCTTTAATGAAAAGAAATTCACTTCAAAAAGGGACTGCGAAAATCACTTGGCCAAGTTTTTCGCCGATAAACCACAGAAGTACTACACAGATGGAATAATGGCTCTACCCAAAAAATGGCAAAAGGTCATAGATAATTCGAAGATAATAATGGACAATATGTACTTAAATAAAATCCATTTTAAATAAAAGAAATATTGAATCGAAAAATGACAAAAAGGGCTAATACTTTTAAGACACCAATATTTTGTGCTTGAGGTATTTTTCGTCGACTGCGTTATGAGCTCTGTTTTATTGTCATTGATTTGTAGCCCTACTAGTTTTACTTCGTTATCAAGTTTCAGGAAGAGTTCTTTGGCAGTTGTTAATGACCGTGACAAAATGTTGATGTCATCCGCATAGGCTACGACTTGGCTCGACTTGTATAGTAATGTACCTCGTGTATCAACAGGAAGCTTCCTTATGACGTACTCCAGAGCCAAATTGAATAGCAATGGAGCCAACCAATCTCCCTGTTTTAGTCCAATATTTGTGTCAAAGGCATCGGTCAGTTGTTTATTGATGCAGACTTGGGAGGTCGTCGATGTCATTGTCATTTTGGTAAGACGGACTAATTTGGCTGGGATGCCAAAGCAAAGCATTATTTGGTACAGTACGTTACGATCAATACCGTCGAATGCTTGCTTGAAGTCAACGAAAATTTGGTGTACGTATATGTTGAACTCCCAGCATTTTCCAAGTACCTGCTTGACTGTGAACAATTGGTCTGTTGTTGATCTACCTGCCCAAAAACCACCTTGATACTCCTCAATTATACTGTTGGTGTATGATCCGATTTTATTTTCTAAGATTTTTGAAAATATTTTGTACGCTGTACAAAGTAGTGATATGCCTCTATAATTTTCGCACTGTAGCTTGTCACCTTTTTTGTGAGTAGGGACTATAATTGATTATCTCCACTTGTTTGGCATATGATCCTTTTTCCAAATATGCTGGTTGACTTTGTGAATAGCTTTATGAACACTGCTTCTACCATATTTAATGAGCTTCACTGGAATCTCATCGATGCCCGTTGCTATATTATTCTTTTGGGCTTTGATGATCGAACACACTTCATCCAGAGTTTGTGGGGCCAATTGAAGCTTTCCGCCGACATCTATAGGCTCCGATGTTGTGGAGCTGTGCGGATATGATGCCCATCTTTCCTTAATCTTGGTTTGATCAGCGATGATATTGCCGATGTCATCAGGACAGAGCGTGGTTTTGGGCTGATAACCACGTTTCAGGCTTTTCACTACTTTGTACGCTTGTCTTGTGTTATTGCTCGCTAAATTTACATCTACATTTCTCAATTGGTCGTCATAGTATTTTCTTTTCTTAATTAACATATCTCATTCGCTACTCTTCTGAGATTTTCATAATGTTCTTTCTTTGTCCTGGTATTCCTTCCTACGTAATCTTTGAACCCCTGATTCTTTTTGTCTAATACATTGCGTCGATGTAGGAAGCAAGCTGAACGTATGACTAGATTTCTGTTACATGCAAAGTCAATCAGGCGCTGGTCGTTAATATTTGTTTTATCATGGAGGCTGTATTCTCCAGTCGTTCCACAAATGAGATTGGTCTTTGCCAACCTTAGCGTTGAAATCACCCAGAACTATTTTTGTATCGTTTGTAGGCAATGAGTCGACCAGTCCCCCCAGATGATTGTTCAATGTTTCCTTCATTTCTGCGTCCTTTTCTTCGGTCGGGGCATGATAATTAATCAGCCAGATTTTGAAGAATTTCGCTCTTATGTGGATTGCACACAATCGTTCATTGACTGCCCTAAAATCAATAACATATGATTTGGACTCCCTATCGACAATGATGGCCACTCCAAACAGTAGCCTTCCCAATTTTGAATATTGTGTGCGATCTCATTTCTTGAATGTCGTTGCCAGTCCAGTTAGTTTCTTGGATTGCCAGTATTTTAACTGATATTGACTGGCCTATTGTAAGCGGTCCTTAAAACCGCCAGGGTAATTGAGTGGTCTGACATTCCAGGATCCAATTACATAGTCCTTTTTCGGCTGCGAGATCGTTGCCGTGAGTCCAACCCTTTCCGAGGCCCCTCCGCAGGTTTCAAAACCTTCAAAGGTTTTCCAGGGACGGAGAGTTAGCCCGTCGTCGAACTTTCATTCCGGCAATATGGTTATTACTTCGATTCCGTTACCAGGCGTGGAAAAAAGGAAGTGTAAGTAGGATTTAGTAGCAGAGCTGTAGATGTATTTACAGTTAGGAGCATTTCTCGGCATTTAATGTTCACATACATTATTGACGAACCAGTAAATCCAATGTACGACCCCGAGAGCATAAAGTATTATTTGATTGGGGGGTTTGGGATGAGCAATCGTGGAAGCTGTAAGTTGAGGAAATAAGGGATTTCCTTCTCCTTTCTCAAACGGGCTTGGGACCGTCTACGGCGGAGTTGAGCTTTTGGTTGGTCCTTTTAAAATACAGCCCGTGATTCGTTGTTCCAACGAGATAACTTAGAATACGTTTACCGGTGGTCCAACGGACTTCTTATGACAGTTCCTATATTGGCTCTAATTGATTTCTGCATGTTAAATATCTGGTAGACTTCTCACGGCCAGGTACATGAGCGTACCGATAAGTTCGCGAAAAGGGATTGCTTCCTCTGTGTTCACATTGTCGTCGTCGGAAATATCTGCTAAGCTAGTTCTGGTTGCGAGCGGGGTACGTGCGGGTTTGCAATTAGTCATTCCAAAACGATTGAGAATATTGTGAATATAGCCAGATTGCGATAAATATGTTGAGTCCTTTTGGCGATTGATTTCGTTGCCGATGCAATATTTTGCCTCTCCAAGGTTCTTGATCTTGAATTTTCCTTGCAGTCTGTCTATGATTTTGTGAACTTTCATGTCATTTTTGAAAGTGACCAGGATTTTATTGACGTAAGCAAGAATGAACATTTCTTTTTACTTGTGGACATTTATACATGGGTCTGCATTTGTGGGCGCGATGCTGAGGTCTTGGAAAGTTTTGCCGTATTTTGCATGCCATTGTCTGCCAGATTTGCGCAAGCCGTAAGAACCTTCTTTGGTTTGCAGACCTTTCCGCCATTTTTTGATTGGTCTAGCATTAAATTAGAGTTCTCAACGAGGTTTCAGTCCTTTTCCCTGACGACTCGATTCAAGCATCTTTTCCAAGAGTTCTGGTGGATCCATGTTTACTTCGGTGTCGATGCTATTATTTAGGTAAGCTGCAGTTACATCAAGTTGCAATATCTTCAAGTCGAATTTTGTTGCCAATGTGGTAAATAATCGAAGGGAGCTGAGTCTCATATCTACTGCAAATGTTTCATGAAAGACGATACCTGGACGTTGAGAGAATCCTTTTACGACTACATGGGCCTTTCTTTGTTCTAGTGTACCATCAGCGTTCAACTTGGTCCTCAGAATGGTTGAACATCCGGTAATTTTTTCGCTTTTTGGACGGTCAACAATTTTCCATGTATCTTTGATAGTAAGTTGTCTTATTTCACCGAGTCTGGCGTCCTCCCGTTCCTACCTATCTAGTCCTGAAATGGTATAGCGTGCTCGTATTTTGGATGCAAATACAGATATTGGGATTCGCGGTGCCATTTTTCGTTGATCTGGTCTTCTTGAGTTATTTAGGATTTCCGAAACTTCCGCATTCTGGTTGTCCTCCGGAACCATGTTGTAAATTTTGGTGGGAAGGCCATGACCCTTCGTTTTGGCCTTGCTGGACCACGTTTTATTGGCATGTTTACTGTCGTCTCGTTGTCATAGTGAGGTTCGGAACTTGAACTAGTTCCACTTTGTGGTATTTCCGGCGATGACGTTTTGAGCATCGTCAATTTGAACACCATGTAGAAATGTTGTCTCCTGGCTGAGTATGTCGTCGAAAAAAAAATCTTTATACTAACTTTTCGTCTCCGATTCGTCAAAAAATTTTACATCTCTGGTAATCCGGATCTTTCCTTCACTGGGAATCCAAACGTGATATGTTTTTGATGTATTCGAATATCCCACGAATGTTTTTTCGACACCTCTAGCATAGAAGAGAACTCCTGGAGAACTTTGGTGCCAAATGCTCTGAAGTATTTAGTGCCAGGTTTTCTTTCTGTCCAGTTTTCGAATGGGGTACCTTTTTCGAGGCTTTGTGTGGCGTGATTAGCCATAGCAATTGCTTCAGCCCAAAAGGATGGTGGCAGTACGGATTGGATCAGTATACAGCGGGTAGATTCTACAAGTGTACGATTTTTGCGTTTCGCAACGCCGTTCTGTTGTGGCATATTTGTTGATATGCCAATGTCGTTGTATTCCAGCGTCCTTGAAAATCGAATCGGTCGTTGAATTGCCAAATTCCGTTCCGTTGTCCGATTGAACAGCTTGAATTTTTCGACCTGTATTAGTCTCTACGTAGCTTTTATACTCGATGAACTTTGAAAGCGCCTCATTTTTACATCGAAGAAAGTATACTTTGCACCAACGACTTTTATCGTTCGTTATTGTCAGAAAATACCGCCAATGGAACTTGAGCGCATAGGACTGCATAGATCTGTGAGGACAATTCCAAAAATGTCTGCCGATCTGTGAATGCGAGTTGGAAATGTTTTCCTTGTAAGTTCACCAGCGGCACATACATTGCATTTTCGTAACTGGTCCGCATTTCCCTAGAAATTGCATCAAGTCGTCATTTTTAGGTAAATTTCTCGAGAGAAATTTACCTATTGCGGAGAGCATCATATATATATATATATATATATATATATATATATATATATATATATATATATATATATATATATATACATACATATATATATATATATATATATATATATATATATATATATATATATATATATATATATATATATATATATATATATATATATATATACATACGAGGTGTGTTCAAAAAATATCGCGAATTTTGTTTTTTTTTCAAAAATTATTTATTTATTCATGAATATCTATTTTGTCCCCTGCAAAGTAATCCCCATGAGATATTATACACTTATGCCAACGGTTTTTTCAATCTTCGAAGCACTTCAAAAAATCATTTTTTTAAATCTTGTTCAGCTCCTCCTTCGATGCCGTCTTTATCTCGTCAAGCGTAGCGTAACGTCGTCTTTTCATGGGCCTCTTCAGTTTAGTAAACAAGCTAAAAGTCACAGGGGGCCAGATCTGGGGAATACGGTGGCTGCGGCATCATTAGTGTGTTGTTTTTGGCCAAAAAGTCGCGCACAAGCAACGATATGTGAGCAGGGGCGTTATCGTGGTGCAAAAGCCAATTTTTGTTCTCCCACAAATCCGGGCGTTTCTGGCGGATTGCTTCGCGCAAATTGCGCATAACTTGCAGGTCATATTCCTTATTGACCATTTTTCCCTGTGGCAAGAACTCATGATGCACCACGCCCCTGTAATCGAAGAAAACTGTCAACAAAACTTTCACATTCGACCGAACTTGGCGCGCTTTTTTCGGTCTTGGTTCATGCGCCAGCTTCCATTGAGATGATTGAGCTTTGGTTTCCACGTCATAACCATAAACCCACGATTCGTCACCAGTTATGATCCTCTGGAGCAAATTTGGTTCGTCGCGGACAGAGTTTAACATCTCATTAGCAAAGTTCATGCGTTGCTGTTTTTGGTCGCAATTGAGCAATTTTGGTACGAATTTCGCGGCGACCCGTCTCATGCCCAAATCGTTGATAAAAATCGAATGGCACGAGCCAATCGATATGTTTAGGTCCTCAGCAACTTCTCTAACGGTGATTCGACGATTGGCCAATACCATTTTCTCCACTTCATTAATTTTTTCGTCTGTTGTTGAAGTGCTCGGGCGTCCGGCACGCTCTTCGTCGTTCACATCTTCTCGGCCTTCTAAAAACATTTTGTACCACCGATAAACGTTGCTTCGGTCCAAGGTAGCTTCTCCGTATGCCACAGTCAACATTCGGAATGCATCCGCGCACTTAATTTCGTTTTTCATACAAAATTTGATACACGTTCTTTGATGCATTTTTTTGAATAAGTAAAAATCGAAGACGATTGAAAACACGTGCAAGTAAAGCAGCTATCACCAATTAAGTGAACATTGAAAATGGCCGAGCTTGTCGGCATAAGTGACAGACATGAGTACCAACATAATGCCACAAAAAAATCGAAATTCGAATATACGTAACCCGCGAAAATTCAAAATTCGCGATACTTTTTGAACACACATCGTATATATGGGATATAACGAAATTTGTGACCACGCTAGAGGTTGCAATTTTGCTTCGATTTTCACCAAATTTTCAGGAAAGGTGTATTGCGTAATTATCTCGGTTAAGTTCGTGAACCAGGTATATCGGCCGGGCAAAAACAAAATGGCGGCCTTGTTAGACGAAAAATCGTGATTTCTGTGCTGACCAAAGTATAGCCCCGATTTGGATGAAATTTGGTACAAAGGTTCATTGATGTACGTGATGAATCTCACAATAAATAATCCAAAGTCGGTACGGCAGAAACAAAATGGCGGCCGCTCAGAGGTCGAAAAACGTGCAAAATTTTGTTGTTGTAATAGTGGTCAAAGCTTTCAACAGATTTTCATGAAATTCGGTAGTTTGATAGAAATTATAAGTATCTAGAGAATTACGTAAAAAAACTGGAAGTCAGGTTGCAAAAAACAAAATGGCGGCCAGTTGAAGGTCAAAATTTCAAAGGCTTTTAAAAGTCGCAATTTTGATCCGACATATATGAAACTTGGTTTCAAGATAGACATTACTTAGCCCTACAGTCTGCGATATTTTGGTGATCATGCATGTGCAAATTTCAAAATGGCGGCCGTTTAAATATGCTTTTTTTTCATGTTTTTGTGGCCCTCTAGCGGTCACATTTTCCAACGGATTTTGATGAAACTTGAGATTATGAATCTCTGTACTATGTTCTTGTATTTTACAGTTATTAAAATTGAATGAAAAATAAAAAAGTCGAAAATTTAAAGCCTAATATTTTTAGCTGCCATTTCCTTTAAAAATTGAATTATTTTGCCCTGTCTAGAGTGAAACTCCTATTTGAACGAGATAGTACATTGATTGATGAGGTCCTAGCATACAAAGATTTAAAATAATCCGAAATCAAATGCATGCATTCAAAAAGGCGGCCCCCAAACGTCTGAAGGCAAGCGCAATTCGCTATTTTAGTGCCAACTGAAATAATGAATATTTTTCATGGAAACGTTCTAAATGACTTTACTTGAAAGAACTTATAAACCAGATCATTTTTAAGATATTGTAAAATATTTTTAACAATACCCTAAAAAATTATAAAATCGCGACTTGTCTGTCTGTCCGTCCGTCCGTCCCGTTTGTTCGTGCGTCATAACAAGTTTTCTCGCAAACCACATGAGCTAGAATGAGGAGATTTTCTACGTAGGTCAAAAGTGGTGCCTCTTGAAATTTGCAGTGCAAGAAAATATTTTAAGGTATTTAAGGGGGGTCTCCCCATACAGGGGGGTGGCATACAATGTTTTTTATTTCTGTAGCCCTCTAGCAGCCAAGGTTCTCAACAGATTCCGTTGAAACTTGAAATTATAAGTTATTAAGGCAAGTTAATTTAATTTAATTATGCGAATCGAGTGACAAATAAAACAGTCGAAAATTTACAGCTTAATATTTTTAGCAGCCGATTTCAATAAAAATCGAAATGACGGCCCTCATAGTTCAGAAAAAAATTGAAAATGTATATATTAATGGCAATGCAAGTGCTGATTAAACTTTTATGGAAATCTTTTCAAATTAACTATTCGAGCTATTTAAGCCTTTGTGTGGTTACCACTGTGAACTGTGTAAACAGCAAATGCGAGAAGGGCGAAACCGGTATTTATATGTTTACAACAATTTATGATCCGCCGATTTTCAATATGTAATCCATACGCGTGCAACTCAATTTAATTAGCAAAATATTTGCGCCCCGATAAAAGGTCTCTAATAACGAACGTGGCCAGATTTTTTTTATGTTAATAAATACCCATGTGGTACTACAAAAATTGCAGAAAGAAGTTTACTAGTAGGCAAGCCAAATTCGTTTTCGAAACTTTACGCCACATACGAGAAATTTACCTTTCCGGCTGGTGCTGCCAACGGGGATTTTGGCATTTTCTTTAGATAGTACAGGTTCATGTGGCCGAGTCGCTCATGCTAAATTTCCATATCGGACTTAACTGTTTTGACATCCGCCACACAAGCCTGGTGGGCCGGGTTACGAAGATAAAAAAAATTTCCTTCGCGATCGGTGATCATTTTCTTGATGCCTTGCTTGTCTCTGATTATTGCACATTCCTGGCGAAACACAATTACGTAACCTTTGTCGACGATTTGTGCGACTAAAATTAAATTAGTGTGGGGGTCAGGATCGTAAAGCGTATCTTCAAGCTTTATGTTTCGAGTTTTCTCGCTGTCTGCCGTAGAGGTTATGACCTTTCCGCGTGTTTTAGCTTGAGCTGTAGCATTGCTAGCTAATTCTACCTACTTCCATTGTTGACTTTTTTCACATTTGTAAACATTGACTTGTTGCTGCATATGTGTGTGCAATCGCTGTCCAAACACCATTTGGTTTTGGATGTGTGTTTGGCATTCTTTTCTATGTGTGTAAAGAATGCTTCGTTAACGGATTTCGCTTTTTCCGTGTTTCTCTTGGTCTTGAGCCAGCATGATGAAGTGGTGTGCCCTTTCTTTTTACAATATTGGCACTTGGGTTTGGGGCGTCACTCTGAGTCTTGTTTGTGTTGTTGAATGTTTCCTTTTCTCACGTTCTTTTCTTTGCTGTTATCCGCGTAGTGCTTTGTGAACATAGAATGTATCGCTTTCGAGAGGATGGTTTCTCGCACTGTTCTCTTCAATTATTTTAATTTTCAGAGATTCGATATCTGGGAGAGCATCTTGAGTCTCGATCACACATTGGAAATTTTCGAAGCTATTCGGCAAGCTATATAGCAACATCATTGTCAGCAGGTTGCCATTGATTTCCAGCTTCATTGACTGCGATTTGTTCACAATGATAAAAAACTTTGCGAGGTGCTCCTTCACACCTCTCCCATCCACCATTTTATGCTGCGTGAGTTGTTTCAACAATGTTGCTTTGTGAGCCGGGCCATTTGGGGCGTAAATTGACTCAAATTCGTCCCCAACTTCCTTTGATGTGACAGAGCAATGAATTTATTTCAACTCCGAATGAGAAGTAGTGAGGAAGATGCCGCTTTTCTGTCTTGCGCGAGCCAGACCGCATGTGCTTTTTGCGACGCTGTTAATTCACTGCCGGTGCCTTGTATCGGCGGTTCCGGGATTTCGTCACTTGCGTAGCCCCAGGTGTCGTTTTTCACAAGAATGGCCTCTGCCTGGATTCTTCAGGTATCGTGGTTATCACGTGATAGCATTTCCAGACGAGCGGAGTTGACAAAATTTTGCGCCATTTCGAACAACTCACCTCACCGTGAGATTCTTGACTTCAAGATTGACTATCACTGTCTTTTACAGTTGCGCAGCATGATATCTGAATAAGAATACAAAAAAGTTAAGTTATAACTACTTAAGAAAATGCAGATGGATAAAATGACATACATTTGTCATTTTACCCGGAGTGTTGGTATGTGGTTTCAGACAAAAATATATCGAAATAAAATAAGTTCATGATTTCTAAGAAAAGTAAAAACTCATTAATAAAAAAAACTTATATCACGATGTGATACACTATTCTATCGATTTAAAAAAAATGTAAGTGCGAAAAACAAAATAAAACTCATCAAAATAAGCGAGAAATCACTGTAAATTAAAAACTTCTATGCACTGTCAACACATTCTATCTAAGCTAATATCACTCTTAACTTCACATAATTGCAGATATTACCAACTTCACGTGCTACAATGTCAACAGTAGTGCCATAGCCCGCCAATTTCGAAAAAAAGCCAAGTGTGTCATTTTATCCATCGTCTACCTTGTGCTCTACCCTTTAAAGTTCTTTTGGGTAGCAGATTTTCTTCCATTCTTCCTACATGGCCCACCAATTGCAATTTTAACTTTACGCTAGAAGATACAGGTGGATCATCAAATAACTCATACAACTCATCGTTGTAACGTAGTCTCCACTCTTTTTCTTGTCATTGAGCCGTTGATTTTCCGGAGCGCTTTGTGTTTAAATATGTCCACTGCGTTTTGGAATTCGCTCGTCATGGTCCATGTTTTACTTCCATATAACAGCACAGGTTTGACTAGTGATTTGTAAATACGAATCGGAAGTATCGAGTGATAGGCTTTATTTGCGGCATTGATGCGGCGTTCAATCTCATCCTTTTCTGTGCCTCTTTAATCTATGTTGGCTGCAAGGTAAATAAAATTATTTACACTTTCAAGGTTATTATTTCCTACGGTCATGTTTTGTCGAACCGGAGTTTCCTTCTTCATTTAGGTCATGAATTTGGTTTTAGTTTCATTAACTTGTAGTCCAATTTGGTTTGCTTGGCATTTGAAATTGAACGTGCCATAATATTAACGTCGTCAGCATATCCTATAAATAGTGTGGACTTGAAAATTAGTGTATCCGAGGTATAAGCCTTCCTGATGACGTGTTCCAGCGCAATATTAAAGAGTATTGGGGCAAGTCCATCACCTTGTTTCAAGTCTGATTTCATTATGAAGCTGTCCATTAGTTCACCATTTAACTTGACCGGAGAATCATTCACCTTGACCTGGGACTCATTTACCTTAACCTGGGACTCTGTTTTTAGCATTGACCATGTGGACGAGTTTTGCTGGAACGCCAAAGCATAATTTTGTACAGCGCATTTTCATCTACACTGTCGTATGCTTGCTTGAAGTCTATAAAGAGTTGGTGCACATGCATGTTATATTCTCAGCACTTCTCGAGTACCTGCTTAACTGAGAGTATTTGGTCAATTGAAGAGCATCCACTTCGAAAGCCTCCCTGATACCCTTTAATTTTCTTTCTATGATTTTGAAGCGCGCTTTGAATGACGTCCATAGTAGACAAATGCCTCTATAATTTTCACACCTTAACTTGTCCTCCTTTTACTGTACAGAATATATTATGCTTTTAACCAGTCCTCTGGGAACTAGTCCTCAGATCATATTCGGCATATTAGTTGATGCAGAAGGTGACTTAGATGGGGAGACCCGCTTTCGAGTAGTTCTGCTGGTATTCCATTTGTTTCAGTAGCCTTATTTTTTCTGAGAACCCGTAAAGCTGCCTGTACTTCATCTCTGATTAATTCCGAGATTGGGACCTCTTGCTCTACTTCTGGAATATTCACAGCTTCAGCCATTGTTAGGGACGTAGTGAATAACTTCTGGAAGTATTGCAGCCATCTATTTTTAATTTCAACTATGTGCCTATGATTGCTCCTGGTGCACTTTTCCAAAGACTTGTTTGCGGATTGAAACCATCTCTTAGTTGTTTAATGGAGGCATTTGCAATTCTGACTTCATGCAAGGTCTTGTTTTTGTTTATCTGTTGGATTTTGATGCTAATGGTCAGTCGTTTTTTCTTCGGCAAATTTGTTTACCTTGTCGTTGGAGGGTTTTATATTGTTCTTCCTCGGCCCGAATTGGTTGCTGGATGTATTTTTGTACATTTGATTCATTTTTTAACCACTTCCTTGCATGATTCGTCGTACCAGTCGTTCCTACTTTTCTATGGCTGCTTTCCGAAGATCTCTTCGGCCGCTTCTAATACCACAGCTCTTACCGTATTTCAAGCGCTTTCGATGTCATAATTACATTCTTCTGCCTGCGGAGATATGTTAAGGCGATTTTCAAGCGCTGAAATGTATGTAGACGTTACTGAGCTATCATTGGGCTCTTTCACACGGAAATGGTAAAAACCTATATCCAAACAGGTTTCGCGCTTACGCCCTTATGTTTACACGTTGCATAGTTCAGCCAACCTATTTTTGTATACGATACACGTCTTGCGAGTGTATGTGTCGAAAGGGTCATTTGATCGTTAAACATCGCGCGGACAACATGAGAGCGAAGACAGAGAGATAAGCGATTGAGAGTTTGTTTTAGCCTTGAATTGTGCACGAGGTAATAAAAACTGGAATGAAAATGTATTTTATGATTGTTAAAGTTTGTCGATTCAAATTTATCTCTTGGATTTATTTGGATCCTCCGTGTTTTTCTGCTTTCTGAAAATATATTCCAAATTTGAATTCCTTTTTTAGTCGCATAACTTGCTTATCATAATGTGGTTCTATGAAGATTATGCGTACTGTTAATTGTCTATGGATTCACAATAGGCAATTTAACTTTATTGAAATCGTGATATTCGTCGTGTTGTTTCCTGAAATTGAACATGGCCTCCGCTTTTATAAATTTATTAAATAACGCGTAGCTTGTCGCGTCCACGCATCTATTTTTGCACGCAAAATAAAGAAAGGCAATCGTTTCATGACGACTACCTTCTTCACCGAATGTTCAATTCGGAATGATTACTGGCGTTTGTATAAAATTTCCCCCACCAAATGATCAACAAAATGCGTTTGTATATGTGCGTTACGCTCGTGCACCCTAAAAAATGTTGGCATGTTTTTACCATCAGGTCCCCTCAATGCCTCTCACTCTTCTTGCCCATATAACCTGTTTAACGCTCACTTTTAACGCTGCGTCTGAAAAAGCCCATTTAATTTGTGTATCTGGCACCTTGTGGTGGCTGATGTTCCTTGTTTACAACTCTTAGAGATGCGGCATCAGAGTTGGACCCTTATAAGGTAGTGGTCAGAATCACAGATAGTGTTGCAGAACGAGCGTGTGTCTAGAATGTTGATGGCTTTTCGGTTTTGTATGAGAACATTATCGATCTGGTTGAATATTCGGCATTCTCTTATGGATGTCTCGATGCGGGAAGCGTGTGGTGCTTATTGTGAAGCCACTGCTAGTAGCAAAGTCTATCAGGCTATGTCCATTGTCACTGGTCTCTGCATGAAAGCTGTGCCCTCCGGCTGCTTCTCTATGCGCCGTTTCTCGACCGATTTTTGTATTGAAGTCACCCAGAACATTTTGAATGTCGTTTGGCGGCAATTCATCGACAGTGGATTCCAGGGCACTGTAAAGTTCGTCCTTGATTGCTTCTTCCTTGTTTTCTGTGGGCATGAAGTCGATGATAATTTATTGAAATGTGTAAAAGCCACTCCAAGCTCATGGCTCCCTTGCAATTTGGTGCTTTTGAGCACTTTGTGCGTTCGAATGTCAAATTTCTCTTCACTGTGCCATCTGGTTTCTTGTACTGCGAGGATTTTGATTCTTTAGTTCTTTATTTCATCCAGAAGGTGTCACAGTGCACCTAGTCTGTTCAATGATCTAACATCCAAGTTCCAAAAAAATAGTCCTTCATAGGAGGCTGTTCTCCTGGCTCTGTAACAAGTAAATACTAAGTGGAGCATTGCCAGTGCTTCGAATCAGTCAGTTTTTGGTCCGCAAGTGACATTTTATTTTCCACATACCCGCCGACTAGCCGTTTAGGGTACCCTCTATTCACCACCTGAGGACGCGTTCAATGAGGGATCGAAACCCCTATACAGAAAATTTAAATTTAAAAAAATTAAATTTTGAGTAAGTAGAGATCGAGGATTAACTTGAAGTAATTTGTCAAATGGTTCCAGGCTAAGTTCTCAGGTTGGCAGGGGAGGTATTTAGTGGGAAGTTCCGCAGCCCCGACGTCTTGCGGTTTTGGGAGCCATACATTCAAAATCACAAAAAAAAAACCTTGAAATACGTTAGAAGCATACCTGAAAGTGATGTGGAGTATATAAAGCCAGAAAATCCTTAACCATTCAAGTTCCAACATGTTCATGAATACCGTCGAGGGAGAGCTAGTTGAAAAGTGTTTTCTCGGATGCCAGCACTCTTTGAGAAGTGCTACCTTAGTGTATACGAGGAAGTGGAGGCTTCGGTAAGTTCCCTTGGGGAAGTCTCTGGACTAGGAATAGGACATTGAGTTGGAAGAAATTTGCAAGAAAAACTAGCACATCGGCGTCTGGAGCTACAGGAGCTCTTAGATTGCCTCGGAAATTACCGCCGAACCTGGTCGGAGCCCGAAAAAGAGCAGAAGGGCAGAAAAGTGCTAAGAACTAAGTCTGCCGAGGAAATGCAAGTAGCTCCACCACCAAATACCATCAAAAGAATGGCTGTTCATCTAATCGAAGGGGACCGAGATAAAAGGAGGAATGTGGAGACACTTCATGGGCAGGGAACGTTAGATCAATATTTCCAGACAGTGCTGATAAAGGCAGCCAAGGAAGCCGCCAAAAATCTCCTGCATGGGGTTCCAGAAAATAAAGTTGTTATAAACGACTAACAAGAAGAAGTATCTGATACGAATTAAAAAGGCAAAAGCCATGACGAAGACCCCTGCGATAGGCACTGCAGATAGATTGTCAACTAAATCATACGAATTGTCAGTGTTACAAAGTCCCCCCTTTATTCCATACTTCACTGGGTCAAATAAATTTGTTAGAACTTGACATTCGAACTCATCATTTATAAGCAGAGAACATGTAAATGAATAGCTTGTATATTCGATGCTTATTTTTCACGTGCACATTTCTGAAGTTTAGAATATGGAGTGTATAGTACATCATATCGTTGATGTCAAGCTCATCCAATGCTGGCCACAAATAATCTTCCAACATAACACGATAGCGCTCTCCATTGACGGTAACATGATGGTCATTTTCATCCGCGAAAAAATACGACCCAATCACACTTTCACCATTAAAACCGCACCAAACAGTAATTTTTTGCAGATACAACGGTGTCTCGAGAACCACATGTAAATTTGTTGCTGGCCAATAACGCATGTTTTGTTTATTAACAAAGCCATTGAGCCAGGAATGAGCTCCATAGTTGAAGATGATTTTTCGATGAAACCGACTCAGAATTTCGGTAGTAATTTTTAATAATTTCCAAACGTTACTGGTTCGTGAACATTACCATGATAAACAGGTTGACTTTAACTAACGACAATAACAGTTCATTAAAAAAGTTGAGGGGTGCGTTCATATAAAGATACGAAATTGTTATATCCCTAATGGAAAACCCTATACTAGACTTTTTTGCTGCTGTCATCCTAAGTTAGATTTCATATTTTTCTATCAAGAATGACTCCTATATAAGAGAAGCTATGCTTGTTTATAAGGTTGCAGTCTCTTAAGCTCAGGTTTTATTGAATTGGTAAATTTTTTACGTCGTTGTAAACATTTTTTTACAAAAACTTACTAGGTTCACGACCTGTCTATCCATCGTTCCGTCCGTCCATTCGTCTGTCCGTGCATCACAGCAAGTTTCCTCAGAAACTATGGAAGCTAGAAAGCTTAAACTTTGTGAAAAGATCAAACGTGGTGGTCGCTCAAAAGTTTAGGTCTTAGGAAACATTTGAACATTTGTTTAAATGGGGTCCTCCTTAATAACGAAGTAACTCTTAACATTTTTTTTTAATCAAAGATATTTGAGTGGGATATCAAATGAAAGGTCTTGATTAGAGCCTTTAGAATCCGAATTAAAAAAGTCTTTTTATGCAACAGGCAAAATGTACTAAAATTTGGTGTTCCCCTCCCATCTTTGGGCCGAAAAATCTGAAAATAATCACGAAGGTAGATCTTTATGAGCACAAAACGGCACCCTTAAATTTATATAGAGTGATGTAAGATCTTCATGCTCACAAAATTTTATGGAAATCAAATTATAATCAAGTGAGTTATAGCCATTTCAATTGTATGTTATTATAATAATAATAACACGTGTTGATTAGTGGTACATATTTCAAATTTACTTAGGTACTTTTATTTTCTTCTAATTTTCATCAAAATTTAAGGAATAGTGTTTAATTTGAACACGTTCATTAGCCGAGCATTGAGAAAAATAATTTAAGCTGGATCAAAATGGCGGCTGCAGCGTGCTTATGAAGGAAACTTTTCATCTTTTGCATAAATTTGAACGATTTCTTATCCAATTATTGGAAAAATTGTTCAAATCATCGATTCACGCTATCAGAAAACTTGTTTCGAACCCTAGGATGGTTACAAAGACCTTCTGGTGGGAGCACTCTCCTGCTTACTCAACTTGATATTGTATGGGTATTGAATTTAATTATGGCTTCGTTAAACGCAGGGCTGATTTGTTATACTTCAAACTGTGTTAGCACAAAAACTTTCCTTGACACCTTTAATTGACCTCGCAATAAAAGAAAGCTTAGATGCTTGGTTACACTTCTTCACCAAAAAGGGGTTCTAAATGTGCATTGGGAACTGAAATTGATTCAATTACTACTACAAATACTTCTATTCAGTAGATATATTTCCAAAGTAAAAAAAAACAATTTGGTTGCAAGAAAATTCCTTCAAGCTCTTCTTTGACCTTTCATGAAAATTATTAAAAAATATTTCGAAACAAACGACTATGTAAATTCTTACGAACAGAGATGCATCGATCAATCGCCAATTAGTATAATATGTGAAAAAAAAACAAATAAAATTGTTAGCGAAAATAAAATAAAAACTCAATGCAATTCAAAACCTATAAATAAAAGTTTATTAGTTTCTGCTGCATTATAATTCATATTAAAATTCATTTTTTGCATGAAGAAGTGGTGTATCAAGATTAATTATATGCAGCAAGCAAAACATCGAAATGTGTATATATTTTGATTTATTGTTAATTTACACCGTAAAGGATCGAGGAATATTTATTCATACATATTTTTTCCAATTTCATAAATGTCACATTTTGAATGGTCAAGGGATGACGCACTGTACAAATTATACTTATGAGTTTGTGGTTTGGTTACGTTCTTCATTGCCAGGTTGAGTTTTTTTTAATTGGTTCTATATTAGTGATTAAAACTATAGAATGGGAATGTTGTTAATTTTCTTAGGTTTTTGTGAATTAATTTATACAAAACCCTACTAAAATTGCGACCTGTCTGTCCGTCTATCGATCCTTGTGAAACAGCATGTTTTCTGGGAAACTCAAGGGGAGTCAAAACATGTGAAAAATTTGTGTCTCCCTGTCGCCATTGGACGACATTGAGCAAAAAATTAGAAAAAAATCATGGAAGTATGTCTTTATGAGTACAAGAGGAACAAATCTTTCTTTCTTTTCTTCTTTCTTTGTAGCACTACAGCCCCTCTCGGGCCTTCGTTTAGAGATAGTGAGAGTATCTCATTTTCATGACCGTATTGATTTTTTCGGAAGCTGAACCCGTGTGCTTGCTCAGCTATGATATGATCTGATTAAATCATTACATATCACCTCTGAGTGAACACTTGTAGTCTGCCCGAAAAATCCCCTGAACTAAATCACGTTGCTCCCAACGAGATTCGGCTTATGGGTTCATGCTCTTACCACTAGACCACACAGACTATTAAGAGAGGAACAAATACCCAGGTCAAAACTCGATCAGCTTTATTAATAATAGTATAGTTCTAATATTTACATTTTCGCCTGTAAAATCAAGAGGGACCTTTAAATTTGCCGAAATCTCATATTTAAGTGACAGATGCGTGTACTCTGAAAATTTCATACTAATCTAGCATTAAATAGCAAGGCGCCCGCCCCGTAAATCGAAGGTAGCTGGTTTGGATCCCTTTGGCGACAACGAAATTTGTTTTGAGTGATTCTTTAGACAGACTATAAGCCCGTTCAGTTATGACACGTGCTGGTTTAAAAATCAGAACGTATCGCAGCTGGGTGGACGGTCACAAGGCTAAAGGAGGTACTGACCATATCGCGTGGTGATACGATCAAGATAATGAGAAACTCTAACTATCTGTGAGCGAAGGATTCAAATGGGCTGTAGTACTAAATAAAAAAACCAAACGAAAGAGTTAAAACCGATTTGAAATTCCACAATTACAACCAAAAACACATGATATTGGGGAAATATAGGTTTTTAGACGACCTAGACACTTCAGATATCCACGAATTTTCAAGAAAATTTCAGAAAAGGTTCTTAACGTTGATATGTTATAACAACTTCTCAAAAAATGAGATCGATACTGTGCCGACGCGGGTCAAAGTTGCTGCCGACTATCCATTTGTTTCCATAACTGACCACCAGGCGCGGTTGCCGAGAAGTCGTTGAGAGGACGATGCCGCCACTCTAACGCCAGGAGCCGGCGTGTTCAATCGTGTGTCTAGCAAGTTATAGAGTTGATGTTACAAATAAATTCGTGTTAGTATTGTTACCAAACCAGTTAGTCGTTTCAATTCCTGCTCGCCAAATTGGTGACCTCGACGCGAGTAGAATGCCTAACGAATTTTTCGATGCCGATGATGGCGGCCGAGCCGCCGCTGCCACTACCACCGCGGGCGTTGAAGCGAACGCCATCGTGTGCAAATTGCCGCCCTTCTGGCATAGCAACCCGGGACTGTGGTTCACGCGTGTTGAGGCGCAGTTCCGCACTGGAAGGATTACCTCAGACTCAGCACGTTTCGACAGGATTGTGGCCGAATTGGACATGCCAATCCTGTCCCATGTCGCTGACATCGTGGAGGAGCCGCCCGAATCGGGAAAGTTTGATGCCCTGAAGCGAAGGCTGATGGCTGTGTTTGGCGTCACGGAGGAGGAGAGAACCCGCCACGTGCTGTTTGGACTCGAAATGGAGGATCTGCGCCCGTCCCAATTTTTGCGCCGCCTGCAATGCACGGCTGGAAAATCCATACCGGATAACTTGATAAAGTCATTGTGGCTCCAACGGCTCCCCTCTAACATCCGCGCAATCCTGGCCGTCAGCGATCGTTGTAGCCTCGAGGAGTTAGCGTCCGCCGCAGATCGTATAGCCAGCGTCGGCGCGCCCGACGCGGTATCTTGCGTCCAGAAAGACCCGGCCTCGCGCCCGGCAGATGACAGCGAATTAATCCTGAAAGGCATCGACGAGTTAAGAACGGAGGTTTGCCGCATTCAAGCATCGTCACGGCAAGGCAGCTCTTCTGGTTGCAGCTCTTGTCATTCCTCATTTCGATCGGCTGCCCCACGTAGGAACATCGGCCGGTTGTGTTATTATCATCGCCGTTTCGGCGCCGCGGCAAAGCAATGTCGGCCGCCATGTTCTTTTGTCTCCAAGCAAGCGGAAAACTCGTCGAGCCGCTAGTCCAGCAGGCGACAGCTGGTGGCTCCTCGAAAAGTCGCCTCGAAATTTTCGACCCAAACACAAGGTTCAGGTTCCTCGTCGACACAGGGGCTGACATCTCCATCATCCCAGTTTCGCACCTGCGTCCAATGCAAGGCGTCTCGCCGTTCAAGCTGTTTGCCGTGAATGGAACCGTAATCAGCACATATGGTGACAGAATTCTTGCAATTTCACTCGGTTTTCCACGCTCGTTTCGTTGGCGTTTCTATGTCGCCAAGGTGTCGCGCCCAATATTAGGCGCCGATTTCCTCAAGCATTTTGGCCTGCTCATCGACCTCAAGAACCATAAGCTCGCGGACCCCGTAAATCGCACCAGTGTTTCTGGCAAGATCGGTTGTCATCAACAGACGTCCATTTCGACCGTCGCGGGAAATTCAACGTATTCGTCATTACTCAGGGAATTTCCGAGCCTTACCAACCCGGCAGCCGCCGCAACCGCACCCGTGCATCATACTAAGCATTTTATTACAACCGTTGGCCCCCCGGTGGCGGACCGCCCACGTCGACTCAATCAGAGCAAGCTGCGAGTAGCACGAGACGAATTCAAGTTCCTGCTTGATAAAGGATTTTGCCGGCCTTCCAAGAGTCCTTGGGCAAGTCCCCTGCATCTCGTCCCGAAGAAGGATGGTACTTGGCGTCCTTGCGGGGACTATCGTCGCCTCAACGCCGCTACGGTCCCGGATAAATATCCTTTGAGGCACATCGAGGATACTTCCATAAACTTGGATGGTATGCGCTATTTCTCAAAAGTTGATTTGTTGCGCGCGTTCCATCAAATCCCGATAGCGGAAGAAGACGTCCCGAAAACGGCGGTTACCACCCCCTTCGGACTGTTCGAGTTCACGGTGATGACGTTCGGCCTTCGTAACGCAGCGCAAACATTTCAGCGCTTCATGGACGAGGTGCTCCAAGGGCTCGATTTCTGCGTGTGTTATCTGGACGACATACTGGTCGCGTCGAGATCGGAGAAGGAGCACTTGCAGCATCTGCGACTGATATTCGAGCGGCTGTCAAAGTTTGGGATTGTGGTGAATGTTTCAAAGTGCGTGTTCGGAGTTAGAGAAGTGGAGTACCTGGGGCACATCGTAAGCGAAAAGGGCGTGCACCCCCCAGCATCTCGAGTTAATGCGATGCGGAATTTTAAAAAACCTGTCACTGTAAAGGATCTTCGGCGGTTTCTGGGAGCACTGAATTTTTATCGGCGGTTTATCCGCGACGCCGCGGTACTTCAGGCCCCACTTAACAAGCTGTGCGCAGGAAATAAAAAAGGAGGCAAAACTATAATCGTTTGGACCCCGGATACTGAGGAAGCGTTTGCTAAATGCAAGAACAGCTTAGCTGACTGCGCCCTGCTCGTCCATTTTCAGGCCAGTGCACCTCTCAGACTAACGACCGATGCTTCTGATTTGGCCGTAGGCGCAGTTTTGGAGCAGAAACAGCATGGTCGGTGGCTCCCATTGGCGTTCTTTCAGAGAAAGCTGTCGATGCCCGAGTCCAAATATAGCGTTTATGACCGCGAGTTGCTCGCCATATATGCCAGCGTTCAGCATTTTCGGCACTATCTAGAGGGCTCTGTGTTTTTCATCCTAACGGATCACAAACCACTTATTTACGCTTTCGCCCAATCTGCAAGCAAGGCCTCGCCGCGGCAACTCAGGCACCTCAATTACATATCACAGTTCACCACGGACTTTCGCTTCATATCCGGCGCCAGTAACGAAGTCGCAGATGCTCTATCGCGGGTAGACACTATCGAGATGCCAACGCTCATCAGCGAGGACGAACTAGCTCAAGAGCAGAACCGGGATGTCGAGCTCCAGAAGCTACTCCGGAACAACAGCACCTCCCTAAAACTGGTGCATTCCCCCACGAGCTCTCTTCAGCGGTTGGTTTGCGACGAGTCTCTGGGTCGCCTAAGGCCCTTCGTTCCGCTGTCGCTGCGCAGAAAGTTTTTCGACATCTTCCACCAACTGGCGCATCCCAGTGCTCGCTCTACTCACAGAGCCATTGCGGAGAAGTTTGTCTGGCCGCACATTCGAAGAGACGTCCGCGTCTGGGCTCGCTCGTGTATACCGTGCCAGCGTTCGAAGATTACTCGACATCAGAAAAATCCAGTTCAGTCGTTTCCGGTGCCTGACGGTCACTTCCAGCACATCCATGTGGACATTGTGGGACCACTCATCCCGTCGCAGGGCTTCAAATACTGCCTTACGGTCATCAACCGTTTTTCTAGATGGCCGGAAGCTGTCCCCATCGCTGACCAGACGGCTAATACCGTGGCAAAGGCGTTATTTAACAACTGGATTACTCGCTTCGGTACACCTCGCCTCATCACGACAGATCAAGGCACTCAGTTCGAGTCATCGCTATTCAAATCCCTTGCCGCTTTCATCGGAACCTCCAGGATTAGAACGTCACCGTACCACCCTGCGTCGAACGGAATCATCGAGCGATGGCACCGTACATTGAAAGCCGCCATTATGTGTCACGGCGGTGGCCCATCCTGGCCGGACGTTCTTCCCACGGTCTTACTAGGACTGCGCACCAGCTACAAGGAGGATATAGACGCATCCTGTGCGGAGCTGCTCTACGGTACCACGCTTTCAGTTCCAGGGGAATTCATCAGCCCCCACACTGCAGCTGTAAGCCCGCACGAATTTCTCATTCATCTGCAGAAGTGTATGTCCGAGCTACGACCGGTTCAGGCGGCCCACCGCAACGATCGAGCAGTTTTTATTAACAAAAAGCTCAGTTCCTGCTCGCATGTTTTCCTGCGCGTTGATGCAGTTCGTAAGCCGCTGTCGCTACCTTATTCAGGCCCCCACCGAGTTCTCCAGCGACTCTCAGATGTAGTTTATAAAATCAACGTTAACGGGCGCCAAGTAAACGTGTCAACGGAGCGTTTGAAGCCAGCCTTCATGGAAATCAATCAAGACCAGGTTCCGGCCACTAATTCACCTGCATTTGATGACACTCCGAGAGCAATTCATCCGCCGAGGGTCACCGCACCAGCTAGAGCGCCTGCTTCGGGTCCATCTCAAACATTTCTTCCGAGCCCGCCGCCGCAACAGCATTCTATCCCTGACGTGTTTCGCCCGTCAGTAATTCAGCGGCCTACACCAATTAATCCTCCACCCGCCGGGACAAGGACGTATCCACCGAGCAAGAACCGCGTCCGTGAATTTGCTTGACGTATCAGTCTCATTTTGAATGACATTTGAGGGGGAGTACTGTGCCGACGCGGGTCAAAGTTGCTGCCGACTATCCATTTGTTTCCATAACTGACCACCAGGCGCGGTTGCCGAGAAGTCGTTGAGAGGACGATGCCGCCACTCTAACGCCAGGAGCCAGCGTGTTCAATCGTGTGTCTAGCAAGTTATAGAGTTGACGTTACAAATAAATTCGTGTTAGTATTGTTACCAAACCAGTTAGTCGTTTCAATTCCTGCTCGCCAAAATACTATGCAAACAAACTGGCAGCAAATTTAGAAACAGGAAAACTATATTCACGTGTTCTAACTCCATTTAAGGAATCTATGTAGGAGCTTAGCTGTTAATATTCAGACGACATTGTTTGATTAGCTAATTCATTTACAAAACCCTTCTAGTAGGAGCACTTACCTGCTATTCGACTTGCTTAATATTTTAAGGATACTAGTGTGCATGATTTTATAAATTTAAGTGTAAACAGATTAGGCTGTAAGATATTAGCGTATGTATTAAGACTATTGTTGTGTATACTGACTTAGGTATATGGTTATAAATATTTATAGTAGCATAGGATCAATTATTTTATTTAAATTTATAGAACACTTTAGATATAAGTGGAATTAAAACACGGAATCAAGGGAAATGTATCGCTATAACTGGTAATCGCTATATCCGAAACCAAGCTGTAAAAGCTACATGCTCTTGTAACATAGGGTTGATAGTAAAATAAAGGAGCGTTACATTCTTCTTCTTCTTCTTAGCCCTACAGCCCCTTTCGGGCCTTCGCATCCTGCAAACAGCGCCTCCAACTGTCTCAGTCCATTGACCGCGTCATCCAATTCCGAAATCCGAGCAGCGATGAACTGTCTTCGTCGACCGAGTCAGACCAGCGTTTCCTCGGTTTCCCCACTGGCCGCCGGCCTTCAGTTCTCCCTACGAATACCTTCTTGGGTATCCGTTGTTCGTCCATACGATTCATGTGTCCAGCTCATTGCAACTTCCGCAGTCTTACAATCCTTGAGACCTCCGGTTCGTCAAAAAATTCATACAGTTCATGGTTGTATCGAATTCGCCATTGGTCCCCGTCTAGCTTCGCTCCGATTATTCGCCTCAGGACCCGTCGCTCAAAGGCGTTCAATATATTTGCGGATGCTTGGGTTAGGGTTACATTCATCATATTATGATTATTTTTAGGGTATTGTAAAATAATTTTACAATAGTCTGCTAAAATCACGATCTATCTGTCCGTTTGTCCGCCTGTCCGTCCGTCTGTTCGTGCATCACAGAAAGGTTTCTCTTCAAAGTCAAAAGTGCTTTATTCAATACTAATTGGTATAAATTTTCAAAGAATATAAAATAAATTCCAAACAATAACAATTCAAAAACTTAATGGCCCAAATGGCTCTCTGAATTTATACGTTATCATTAAATATATTTCATCAAAAAAAAACTATAGCAAATTCAATTAATTAAATTATTACATATTTTATGACTTGATTGGAAAAAGGAGAAAGAACCAACAAACACTATTCTAAAAATATTTATAATTTAAACACAACAGTGAACTTTGATCCTACACCTAATATGTTTTAACTTAATTCCAATGAAATTCAATCAAAAACTTTATCTTATACGAAAAAATTCTATAACAATGTTCCTAACCTAAGCGTTTAACCTTATCTCTAACCTGATATAATAAACATAACATATATCTAACCTATCCCTAATTTTTAACACAAATAAACAACAACACTAAATGTAGCAATAATGAGCTGAAACTCAAAAACTAAATAACGAACAGCACAAAAACTGGAAATAAACATGAATAATTTAGACATTGTTATTCAGCCACCAATACCTAGATTGCTCCGTCTCAGCTCGATCAGCTTCAACGAATCTAGCAAATAAGTATTTCCATTGGAATTGTTCGTCTCGTGAACTCAAATTCGGAGGATATTTTATCTTCTCATCGGTGGCCCGTCGATGTAAGTGATGTATGATTGGGACGCCATCAGAATCAAAAACATATCGATTCATGTCCAAATACACGAATGCTTCTGTAGGAACGAAAACTCTTAATTTTTCCATAGTACTAGCACTCTGGTTGTACCAGGTCTGACATCCATATGTCAAAACTGGTCTAACCAGGGTCTTGTAACAGATAATTTTGGCCTTTTGATCAATGTTTTTGGAATTAAAGAGTTCTCGTAGGGCCATGACTACTTTTTGTGCCTTACTGAGCATGATTTTCACATGTTCAGTATAGTACAGATACTGATCGAGATGAACGCAGAGGTATCGAACACAGGATTTATGTGGAACTCGTTCTAAACTACCCTCGCCAGCCATGATGTGGAAATCTTTCCAATTACGTTTCAGGTCTTGACTGACCCCCTGCAGAGTTGTCCGAAACAAGATTATTTCACACTTTTGGGCATTGATTTTCATTCGCCAATTGTCAGTGTACAGCTGCGCATCATTGAACATTTTTTGGAGATTGCTCTGAGCTATTGTAGCTGCCGTATAGATGATCAGATCATCAGAAAACGCTACCAATGATCGCATTGGCGAGACGCTAAAATTAAAGCCGTTCAATAGCTTGCAAATGAAGATTGAGAAGAGCAGTGGCACAGTAACTGTTACCTGCTGTACCCCATTCAAGACCTTGAATTCGCGCATTGTTGTCAGATTTCCATCAGTTACAACAAACGATTTCCCATATAACATATTACACATCATGGCGACAAGGTGCCTGGGGAACTTGTCCTGAAGGAGTTTAAAAATTAGTCAATCTAACCACACCATATCGAAGGCTTTCTCCATATCAATAAGACATGCTCCAACGCATTGTCTATCATTTAGCTACCAACAGATGTTTGAGGTTACTTTCGTTATTGCATGTGTGGTCGAATGCTTGGCACGAAAACCAAATTGGCAATTCGGCATCAACTCATATTCCTCAATGTGGGCGTTTAATGCTCTGTTGAGTATCACTTCATACACCTTGCTGATGTTAGGCAGCACGCTGATTGGGCGATAGCTTTTGGGGCATGAAGATTCTTTTCCTTTCTTCAAGATTGGGAATACCTTAGCCTTTTTCCACTCATTTTGAAAATATGAATTGCTCAACACGTTGCTAAACAATATGCAATAATTCCTAATAGCAACCTTAGGCAAATGTCGGAGAACTACATCTGGAATACCATCAGTACCACATGATTTCTTGTTGTTTATCCTGCGAAATATGAAACACAAGTCTTCATAGCTGACAAAATAATCAATAAAATTCAAGCTCGGTATAAGGTCAGATGTTAATGTTTCATTGAAATGAAGAATTGATTGGCCGTTCAGGCTTGATTTGAAGTCGGAAACTTTTGCTTCAACGACCTCTGAAAATATTTCGTTCCCTCTCTCAGCATTTGGTAGATGAACCAATTCAAAATGTATTCCAATCAGCGAAAGTTTCAGCAATCCCTCACATATAATCCTGTTTCCATTTCTATCCGGAGTCGTACAATCAATTTCGATACCAGCCCTATCGAGAAGATTTATCTCATCACTAGTGACTTCAAGATTCGATACCTTCACTCGAGACTTTTTACAGAATAAGCTATTCACTTTCGCGAACACGCCGTCTGGGTCCTGTGGGTGAATACCCCTCAATTTTTCCGCCCATTGATTGCTGACCTCACTCCTGAAGTATGACCGGATTAAGTTCCGGACATTCTTCAGGTGTAATTTCAACAAAGCCAACGAGGGATGGTTGTAGTCCAAAAATCGTCGATAAATATTGTTGACGCGTGTGATAAGAAGGCTTTTCAATCTTTTCAACCTTGCGATGGTTGGTGTTTCATATCCTTCCATATTGTTTCGATGTTTAATCTTGGGAACGACTTTCTCAGTCGTTTGCAACGTCAGCTTCTCCAACTTCTACAAATAGAGATCTATTTCATCGTTGGTTAGATTCCTGTGATTAGGAACCATTGAGCGAGAGTTGCCACTATCAGAAGGAGGACATTACTTCTGGTACTCCTGATTAAACTGCTTTTGAAACTTTCCCCAGTCTTTTTTTTTTGAAATTCAACCGATGGTTTTCATGTTGAACTGGAATGAGGAAGACATCATCCCTTTGATGATTGATTTCCATTACGATTGCGTTATGGTCGCTATCATAAGGAAACACCTGCAGTTTCCGTTGAGGACTATCAAAGCTGAATTCAAGTCTTGCTTCAGCAATGCAGAAGTCCAAATATGAATTTGTCCTAGGGTATGTTGGGAACTCTGAATCATATAGATTGCATCAGTTTTCAATTCGGTTGTCTGTTATCCACGATTTCAGGAATACACCTCTTGGATTATTGGTGGCGTTCAGCCATGATGTATGCTTGGCGTTCAGCTCAACAGCAAGAATATAAAAATTATGCAGCCTGTTCAATTCGAGTATTTCAAACAAGGAATATAGCTCCTCCTTGAGCTTGAGAACAGTTCCACCAGTTGTATAGGCAGAGATAACGAAGAGGTTATCCCCACCTGGCAGTGAGATTTTGATAACGGACACTTCAAGAGATTCAAAGCTTTTGAATCCGCCTTTTTCAATATTTTGGAAACAATAGGGTCTTCTAACCAATATCCCGGTGCCACTTCCCCCATCACCTATTACCCTATCGTTTTTTACGAATTCAAAATCCTTGAATGTCATGGAGTGCCATGAATTGAGGTGGGTTTCGGTGAGAAGCGTGATGTCAGGCTTTCGCTTAACAATGAATTCAAGGAGATAATCACGTTGATGTAGACTCACAATGGAGTTGACGTTGATCGAGATGAGACGAATCTTATCCATGGCAATGTGACTGGAGGACAAACTATTTTGAGGCATTTGAAATCCCGAAACGATGAAAAACAAGATTAATTTTCGTTTCTTGTTTATCGATTCTTTCCGACAAAGAATTTTGGTTGCTGGTAAATCTTGAGAAGCAGCTCATTATTGCCACTTACATTATTTACATTATTTACCGCATTTTCTGCTGGTCCTCTAGCGGCTTTTGCAAATTATACTCCGGGCTGGATGAAGTTCGGAGCTAAGACACTGTGGTGTAGTTGTGTTTGCTTTGGACAAATTTTACTCTCGCATCACGATATCGGGAGCATCCCCGATATGATATCGGGTGACCAAAAACACCGCAGTTAACATAGTATAATTTATCTTCTGGCTCCGTCTGAGCCAATTTGCACTCACAGTGAGCATGCACGTTCTTGCATTTGACGCATCGGTAATGCATGGCGCAGTTAGCACCTGAATGCCTGAATCGTTGACAGCGATAGCACTGGTTGACTTCTCTTTTCTGGAGACGTTCCCACCTCACCACCCGGAAATTTAAGTATCTGATTTGTTGAAGAGCACTTGAACTTCTCTTATTTGATATCTGCACTAAATAAAGTGATGAATTTTTTTTTCTACCGTCGTCCTTCTTGTCGCGAATGTTTTAACGGAGATAAATTCGATTTGTGGTGCTACTTCCTTGAGCACCTGAAGAAGATCGACGGTATCTTCTCCGTAGTCCAAGCCCTTCAACAAGAACGTCTGGTTCTTCTCGCTTTTCGGGGTATATGTGAAGTGTGGAACCTCCTCAGAATTTAGAGCTGATTTGAAATCAACCAGTGATTTTTTTCTGATAGTTAACTTTTCGGAATTGATTCATTTAATCTCGAAATTTGTTTAATTTATTTTCGGCTGCCAATAGCCGAACCATGTCCTTTCCGCTTTGACTGAACACATTAATTGGCGGAACTTTCTCTGTATTCTTGGCTACTTTTTGAGGAGAACCAGCAGAACTACAGGCTGGTTTCTTGTCCTTATTTTTATATTTTAAATAAAGTATATAGTAAAGTTATCATTATCTCGACTAACATTACCTTCTGTACATTCGTCATCGTCCATTTCTTGTTGGAGTTCGTCCAACGCTGTAGAGTAATTCTGGCTGTCGTTAGCACCTCCAGCACTTAATATTTCTTCTGGAATGACTTGTTTGATAGCTTTCTCCTGCTTAGTTTCCGTATTTATCTGTCGTATTGGGTCTGCATCTTGGACTTTCTTCGCTTTCTTGTAAATATCTTCGAAGTTTTTCAGTCGTAGTTCCAATTCCTGTATTTTAGCTTGAAGTCGACTCACTTCTTGCTTATCTTGGACTACTTGAGCCTTACGGCTGCCATCTGCGGAGTCCTGAGTACTCGTGTGTCTTCGCTTATTGACACTTGCCGCCAATTTCGCATTGCTATTCGCCCTGGGGCCCCCCAACGGAGTGAAGCCGTCGGGCTTCTCCATACAGCAGTCCCGAGTTAGTCTTCGGTTTATTTGCTTTTGTCGATTTATTGATTCCGTGGGTCGATGCCTTCGACGATAAATGCTTTCCCAATAAAATCAAAATTTGCTTTTGACTGGCTCGTAAAAAATTAATTCAAATTTTTGAAACTGACTTTTGTGAAAATTTAACTAATTTTTAAAATTAATGACAGGAGCGATTAAAACATGTCTACACGCAACGAGTGCTAGACGTAGAATGTAAGGTTTCTCTTTAATTACATAAGCTAGAGTGATGAAATTTTGTTGGTAGGTCAAAAGTGGTGCCGTCTCAAAACTTACAGTAAAAAAAATAGTTCGAGGTGAGCAAATATTTTTTAACAAAGGTGGCTAATATAGGTATAAAATGAAAGGTCTCGATGAGAGCTTTTCAAAGTAGAAGTATTTGCAATGAAGGCTGCAGGGTGACGGGAAATGTATGAAAAATTTGTCTCTCTCCCCCTCGCTACCGGACATCTTTGAAGAGAAAAATCTGAATAAAATCAGGAAAGTCGGTTTTTATTTAATACTCATCAATTACACCAACAATTACACTTGATACTGTCTAAATACACGTTCGAAAAGAGCCCAAATACTCCATGTGTCTGAGAATTTGATGAAAATTTTGGAAATATATATTTTGTAACACTGTTCTATTATCATGCCTAGGGATGGCGGTTTTTGCTACAAGAATAGATTCTTTGGTTTTTTCATCTTCAGTTTAACCGAACGGTTTTTTACAGCAAAAAACCGGTTTTTATAAGAACTGCTTTTTCGGTTTTTTCCCTTAGCAATTTTTAAATGAAAAACTCGAATCATAATTAAATGTATATTTTGATGTCCATTGATTAACTTCAGGTATAAATAATTTTTGAATTTTTCACTTCCAAGATTATTTGAATTTAGACCAAAATGAACTGAAGGATATTTCATATCTGTGCTTAAAATAAGAGATCAACGTATTAAAATCCAAGCTGATAGCTTACTATTAAGCTTAGTCATTTTTTTAACTCCGGCGTAGGCGGTTGCTATTCAATTTGGCTCTAGTGTACGTTATAAGGTATCTACCTGTCGAAACTTGAGGTATATTACTATACAAGTCGAGCCAAGTAGCCTATGCGGATGACATCAACATTTTGTCACGGTCACTAACAACCGTCAAAGAACTTTTCCTGAAAATCGACAGCGAAACAAAACTAGTAGGGCTACAAATCAATAAAAATAAAACAAAGCTCATGACGCAGTCGAGGAAAAATACCTCACATCCACGCAAAATATCACACATAGCGAATACAATATCGAAAATGTGAGCAAATTCTTGTATTTAGGTGCCAAAATAACGAGAACCAGTAGTGGAAGAGATGAGATACACCGAAGAATACAGCTCGCTAATAAAATATTTTTTCATTTTTGACGATCTTGAACAGCTGCATACACAGGAAAACAAAGTTCCAAGTATACAAATCTGTGATAAGACCTGTGTTATGCTATGTGTGTGAAACATCGACCCTAACCCAAGTATCCGCAAATACATATATTGAACGCCTTTGAGCGACGGGTCCTGAGGCGAATAATCGGAGCGAAGCTAGACTGGGACCAATGGCGAATTCGATACAACCTTGAGTTATATGAAATTTTTGACGAACCGGAGGTCTCAACGATTGTAAGATTGTGGAAGCTGCAATGGGCTGGACACATGAATCGTATGAATGGGGAGAACTGAAGGCCGGAGACCAGTGGGGAAACTGAGGAAACGCTGGTCAGACTCGGTCGACAAAGACAGTTCATCGCAGCTCGAATTTTGAAATTGGAGGACGTGATCAATAGACCGAGATAGTTGGAGGTGCTATTTGCAGGAAGTGAAGGCCCGAGGGGGGCTGCAGTGCTACGAACAAGAAGTCATTTATTTACAGCATAAGCACGAAAGATCCTACTGTTCAGTCCCCAAGCATTTTTTATTTATTGTGTATCGTGTGCTAGATTCGCTTCGCACTCCATGTGAAGTCCTTCGAATTGAACCAGATCATACACAACTAATAACAGAAAGCAATCAAACATAGAAATTTGTTTAGCTCTGGTGACTGTGGTCATTACTGGTGCCTAGGTAGGGATGGCGAAAAAACTGTTTCCCGGTTTTTGTGTTTGGTGCTTTTCTATGCCTTTGTATCCGGTTTTTAACTGGTTCTAGAATTTGAAAGAAAACACCGGTTTGAGCCGGGAGGAAAATACCTCCGGAAAAAACGAGTTTTCAGACCGAAAAAACCGGTTTACGGTGCGGTTTTTCCCATCCCTAATCATGCCTGCTCAAATATTGAGGACTCCACACTGAAAATAAAATGGTGACAAATCAAAATACATAACTATATACATATATATTTATACATATATATATATATATATATATATATATATATATATATATATATATATATATATATATATATATATATATATATATATATATATATTAGTTTCCCAAGCTCAATTCATCGAATATAAAGGGTGGTCCAACTTAAACGCACGATGTTAATTGTAAATAAAACAAAATGCTTGCAGAGAATTATGTTATTATTTTTGATTATAATAGCAAGGTCTATGACAATTATGTGTGAAACAAAATATCGCCCGAATGCTCGCCATGGCTACGTTGGCATACTTCTATCCGATGGTCAATATTTTCAACGACTCTGAGACATAATTGAGGTTCAATGTTGTTAATGTGCCGAATTATCTCATCCTTTAGCTCTTGAATTGTTCTTGGCGAATTAACGTAGACTTTTTCTTTTAAATATCCCCAGAGAAATTAGTCCAGCGATGTCAAATCATATGATCATGAGATAACACGGCCATTGAATTTCTCGCGCAAAAGAGCCATTGTTTCGTTGGCTGTCTGGCAAGTGGCACCATCCTGTTGAAACCACATATCGTCCAGATCCTAACCTCAATTTCTGGCCGCAAGAAGTCCGTTATCATCTCGCAATAGCGAACACTATTCACGGTAACTGCTTGGCCGCCCTCATTTTCGGAGAAGTACGGCCCGATGATGCATACCTCGCCTCGTAACTGAAGATGATTTTTTTCTAAAGTCACTATTCCCTTATGGCTGTTCAACTAACCATTCGGCGTATTACCGACGCTTGAAACGGTCAGTAGAATTCAGCTCTTGAATCAATTGAACCTTGTAAGCGTGTAAATTCAAATCTTTATTCGAAATTCGCTTCAGTGATGTTCGTGAGATGTTAAATTGTTGGGCACGACGACGAGTCGAGGTTGACAGCTCTTCTGTCACACTATCGTGAACAACTGCAATATTTTGCGCAGAACGAACTGGGCGAGCATGCACAGATAATTTCAAATTTCCTACCGATCCAGTTTGCTGAAATTCGCGCACAATTCTCCCGATTGTGGACACATTTGGTTGATTATGCTGACTAAAAAAATCACGAAGTGCACGAAATGCATTTTGATGTGAACGCCCATTTTTGTAAAAGGCTTCAACAACCTTAATACGCTGCTCAATTGTATCAAACACTGAAACAAAGCAATGTCAAATTAAGTTGGGCGAAAAACTTGACGTTAAGGTGTGACTCACAATTAACATCGTGCATTATGGTTGGACCACCCTTTACTAGCTGCTTACTTAAGCACTAATTACTTCAGGTTCTCTCTTGATGGCAGGCCGTTCACTTTGTTCACTGATCATAAACCCCTCACATATGCTTCGGAACGAAATTCTGATTAAGTATCTCCTCGCTAACATAGGCGTTTAAGTTACATTAGCCAGTTTACATTGAATATCTAACATGTTACAGGAAAAGATAACATTGTTGCTGATGCTTTATCCAGAGTTTCGGAGATTAAAGTCCCGCGTACTCTCGATTTTTCAGCAATCGAAGAAGCGCGAAAGGACGACACAGTACTTCAAAGCCTCTTGAACAACAGCTCATATAAATTTGAACAACTACAAATTTTCGGTTCAGACTCTAAAATTTCCTGTGATGTATCTCAAAAAGGACCACGATCATATATTCCGGTTAAGTTTCAAAAAGAAGTATTTAACGCAGCTTATGGTCTCTCGCGCGCAGACATAAGAGCCATAAACAAGCTTCCACCTTCTAAATACATTTGATCATCCAGGAACCGGGATGTTAACAATTGGATAAGTAGCTGCGCCGCTTGCCAGAAGTGCAAAGTCACCCGACACGTACGTAGAGAATTTGGATTCTTTCCTGTATCAACGAAACGTTTCCACACAACATATCTTGACACTGTCGGCCCTCTGCAATATTCGCAATGTTTCAAGTATTGCTTAACTATGATTGACAGGTTCATACTTTAACCTGAAGCAATACCTCTGGTAGACATTCCCGCACAATCTTGAACCGAGGCCATTTGTCAAGAGTGAGTACTACGTTTTGGGATGCAGCTGAAATTATTACTGACCAAGGAAGACAATTTGAGTCTTCATTAATCGTAGACTTAGGAAAGTTACTTGGTTTCAGAAGGCATAGAACGACAGCATATCATCCGCAATCCAATGACATGTTGGAAAGACGGCATCGATCAGTGAAGGCTACTATTATGGCCCATGATACGCCATGCTGGATGAGAGTCCTTCCTTTTGTGCTATTAGGCTTACCCTCAGTCCTGCTGAGTTAGTATATGGAGGAAATCTGAAACTACCAAGTGATCCAGTCGTACAAAGTAAATCGAAACAGATTTTATAGCTACATTTCGTGATTCAATGCAACAAATGCAACCAAATGAACCTTCTAGACATTCAGTGCCACAGACATTTTAGTTCAAAGAGCTGGAGACATGTGCAAAGGAATTAGTCTGTTCTGACAAGTTGAAAGGATCTCCACAATCACTTTATGAAGGTCCATTTGCAGTATTGAAAATCTAGTATCCAAAGATCGAGTAAAGCCGTATTTTATGGCATCCGAAGATCAAATCAACAAAAAGTCAAAGAAACGCGTAACCTTTAATCTAAATAAAAATCAAATTTTGAAAATTGGTACTCGTTTACGTATCTACTAGCGGTGGAGTATTGGCGCAACATTCAGAGGCTATCGATGTTTAATTTAAATAAGACACTACCCACTTTACTAACTACACAAAGTTTATGAAAAACGTCAATACAAAAATCTAGATTCTAGTTTGCTTATCCGATATTTTCTATGCGAAGCAAAGAAAAAGAAAATTAAATTTGACTTTCAGGTTTCTATATTCAGTATATTACTATTTTGTTTAAAGAAGAAGAATTTCTATCGTAAAGAAGATAAATCTGGAAGTATTGAATACATCTACAACGGAATTTCCTACCTTTCCTTTCCTTCCCTCGCAACTCGTCAATTAAGTCCCAAGAGGTTTTTTATCCACAGGGTAGCTTGCTTATTACTCTTGGTCAGGAAAGCAGGTGCCGCTCTCGGAAACGTAATTAAGCTCATGCAGTCGTTCTATTATTTTTCGGAACAATGTTATAGCTGCAGTTGATTCCACGTTTCATTGGAGATAAACCAATGCAGCGTAATTTTGAACAAACTTGCGATTAGTTTTTTTTGTTTGCATACAATCAAACTAAATATTCGGGTTAATAGCCTTATTGACAGACAAGAAAAATCCCAAACTGTTTGTGAACATCGCAGCGTAAAATTCCTCGAAGTCGCGAAAACATCTCGTGGCGGTTCTCCTACCCTGACACTTGTTGAATTTGGCCTGGGGTTGCCATAGTGCCGATTGGCAGATCCGCAAATTATTACAATTAATAGGAAAAGAATCAACAAATGGTTTTATCTCACTACATGACGATGCTAGTTCCCTAAGGATTTTGAGTACAAACATCTTACCGTCAGCACAAATAAATGTAAACTTTCAAGATGTTCAAGTGCACGATTATAATTTTATGAAGAGAAGGAAAATATTATCATGAAGATAAAAATATAATTTTATTTATAATTTTGTGTTTGGAAAGTGAATGCCATTTATGCACAGAGTGAAGGACCCTCATGCTTGCAAGAAGGCGACTGGACTACTCACTAAACACTTCCCCTGTCAACCTTAGAACCGATCCTGGAGCCGTTGGCACATTACTTCGGGCCAGGTCTCGTTTTGTTACGCCATGAGGTGCCTTCAAGCTAGGGGAAGCCCCTTCTAGTGGGAGGAGAGAGGGGAAGAGAAAGTGCCAGAAAAGCGAACCCCCAGCTCCAACTCCCTGGCTGCTGTGGCTGCCAATCGTTGAGCAAGCGCGGTCTCTCCTCGCGGACAACCATCTCCTCGTTTCCGCGCAGGCAAATAGTGCGGCGCTCTCTAGCAAGGAGAGCAACAGGTATCACGTCTGCAATAACTCTCACCGCTGAATCAGAGACTGTCGAATACGAAGTTGCAATCCTCAGTGCTCCTCTTCTATGTACCTGTGCCAAACGTTTTCGGTATATCTCCTTACTGAGAGCGTTGCCCCATACTTCTGCTCCGTACAGTAGCACTGACCCTACAGCACTCATCAAGAGGCGTCTTCTTGATGGGCTGGGTCCCCCCACGTTGACCATAAGTCGACTAAGAGCCGATACTCCCGAAGAAGCCTTCTCAGCCGTTGCCCTGATTTGCTCAGAGTAACTCATCTTCGAGTCGATCAGCAGCCCCAGGTACTTCACCGATGGCTTCGATTCGATTCGCAAGCCTCCAATACTGATAATCCTTATTCTAGGGACTCTCTTGTTTGTCAAGATGACCACTTCGGTTTTCTCCAGTGCTAAACTGAACCCGCGAGCAGTCATCCAGCCCCTCACTCGGCGCGTAAGCATACCTAGCCTAAGTTAAGCTTTTTCAACGGTGCCGTTCAGTGACCAGAGCCGCAACATCATCCGCAAAGCCGATCAAGCGTGACCCATCTGGCATCCCCAGTCTTAGTAGTCCGTTGTAAGACATATTCCACAGGTCCGGGCCAAGAAAAGTTCCCTGGGCAGCACCCGATGTTATTTCCACCCTTCGTTAGCCCTATATCGTATGGTGGAGCAGGCTTCGGTCCCTAAGGTAGTCCCTCAGAAACCACATGATATATTCTGGAACTTGAAAAGAGTTTTCCAGTGTATCCATAATATCCACCCATCTAGCAGAGTTGAAGGCGTTCCTGACGTCGAGTGTGCGCTTGGTGCGACTATATGCCTCTGCCTTTCGGACCGCACTCACCACGTCTGCAATCGCATCAGTGGTGGAACGTCGTGCTCTAAAGCTGTACTGCCGAGGAAATAGGTCCCCAGCAGCACGAATCACGTCAGTGAGTCTTCCCTTGATAAGTTTCTCTAGCACTTTCCCAGTCGTGTGTAGCATGCATAACGGGCGGTATGCAGACGGCGATTCGGGATTTTCCTTCCCTTTGCTGATCAGCACGAGCCACGCCACCTTCTATTGTACCGGGAAAACCCCGTCCTATAGACAAGTGTTGAATGTACTGAGCAGCAAGTCAGGACAATGGTGATAGACAAGCTGCAACACCTCAGCTGGAACACCATCTGGGCCTGAAGCCTTCCTCGCTTTCAGTGAAAGGACTACCTCCTCCAGTTCCGGCTGTGTGAAGAGTGGACATTCGACTGCTGTTTCACCATGGACAGCGTCAACACGGGCGGGATGGGTGGTGAAGAGTACCCGCACTATCTCATGCATCTTTTCCGCATCATGTGTTCAAGATTTCCGTAGGGGACCAAGCCTCCGCATAACTAGCTTGTAGCCAAGGCCTCATGGATCCTTGCTCACATTGTCCACTAGATCTTGCCAGTAGTGAGCCTTGCTGTTGTTGATTAATTCGCGAGGGTTGTTCCCGGCCGACTTAACATATATGCTGTTACCCGGTTGCTTGCCTCGTCACAGTTCCGTGCCCGTTGAGCCTCACGTGACACTCCCTTCGTTTTTCATCGATTTCAGTTGACCACCAGTACACTGGGGGCTTGCCGTGCCGAGGTTTTCGACGAGGCATAGAAGCTTTGCAAGCAGTCGTAATGATGCTCATAGTTGAGTTCACCACGTCTTGAGTTGCTAGTTTTTCTGTCCTCTCCGAATCTCCCTGCAGCGGTGCACCCGCTGTGAGAACCTCGACGATTTTCTCGACATCCATCCTTCTGATGTTCCATCCAATTGTAGAAGGCCGGGAGCAAGGACGTCGGGAGACAACATAACTGATCTCAAGCAGAATGCACTGGTGATCACTGGCTGAGAAGTTCTCTAATACTCTCCAATTGTGTATCCTCCATACTAAGGACTCCGAGGCGAATGTCACGTCCGGTATAGTTCCCTCACAGCCAATACGGTGGAAAGTCGGCGTATTTCTGGTGTTAAGTTCGATAAGCGCCGTCCTGGCCACCATTTCTAGGATTCGTTTTCCCCGCTGATCTGTTTGAGGCATGCCCCATTCGATTGCTTTAGCGTTGAATTCTCTCCCAACGAGCACATTCCCGTCTGTGTTCGTTGGAAAGATGATATCGATTCTTTCGGCGTTAGGTACACACTAAAGAAGATGGTCCCTGAGCACTGGACCCACACAAAACCATCCCCACGTCCACAGCTCTTCCCCTGGAAATCACTATTTCGAACCCAGATGGCAGCAGTACCAGTTTTATCAGGATACCATGACGCTGAACTTTTATCATGGTGTTGCTCACACAGCAGCAAGACGTTGGCTTTCATCTCCCACGCAAACTGCCCAAGCAGATTTTGTGCGGTTGAGCTGCGGTGTAGGTTTAACTGCAGGATGCGGGTCATCGAAGTTCTGATTTTGCCTTGGCTAGGGCTTCCTAGAAAACCCGGCATTTGCCTGATCCCAAGACGTGTCCAAAATCAGTCTTAGATCAGCGTCCTTGCAAAGAGTACAGTGTGCCTCCTTCGTACACTCTTTTCTTTAATATCCCATTTCACCTGTAATGTGACGCCTACGCCCGGGAATCGAAGTGATTCCGATCCCGACCCCTTGCACTCGGCCAGATGGGTATGACCTCGAAATGCAAGCGGACTTCATCTTTCGTGCGGATATCGTTGCGCAGAAAATATTTTTTTTTTATCTCCAAATATTTAGATCTGTGGATTTAAATATTTGAAACAGAATATTAATCAAAACCCTGACGCATTTCGAGACATATCCATTTGGGAATGCCCCCTCCACCGTGGCCATCGAAAAACTATGCCACTGGCGACAAATGGAGATGCACATTGCCGCCATGTGGCGTTCCATTTCACACACATCTGTTTTGTCCGATGAGAAAACCGGTAGAATTTGACAGCCACATGGGAGTGCAAGGAGGTTCGACTGCGAGTGAAAAAAAAGGTGGCGGTAGCAGCATGTTGGCGCGGTACTAATCGGATTAAATCTAATTAAGAGGTAATTTTTCGTTCGGCCTACATCGACGAATGCATTACCATGTTTGCTTGCAGTTAATCGCTCCATAAATTTGAATGCTGACACAACCTTCAAAGTGTGCCATTGAAAGTTCCCACCATTTGGCCTCAGAACTATCAAGGAATTGGAATTCATGTGCACCGGACTCGCAGGCTCCGGATATGATTTCCAAATGCTGAATCTAATTCAGGAAAACATTTGAATGGCTAATCTGGAATGAACGTCAGTACCCGAATTGCGTGAACTCGGAAATCAAGGTATGTGAACAGGACTGAAGTAGTGATCTCATTCATGTATGTTGTTTTGCGTTCAGATAACTGTTGAAAACATTCCGCCGTAGCCGTCGTAGCGTTATAGCCTATCTCGAGCCCTGTTTTCCCGTAGGTGTCATCTTCTCCGACTGCGAATCGGGATACACTTTTGTTTTCCACGCGGTACGACTGAGCTTCCTGGGTTTTTATAACTGGCATCATCCCATAGTTTTACCACCGAGTACTTAAGTACTCGCAATTTGTTTCACTTAGCCAGGCCATCGCAGCTTTCGTGGTTTTATCGCAGGGAGACATCTGGCTGCATTTGAAGAGGATTTAATCCATTTAAAGATAACCCGTTCACATTTTTCAGTTAAGATAATCCAATGAGTTAAGTTTTTGCTTAGAGTTCAATCCATCGCTTCAAATGTAAGCGTCGTGCTACGGCATTATGTAATTAAACTCATTAAAATTATTCAAGATAAGGTTGGCTCGTAGCACTCACCAATTTTTTTATAAAGGGAAAAGACATTTATCTTTATATCATTGTTTTACAGTCCAGTTTTTGTATATTCTTTTTTTTTCATACTTAGTCAATCAACAAAAAAAAAATCCGTTTTCAATACAAACACATACCAGTGTTTCTGAAACTACTTGTTCATTGTTACAAGTAATCATACTGTGCGCATAGTAGATTTGTACTTGAATGTAATCTGAATATTTTGAAACATCGTTAATTAGAGAGAATTTCGGATTAACCTTGCAGCAATGAATACATTTGATATGTGAGATTCAGGGTCACAAATTCTATTTAAATACCCCCGTGTACGTTAAATTTGAAGATTTCAACAAAAGTTTGATGATTGATTTGTATACGCAATAAATATTAGAAAATCGCCTATCTTTAATTTAGACGGTAAACATGAGCGAATGAATTTAGACTTGCACATTATAATTAAATGTTTGAAAACAAAAATACAAATTAAATTATAGTATAAAAAAGATTGATTGTATCTAGATGAAATATTTTACCATACACGTATTAAGCATACATTAAAGAGTGGGTATCGTGAAAACAGAAATTATAAATATGACTTAACTATAATATGAACATTATTTTTTTGTTAACTTTATTAAATACTTCTGTCATAGACCGGAATTCAGCAGTGTATTTGTATTGGTAATTTCGTAAGTCGTAAAAATTTATACTCCGAACCTTATCCTCGTATACTTGTTGAATAGGAAAAGTCAACTCTGGCATCCCTGCACGGCTGGGTTGTAACCCTATAGCATTATGAAATGGTTGAGGGATAAGGTTTATTCGAGTTAAAAGTAAGAATCGCTACAATCCAAGAGACAGCATTTGATAATATTTTCCGGGTAAAAATTATTCCCAGAACGTGTTCGCATTCCTAACGAATTGCCAGAGCACTGCTGGCCTTTACAAAAAAAAAAAAAATACGGGTAGAAATTGCTGGCAATAATTTGTATGATAGAAAATATAATTAAATGCTACCTTCAGAATTATCATGATTTAGTATCCAGATTCTTAGGCCTCTTTGAAATTTTTTGCTGGAATTGCTCCCGTTGCGGAAAGCTATCAGAATTGACTGTCTTGTTCATTAAGTGTATTAGAATTTTGAATTAACCAAGGTAAATACGTTCCTGACTCGCAGTCTATTTCTTAAAACTTATGAGAGCTTTGAATTTTTCCTTGTGTCATATTTATATTCTATTCAAGTTATTCATTCCTTTCATTGATGGCAACAACATGTTTACAACTTCTATAATTTCTATTTAAATATTAAGTGCCAATGTCTGTTTTGTTTTTCAAAGCATTTAACTTTTAACTTATATAGTGCAGGACACACTACAATAATTGCAACCTTTAACGAATTTATTAGAATGTCACAAGAGATTGTTAACTGGACTTAGGTTTTAGGATGCAAATAAATCATATTCGACTTAATATTCTATATAAACTATTCATAAGTTTAGATTTTCATAATAAACATATGTATGTGTAGATTATCTATTAAATTAAGTTCGATGTTTATTTCTATTTAGGCTCTAGAATGGGAAAAATAAATTAAAATGAAATCACATATCAAAATGAATTGCTAAATTTAACCACGACTTTCCTTTTCAGCGGTTCTTCTTTTTCAGTGGGAAGAGAGAGTGCAGGGTAGGTATGTCGTCGCGAGGGTAGGGTTTTGCCAAATCCGCTGAGGTCGGTTTCGCGTCGCGCGCGGTACGCGGTACCTTTGTTGTTTCGTTATTTTATTTAGAGTAGTCTTCGTCGGGTTGAGTTAGAGTAGTATACTTTTCGGTACCGCGTCGAAACTTCGGGAACGTGAAACAAAAATTAGATTTTGAATTCTTGACTGGTTATAAGAATAAATACGGAGTAACGTAAAGTAGGTTTCTTCTCCGTATGGTTTGTTTTGATAACGCGTTTTGGAAAACGGGCATGTTCAGGTGGCTGAAATATTGTAATTGAGCGTAACCCATTCGGAGACCCGCGACCGAAATCCTCTCCGAACTAGCTGGCCGACAAGCAGCCACCGCGTGAATGGGTTACGGTGCACGGATTGGTTGACCTGTTGGTACCATCCGTTGGCACTACTCAGACTTAACGTCTAGAACCGATGAGAGGTCGGTTCCGCGCTCGGACTTAAAATGTTGAAAATCATTACACACCGCATTGGTAACATATGGGACTCCTATTGGGTCCTTTGCATACTTGTGCGGTGTGACCATAGCCAAGGCATTTGAAACATTGTAGAGGCGTTGCTCTTTGCTGTATCCTACAGATAACCCACCCTATTCGTACTTTGCTCTTGTTCAGAAATTGTTCGGCTTCCTTTTCGGTCAAGTCAATGATGGCCATGCGTTGTCCCCTATGGTTTTTTGGTGTCAGCCTCGCTTTGACTCCGCCTACGCAAGGGAACTCTCTTTTGATGGCATCTTCTACCTCTGTGACGCAGTCGATGCCTCTTATCTCGATCGTTGCCATTGGCTCGAGCGAGGATATAACTGCGCTTTTGCCGAGGACTTTCTTTACTGTGTCGTAGAATGCTTCCCTATTCTTGGCCTCCACTCCAAATTCGACCAGTATATGGCCCGACCGCTTTGGTCGTACTGCTTTAATATCAGTGTTGGTGTCTTTGGGCCTTACGTTTCCCCTGATGTCTCGCTGCACTTCCGCGTAGGATCGACAATCTTGGGGTTCTACAAGCAGTGCCTGCTGCCGGGGTCTTCCTCCGGGCTTCTTTCGCTCCTTTTTTGCATCAGGTCTTTTCTCTTGTTAGGCATCCGTGCGAACTTTACTTTCTGGCACTTTTTGAAAGAATTGCTTGGCGGCTTTCTTCGCTTCTTTTGTAAGCACTATCTGGAACCCTTGATCTGGTATTCTGCGCCCATCAAGTGCTTCTTCCATCCTTTTTTCATCCCGATCTCCTTCGATTGGGTTAGACGCCATTCTTTTATGTATTTTTGATTGTGGAGCTATCTGCTCATGCCCTTTAAATTTCACCCCAAGGGCTTCTTTAGCCTTTTGCTCTTCTTCGACCTTCTGGCCTGTAACCAGCTCCTCCAATAATGCCCTATGCGTCCTGGGAGCTCCTCTAGTTCAAAAAGCCTAATCTTTACTGCTTTGGTGATTTTTGGCAAGTCGCATGCAGATTGTATTCTTTTTAGAACATCTCCCGCTTTTCAGAATAGCCTTTCTTCTTCATGTCGCTGGGCGGTAACTGTACTTTGCGGCCATCGCCCTTGGGAGAGGTTATCGGATTCTGTTTCCGAATACAGTACTTCCGCCACTTTTTCGGCGTTGGCGATGAAATCTCACATCGCCGTTTTATTTGCCTGGCCACTCGTTACTTTTCCTGCCGTAATCTCCTCGTTGACTTCAGGATGGTTCTTTATTATTTCGGGATTTAAGACCCTTGCTTCTATCGTTTCGGTAACGACCACAGCAGTGACAATCGAATTCTCGAATTTCTTTACATTTTCCTCCGCCGCTCGAGCATTTGGCGCGTTCTGCAGAATTTTCCGCTTTTTCTTCATATAACGCTCTGCCATTCGCATTATTTTTTTGCTGCGCCCGAATGCCACAGGAATCTCAGTCTGGACAAGACTATCTGTTAATCTCCGTTTTTCGTCCCTCTTCACTGTCATTGTATTAATCGTAGTTTTTGTCATCGCTAGTACCGCTCCCGATGTGCTGTTAACATCGTGGCTGCAGCCGCTGGTTACGTCGTCGTTATTGTTATTTTTGCATTCTGTTACGTTAAAAAAATTATGGGTGCTACGCCACAACTAGCGATTCCGGTTGGGGGCCTTGCGGTCCTGACTAGCCCGTGGAGACGGGGCAGGTAGTGCCACTCACCAACCCTAAAATTGCCCCCAGGAGCTGATCGGTGAGCTTGAGGCTCCCCAGAATGGTCCTTCCACCAGGATAATCTCTGTTGGCCCTTATTCGGCTCTTCGAGCCGCGTATCACCACTTCCGCAGAGTTCTCCTAGCACCACTAACTTTCACCAATATAATCACTGACTTAAAACACAAAAAAAAAAACCCTGAAGAGAACTAACGCGGATTGAGGTCCTAGACAAAAGGATCCTTGCACACTCCAGACCAAATCTAAGCGTTCGGTCAACACTGCGTGCTCCACGCGCAAAAGCACTGCTGTAACACTTGCACGACACAAAAAAAAAAATCCAATTCTACTTCAAAGTAATTAATGCAATTATTATTCCACATTAATTTAAAACAAAATTAATATTCAGAAGGATTCGTCAAAATTTAACACTTGCACATCGTTGGGGGCCCCGCCGATAGTTGAAGTCCTCGCTTTTCCACTCAATCTCCTGTTCCAATTTAATTCTTCGGTTGTCTCGAGCAGGTTTTCTATTCTTCTTCTCCTAATGGGTTGATCTCTTATTTGATGAATCCCAGATGTGTACGATATTTGCTTTCTCCTCTTGAGAATAGGTTGATCGCTGCCTATCGATTTGCTAGACGTTCTTCGTTGGCCAGAAATCCGTGAAAAAAGAGCCGGTTTTCATCGTCGCTGGCTCTTTTATCGGCTTGGCCCAACGGCTCTTTTACTTGCGTTGAAAAATCCAAGTTCAAGGTCACAATATTCATCACAGCTGCTCAACCTTGCAGCGTTTATCTCAGGCGCAAACCCAGTTTTTTACTTGGTGGCCATCTTCCTTTCGCGCACTGTACTGTATTATCAATAACAACCTTACCGATTTTTTTGATTGAAATGTCAGTTGTGTTGATACTTGTGATTCCGTGCGCGTGTGTTTACATTCGACGCGAGTGAATTTTAAGTGATTGTGTCCGCGAAGGGATGTGTTGGGCGATCAGTCCGAGAATCACGTAAGTATATCATATCGCAAGCTTTAGCACAGATTTTTGGTCCTACAATATGTTCACTTAAACGCAATTCCTCTGAGAAGATTCCGACTTTATTCAGAACATCTTGTTTTTCATGTAACATTTTCCAGATAACATCATCGGCTGTATTCCGAGCTAGTAAATTTTCCCTCTTGTTCAATACGATGAGCTCGGCTTGAGCCAGAGTACTTGGATTTCAGTCCAATTCAGCGAATATAATTAATTGTGCTGCAGTCAAACTGATTCCTGCATTGCATGCTTCTAACGACAAAACGGCTACACGACATGTATCTTTGGTTTGGAAACGATTTACTTTTTGCGCTCTTAGTTCATTCTTCGTTGATTCATCAATTCTAATGTGGAATACTTTTAAACCTTTAAGACAATCACAGATAGCATCCATAACAACTTTATGACGTGCGATTACAATAAATTTGATTTCTTTTATTTGATGATACTTTTTAAATAGAAGCAAATGGCGGCGCATTTGATTTCAGCTGTTTCTGCATAGTACATGACAAGAAGATCTCCTTTTGATTTTATGTTACACCCCAATGTTTTTGCCATTCTTGTTGCTAGGTCCTTGTAGGCTTTATATTGCTTGATTCAATCTTCATCCAAGTAAACTGTTTTCCTATCCTCCTCAGCTAATTGAGGCAACATATCCGCTTTCATGCATCTTATCATAAACTTCTTAGATAAAATAATTTTAAACTCATCTAAATTCCATCCAAATGGACCTTGTTTTGCATCACAGTAACGTCTAGTATAATCTATATCGCTAAGAAAATTTTTATCCAACATTTTTAGTTGAGAAAACAATTCGACAGGACGAGACAATGCAGGAGTTCCCGTCAACAGGATAATTCGTTTTGCTTTCCTGGCAAATTTTCCGGCTACGCCCATAAATTTGGCTTTCGTTTTTTTTCAGTGTATGTGATTCGTCCATAATGAGGACTCCAAACTGCATAGACTCCAATTATTCAATGCATTCTTCCATGATCGCCTAGCTGCAGATTACAACTTTTGCTTCATCGACACCATCGCTGTACTCGACGACATCACCGTTCTTGCAAAGGCGCCAACATCTTAAATTGACAAAATCACGTGGCTTAACCGTCCCGCCGCCACCACCCACTGTTGCTTGATAGGGAGTGAAGCACTTGCATTTTGAGGGCATTATAAATATTATCGCCAGAAACCATCACACTAATAATCCACAAGAGCGATATAAAAATCATACCAAAGGCTGCAAATAGGCAGAAAAACCACGGCACCATCGACATTCTGTCATCTTGCATATAACCAGCTACAAATTCCTCCGTAATAAAATTAATGGAATGCGATCGTCCAATGTCTAAAGTCGAGGGATGGCTCCTTATCGACATTGTACTGATATTTTCATAGATGTATTGTGCTGCGGCCCTCATCTCGTCATTGTTTCTCATCACTTTTCTTTTGCATTCGCATGTCAATCAATCAAGCACTCTCAGCAACCAGTTGAAATTGTAAAAAAAAGAATATATCGTGTTTGGATATTGATGTTAGTATCCCTTCCAGCTTGATGTTTATTTTTTCATTTGATTTTTTAAGTTTGTTTATAACACCGAATCAATGTTGCAATGATGGAATTATCTTGATTTGGAATCCGGACGTTAAGTACTAACACTTTTTCATGACTTTACCGATTGCGGTATAATTTACATGCTGATTTCGATATTGTTACGACAATTCTATCCGATAAATTTCAATTAAAATATCCTTTCCTCCAAGGTCTATAGCAGAAAAGACAACTGCTGACTTTGTTTTGTTTGACACTCATGTAGGTTGCATTTGCATACGTATTCTTCTTTTTCCGCTTAATACTTAATACCTAACATTACTTAATGCTAATGATTTACATCGTTTATCCTAACCTTACGTTAATCCTTCCCACCTATACTTCAGCGCATGGAGTGGTTCTTTGGTAATCTTCCGAATAGAATGTTGGAGTGCAAGGAATCCTTCCCTTCTAGGAATGGTTTCGGGGTTTAAATTATATTTCGTAACAATTCTTTTTCTTTTTTTGGTTTTTAAAAATCTTTTTCAAGGGTTTTTGGACTGCTCCAGTTTTATTGGGTCCCCCCTCGGAGCCGATATCTCCGTTCATGTGTGTAGTCGCCTATTTGATCCCATGGTTATCTTTGCAGAGCAGAGAGGCCATGCGAGAGTTGTCATAAGCCCTTATGGGGACAAGTGCTCAGAGCCAGTCCAGCGCTAATCAGGAGTCCGTCTTAATTGAGTGTCACCCTGCAAAGCAGCTAGGTCCAAACCATAACATCCGCCAGCCCAAAGCATGAATTCTAGTTCGTTGTCCAAAGCGCGTAGTCCAGATCCAGTCAGCGTCGTTACCTGTCATCCCAGGTGGGAGCCTCACGATGCCCCCCATAGCTTCGGACCCGTGCGGGCGGGCTCCCCAAGGAATGCTAACCTCCAATTATATTCCTGTCAGCTAGCATTCCCCCTGCGCGGATTTAGGTACATATTAAGAACGAAATCTGTAATCTGTTATTTTTCTGCTCAAAAGTATCCAATCAACCGGAGGACACATATTTTTCACTTTTCGCCTCTCCTTGAACTCTGAAAAAATAAGCGAACTCTGAAAAAATAAGCGACTTGATACCCCACTCAACTACCTTTGATAGAGAAAATTTTTATGATTTTCTTCTTCTTCCTCTTAGCACTAAAGCCCCTCTCGTGCCTTCGCTTCCCGCAAATAGCGGCTCCAACTGTCTCGATCCATTGACCGCGTCCTCCAATTCCGAGATCCGCGCAGCGATGAACTTTCTTCGTCGACCGAGTCAGACCAGCGTTTCTTCGGTTTCCCCACTGGCCACCGGCCTTCAGTTCTCCCAACGAATACCTTATTGGGTATCCGTTGTTCATCCATACGATTCATGTTCAAGCCCATTGCAGCTTCCGCAGTCTTACAATCCTTGAGACCTCCAGTTCGTCAAAAATTTCATACAGCTCATGCTTGTATCGAATTTGCTATGTTCTGATCACTTCATTAAATAAGAAGACCCCTTTAGAATTGCTTAAAATCTGACCTTTTTACAAAATTTGATGATTTAGATTCTATAACATTGAGAAAATTTGCTGCTTCTATCAAGCAGAAGCAACGACCGGACACGAAACTATAAGGTCTTTTTAACCGACTTCCAAAAGAAAGAAGGTTATCAATTCATCGCGTATATTTTTTTTTGCTTTTTTTTTGTATGTTCACGCATAACTTTTAAACGGAGATAGATAGAAGAGTCCTGTTGTTGGCAAATGATACGTCTTTCTTCCAGTTAGGTCCCATTTAAAGGATAAGAAATTCAAGTAACGGTAAAGGACTTTTACCGTTAAAACAAAAAAAATTCTGACTTTCACCCGAATTTTTCAGCATAACTGATCGACGCGCGTAAGGATTTTAATTGTAGAGGTTTGAAATGAAGGACAAAATATTGGTCTAGAATGTTTCGGAACAGAATTGAAATCCTTCCAAAGACTCTGTAGATATTAACAGTTGAATATGATACATTGATGTCGAGAAATTGAATTGAAAAGTGCCAATTAGTTGGCACTCTGCAAGGATTTGTTGGAGATGCCGTGTCCTTTGGTGATGGATGATAAAAATGTTCAGTATCCTTAATTTTCTGCATAAGCGGTACATATTAGTGCATGATTTCTACCAGAAATAACCAATAAATTAATTCTAAATGTGGCATAAATACAATTCAACAATAGTTAAAGGGAACATTTCAGGATGCATTTCTCTTCCGCAATCATTCTTTGCTTACCAATGGGCTTGGTATAGGATCCTTCTTACATCCTTAGATGTAAAAGTTACATACAGGATTATAAAATTCCCCGAATAAATAATAAGGATTAAGTGATTGCAAATTATAGTTGACTCGTTACTTTTCAGTTAATATTATATGTACATTACAACATATGCCCAGAAATCTAAAATTAATGATTTCCACACTAAAAACCGGCGAGAATCGCAACCTAAAGCAAGTTGGATAGACAGACCTATGCTCATGTCAGAAGGGTTTTGTACTCTACTTACAAAATGCAGTAACCAGTAACGAATAAAATCAAGAAACATATCATGTTCGAGGATCATACTATTATTAGCAAAGTTGAAAGAATTTTGACTTTTGAGGTATTTTTTAAAGTTATACCCATAAATATCTCCCTTGATAATTTTTTAAGATTTTTTAGATCACGGGTGTCCATTCGCGAGGGAAGAAACACATTTTTCATGTATTCCCCCCCCCCCCCCCTGTGCCCCCACTGAAGCAAAAACTGTCAGTTTAAGACCTGTTTTGAAAAGCTCTCATGGAGAACTTTCAGTTGATACTCATATCGGTTACCTTTCATGAAATTTTTTTCAGGGGCCACTCCTCTGTACTGTAATCATCGATTCATGGTCTGTTTTTTTCGAATCTTAGAATGGTTACAAAGCCCTTTTGCTAGGAGCTCTCTCCTGCCTCTTCGACTTGTTTCTATTGTATGTACTCATCTTCATGATATCTATCATTCCTGAAATTTTCATGCAAATCCTAGCAAAGCTGTAGTGTCTAAGTTGGTAAAAAGTGCATATGGCTCCATAGCCATATGTTTCCATAGTAATACAGGGCATATTGTTCCATAGTAATACAGAAAAATTCAAATCGCTATAACTTCGTTAAACACTATTCGATCTTTATGAAACTTTCAGAAAAGATAGTCATCTGTTTGCCAAATTTTATTGAATTTAAGGGTACCGTTTAGATTTTATTCAAGAAAACACAAAATCGATAAATCATACTATTACTAACAAAGTTGAGTGAATTTCGACTTCTCATGTATTTGTTGTTGTTGTACTCACAAAGGCCTACATGCATGATTATTTTCAGATTTTTCCGATGGAAGGTGTCCAATCGCGAGGGGGGGTACGCGAAAAGTTCGTACTTTTCCCCTTCCCCTGCCCCCCTCGGTACTTGTAAGGCAATGTCGAGACTTGTTTTGAAAAGATCTCATGAGACCTTTCCAATGACACCCTACTCGACTACCAATGGTGAAAAATTTTTTTTAAGGGGTCACCTCCCTATATGGGGAGACCCCCCTTAAACCCCTTTGAAAAATTTTTTGACCCTTGAACTTTCAAGAAGTCACCACTTCTGACCTTTTCACAAAGTTTCATGGCTGTAGCCTTTATAATTTCAGAGAAAAAGTGCTGTGACATACAGACGGACGGACGGACGGACAGACGGACGGACGGACGGACGGACGGACGGACGGACGGACGGACGGACGGACGGATGGACGACAGACGGACAGATGGACACAGGTTGTGATTTCAATAGGGTTTTGTATTTTAGTACAAAACCCTAAAAAGGATACGTTTCCTGCTATAATTGATCATAGCTGTACAGTTGAAGATGAAAATGCATAGCCGAGTTTTCATTGAACTATATGGTATGATTTTCTTGAAACTTTCATGAAAATTAGGTGCCATAGTTAACTGAAAACGAAGGCGATGGGTATCGAATAAATGTGAACGAATGATGCGGTTAAGAAGGATATTTTTAAGTAAATTTCATGAGATTGATTGCAGAGTGAACTTTATGTTTACACATATGAATACATATGTCTATATATATATATATATATATATATATATATATATATATATATATATATATGTATAGATATATATATATATATATATATATATATATATATATATATATATATATGTATATATATATATATATATATATATATATATATATATATATATATATATATATTGTATATACATATATGTGTATATAATGTATATATATATATATATATATATATATATATATATATATATATATATATATATATATATAATATGCATATATGTATATATTCATATATATATATACATATATATATATATATATATATATATATATATATATATATAAATATATATATATGTATATATATATATACACATATATATATATATATATATATATATATATATATATATATATATATGTATTATATATATATATACATATTTATATATATATATATATATATATATATATATATATATATATATATATGTATGTATATACATATATATATATATATATATATATATATATATATATATATATATATATATATATATATATATATATGTATGTATATACATATATATATATATATATATATATATATATATATATATATATATATATATATATATATATATATATATATATATGTGTATATATGGCTATGTGTGTGCTTTTGCTTCGATTTTCGCCAAATTTTCAGCAATATTTCTGTTCTGCCCAAAGTATAGCTCCAGGTCAGGTCAGATTATAAAAATGGCGGCTAGTGAAAGTTCAAAATTCGATAATTTCTCAAAGCTTCAATTCATATTGGATTATTACGAAATCTAAAATCAAGGTAGACGTTGATGAGAACATGGATTAAATGTACCAGAGTTAATTTCGATTACTATGAGGGCTGCAGATTTTAGGCGTAGTGGTTTTCGCATTGCAGTAAAAAATTATATTTTAATATACGAGAACATGATACAATGTATTCAAGAAATTGAGTTGAGTGTTCGCTTTTGTACACATTTAGTAAAAAATTCAGAATATATTTTGAAAAGCTACAAAATATTACAATTTTTCCTGGGTGGAAATATTACCCATGATACTGTAGTTTCACACAATTATCGTTCTTATATTTCTGCATTTTGTACAACGCAAATCAATTTCCAAAAATGTAAAATGCTGATCTTAAAGATAAATTTATCTAATCACCATAATTCCAAAGTGCTAAGTGTACAACTCTCTGAACAGAAACAAAATCACTGATCAACTACTATATCAGCTGTAACTGATAGTGATAAGTAGTCTTATTGGATATGATCAAATATAACCGCAAAAGTTTAAAAGTCACAGGGCTCAGTTTTCACAATCTCATACTTATTCAAATTGCTACCATTTTTCAATATACTTAATTTCACAATCCCCAACAGTTCTCAGTATTCGATGTTATGAAACGTAATCGTGAAATAATTTAGTAGACTTATATATCAAGTGTAAAAATATACTAGGAATTATTTATAAAAATAAAATGTTATTCCTATGTATGTTAAATGCTTCGAAAAGGAAACCAAAAGTTGTAATTTTTGCTTAATTACTTCATCTGATAATAATTGAACGCTATTGTAGCTTGTACTTTCCGCGAATAATCACTTTCTATTTCCCTATCGTTGCAATAGCGAATTAATCGCGTGTAAGGTACATAAGATATTCAAATGACGTACGAGATGTTTATACTTCATACTTTGATAAAACAATCATCTTTGCACTTGATATTAAGTTAAAGTTTAAATTTTTCACTAACAATCGGCAATTTGATTTGATCCGCCAAAAATAGCTTTTACTTTTATCTCGCGGGGGCAAGAAACTTGATTCGGTCTTTTTTACTACCGTAAACTTGAAACTGCTGGGTCAAGGTTGAATTTTGAAATTTCTTTTCAATTTTGTTCCTCATAGTTATGTGAGCTTTTACAGTTAGAGTTATGAATTCACTCTGTCCATATAACATTGAAAGCAATATCTGAATTTATGCAGATTGATATGTATTTTCGCGCAGTTTCCGATCTTGGAAGCTTTTCGCTGATTTTTACATATAAACATTGTAGGATGTCTGCATCAACATATTCGGAAGCAATTTTGTGCAATGTATTGTTACAAAAAATGAATATGTTATTGAAATGAGCGTTACCTATAATGAAGGTGACCATTGACATATAAGCGGACCAGCGAACCAGCTCTAGATTTAAATTGCGTGAAACGTGAGCTTTAACTTTATAAATACAATGTTTAATTAAATATAATGCATCATAAAAAGATGTAAAAATACGATTAATTAACGATAAGAAAATATTGCTAGGAATTCACCTAAGGTTCCATTGCTTACGTCAAATAGAAATTTACTTCCTGATTAGCTTTATCAGCAGTAGAGTTTTCTGTAATAAAACTAAACGGGGCGCTAGACATTCATTGTAAATCAAACTTATCTCTAGGATCAAATAATGAAACATAATAATTGCAAAGCATGCAATAACGAACAAACAATGTTTTAATTTTAACAAAGCAATGTTTTCATGCTAGAGCAACAAAACATAAATAAATCCAAATAAGTTTAGTGGGCACCCATTTCCAGGAAGGCTTGATAATAAACTTACAATTTGCATAAAACTCCTCCTGACATTCATATATCAACAGTAATTAACTTCTATTCTACATAAATGAATTCAATCAATAGTTTTGAAAAGGTCGAATGAGCTTATTTTTGATGAAAATAACAATTATTTTGGTTTGGCGTTGATGATCTTGTAATGATTTTACTACTTTATTCCGTATTTAACTTCCATTCAGTCAGACAACAATAAAAACTGGATCTAATTCCGCTTTCCCGAAATTGCTTTTTCTTTTTCCCAACGCGGTACCGAAAAATATTCTACTCTAACGCGAACTTCGAAACAACCTTCTCTGATAAGAAAAACCGCAAAATAAACTATGGTACTGCGTACCGATCGCCACGCGAAAACGGCCATTTGCGAATTACACTAACCCTACCCTCGTAGCGGCATACTCACCGCTCGCCGACATTCCTGCTGGAAGAGAAGGGTTTAGCTGGAAAGGAAAGACTGGGTTAGCCCACAATTCATTTTCTTCTTCTTCTTTTCAGCACTACAGCCCCTCTCGGGCCTTCGCTTAGAGATAGTTAGAGTATCTCATTTTTATGATCGTATTGATTTTTTCGGAAGTTGGTTTGGTCAGTACCATGCTCCCGTGTATCTGCTCGGCTATGATATGATCTGATTAAATCAGTACATATCAACACTGAGTGAACACTCGTAGTCTGCCCGAAAAATCCCCTGAACTAAATCACGAACCTGGGATCTTCGGCTTATGCGTCTCATGCTCTAACCACTAGACCACACAGACTCCTACAATTCATTTTATTTATTAACATTTTAACTTTCAATATTTTAATTTAATAAAATTAGGATTTCGATTATAAATATTATTATCTTCCATTCAAAAACGAGAAATTTCTATAATTTAAAAATATGTAACGTAAACAAAATCGTGCAAATATTTATCTTATATACTTTTCTTTATTTGACTTGATTTTAGTTGTCTACTTTTTTCTTATTTTAAGTTTTAATTTTAGGAAACAAAAAACTATCTTTCATCCATGTTTTGTTTTTATATTTTAAGTTTTTTAAAAAAAGGATCCCTTTGGGGTTTTCGTACATTCTAAGCCCTGAATAAATTTACTGTTTGCTTGTCTATTTTAAATTTAGTCCTAAAGAGGATTTTGGGGGGGTCTAAATATGTTTTAGAATTTCTCAAAACGTTTACATGCATCGAGATGAAATCAAAAAGAAAAATTGAAATATCACAAATTAGCCAAGAAACAAAAACAAATGATGGAGGTCAATAACTTATTGAATGGTGACACTATTAACTTATCTTATCTTCCATCTTTTAATTGCCAGCAACACTCTTTGTTATTATTTCAGTAGATCGTATATAAAAATTATCAACAAAAATCGAATACAATATCTTAAGAGATTTCCCCGACTAGGATTTTTCCCACATACTGTGTTCTTATTTTTACTATGTATATTTAAAAAAATTAGAAAACCCATTGTCCTATTATCTCAGGAGTAGTTTCTTCAGCAATACTGACTATTCAACGACGAAACTTACTTTGTAATAAATTAAATTAAAATCAGTTTATTTTATTTGTTATCATAATTTGTATTATTTGTTATTTATTAACAGGATTCGTTTTATTTCTTGTTATTATTTGTATTATTGGTTAGTTATTAATACGGTTAGTATTTTTTTTGCTTTTTATTATTATTTGTTAGTTATTAATAGTGCTCGTATTATTTCTTTTTATTGTTATTTGTTAGTTAGGAATATGTTCGGATTTTATTTTTATTATTCGCGTTATGAGTTATTCACTAAGTTGGTTTGTATTATTTCTTATTATTCTTGGTTATTTGTTATGATTGTTCCTATTATTGGTAATGAATCGCCCCTACGCCACTGGCGACCAATATTTATGCACCTTGCTGCCGTGTGGCGTTCCGTCCCGGGTCAGTTGCGACGAGTTACCATTCCACGTCTATTTTGTCAGGGGATGTCAAAGTCGCAGTCCCACGCGGCCATGTAGATAGGAGAAGTCAAAAGATAACCTCCAGCGTTGGATATTGGTCGTCACTATATGTGGTATGAGAGCATGAACTCATAAGCCGAAGGTCCCAGGTTCAAATCTCGTTGCGAGCAACGTCGTGTAGTTCAGGGGATTTTTCGGGCAGACTACGAGTGTTCACGCAGTGGTGATATGTACTGATTTAATCAGATCATATCATAGCTGAGCAAGCACACGGAAGCATGGTGCTGACCAAACCAACTTCCGAAAAAAAAAAAATCAATACGGTCATAAAAATGAGATACTCTAACCATCTATAAGCGAAGGCCCGAGAGGGGCTGTAGTGCTACAATGAATGAATGAATATGTGGTATGAATTCGCATAGAATTAACAAAATTTAAGTTAGTTTCCTTTTAGAAACGTTTAATTTAAAGAAATACGCATGTCACTGCTATTCATATTAAGTTATGTTTCTATTGTAGTTCATATAATCTTTGTAACCGTATCGGTCACTATCGGACAGTACTTTCTTGCTGAGTTGGTGGAAGAATATTCGGTTGTGGCAAAACGAGTTATGAGAAATATAAAGGCCGTGAAGGTAAGAGAAGTACGTTAAACGTAATTGAATATTCATGTGCCTTATGTCCATATCTTCCATTTGAAGATTTGTAATGATTTTTATGTTTAAGTTCGAACGAGGAACCGACCGCTCATCGGTTCTAGACGTTAAGTCTGAGTAGTGCCAACGGATGGTACCAACCGGTCAACCAATCTGTGCACCGTAATCCATTTTCGCGGTGGCTACTTGTCGGCCAGCTAGATCGGAGAGGATTTCGGTCGCGGGTCTCCAAATGGATTACGCTCATTTACAATTTTTCAGCCACCAATAAACGCCCGTTTCCAACCGCGTCACAAAACACAATCATACGGAGAAGAAACCTACTTTACGTTACTCCGTATTTCTTCATTCAACCAGTCAAAGGATCAAACAAATCTAATTTCTATTTCGCGTTCCCGAATTTTACCGTCGCGGTACCGAAAAATGTACTACGTTAACGTAAATCCGAAAAAAACTACGCTAAAGAAAAACCAAAATCAACTAAGGTACCGCGTACCGCGCGCGACGCGAAACCGACCTCAGCGGATTTTCTTAAACCCTACCCTCGCGACGGCGTTGTAATGATTTTTACGTCTACATCCTAACGCGGAATCGACCTCTCATTGGTTCTAGACGTTAAGTCTGAGTAATGCCAACGGACGGTGCGAACCGGTCAACCAATCCGTGCACCGTAACCCATTCACGCGGTGGCTGCTTGTCGGCCAGCTAGATCGGAGAGGATTTCGGTCGCGGGTCTCCGAATGGGTTACGCTCATTTACATTATTCAGCCACCTATACATGCCCGTTTTCAAACGCGTTACAAAACAAAACCATACGGAGAGGAAACCTACTTTACGTTACTCCGTATTTCTTCCTATAACCAGTCAAAAGACAAAGATCTAATCTTTACTTCGCGTTCCCGAATTTCCGACGCGGTACCGAAAAATACACTACGTTAACGTAATTCCAAAAAAAGCTACGCTAAAGAAAAATCAAAATCAACTAAGGTACCGCGTACCGCGCGCAACGCGAAACCGACCTCAGCGGATTTTCTCAAACCCTACCCTCGCGACGGCATATCTACCCTGCACCTCATTTCCCGCTGAAAAGAAGAACCACTGGAAAGGAAAGTCGTGTTTTAATTAGCAATTCATGTTGTTATATAATTTCATTTTTCATGAATATGTCTATTTAGATAACAGTGTAATAACGTACTAACATACTTGTATTATCCTTTAACTTTGCATCATATGATTGAATTATTGTGCAGACTTGATTTTTTTCTCTATCTCACACATGATTGATTGCAATTTGAATTCATTTCTAATGCCTAGTTCTTATGATAATTTCGTTTCAAAAACGGTTTCTATTGCATTTTTGGATTGCTCTTGATTGTGAAGCTTTCACTGAGAAGTGAGAGGTAGCAGCGCTAGATTTGCCAACGTTTATTGTATCCTAAGTTAAAGGTCAATTATTATGCGTACTAGAGAATCTAAATATGAGAGTCTAGATTTCATTTGAATAAATCATTATAGTAGGTAAGAATATTTTAATAAGCACTGATTACTTGTTATGTACGCAAGAACTCCAAGCAAATATATTGTTCAATTTCATCAGTTTTACTTTCACGAGTTTAATTAGCTCTTAGAGAAATGAATTGTCCAATCACTGACTAAGAATTACAATAATACGACGAATAAAAATCATTCACGCTACTCTACATATCTTTGAAGTGTAAAAAAAAATCGAAACGTTAGTTGATTTTGCACTTATCATACACAACTATTCAACACATGTATACCCTACAAATTTAGTGAACGAGCGCTTATAAATTAACAAATGTTGGGCTTCTCTCGTCATTTTCATTATTTTCATGTTTTAATCTTAACATGATTTTAAATTTAATGATACCGACTAAAGTTTATATAAAATACAATTTACAAAGGAAAAAATACAACTGTCAATCTTTTTTCTTTAATTTTCTTAATTTACTTCAGTTACAAATTTTTGCAACTTTTTCATGCTTCACTTTTATTTGTTTGCGTGAAACACATTCGCTTCAATATTTCATTAAATACATTGGATGCATTTCTTCTTGAAATGATCATTACTAATAAGATTTGAAAATGGAATACTTAATGCTTAATGCTATGAATACTACGTTTAAGGTTTATGATAGTTGAAATATTGAAAGATGATAAATATCGATCGCGCAAAATGGTTAAGATGAGTTTGATGTGAATGTGATTGATGAGGAGAATTTAGTCATTAATCGAATGCAAGAGGCAACTGGATGTTATCAACATGATTATTTGGAGATGATTGTCGATGTTCATTTGGGGCTCTCGTTTTTGATACACCTTCCTTCACAAATCCGAGGAAAGAGGAAAGTTTTCAGTTTCAGGACATATAAAATCATTCATTTATTTACAACGATCAGAACCACTTTTAATATTTTTTTGAAATTTATTTTTAGAAGAAAATGGTGTCAAATAATAGTTTTTGTTTGGGAGACACAAGAGTAATCAACCGCATTAAAGGAGCTCCTAGCATTCGATTGATGAATAAATTAATACTTTCAAAATGATACCTAAACACTATGCATTTTACCCTTTAACTTCCTTTCTATCATCGGTGGTTATTTGAACATGGATATTTATTAATAATAATTCAGTAGAGGAATTCAACGCAAAACGTAATAAATTCGAAATTCTTCCCCAAATTTCCAATTTAGTTCGTTTTCTCTTTATCTTTACTCGCTTATCTTTGTGATCTCTTATATAAGTGCTTCACGTTACCTTTTAAGAATTCTTCGCTTAAATGAAAAAGCCGCTAAAATCGTTGAGGCTTCGTAAGATTTGCTTTTGCTTTGAGTAATATCAAGAATCTGTTCGGTGATATGAAAAAGTTCTCATCTTAAGCATATAGCCTCATTCAGGAGCTTACATTTGATTGTACATTCGAATGTTAAATAAGAACTTTCAAGTAGATTCATTACCCTATAGAAGCAATTATTCATAATACTCATAATTTTCACTTCAGGCCTCCTTGTTGATATCGCAAAATCAAAATTACCATATTATGCGAACTAATGAAAAGAAAAATGTATACATACTTGTTACTGGTTGATATTCCTCAATAACAGTAAAATACACATTCTCTTACCTATTACAATGAAGCTGTAAAAAATATGTATGAGAATTATTTACAAAGAATGAAATTTGTTTTCTACCGATTATGTGAACTCAGCTGGCGTTTGCACTTGCAATAATAAATATTCCAATAAATAACGATGAATTCAAATGCTCAATCTTAATGATCTTCGTTATTCACGTTAGTGACACTGTTACATTATATACACACTTATATCCGAATACTCATAATGAAAAATCACATTCACAAAATATGATTAGCGATTTTTTCTGCATTAGCGCTCGATTTTAGAGAGAGAAAAAGTAATGACATCAGTTTTTTGAAGTAATTTTACAATACACTTTTGGAACTGTCGGCACACTCCTTCTGCGTGGCGGCCACTACCTCCACACTTCAATTCCATGTGGCTGTCAAATTCTGTTGGCATCCCACGACAAAATAGACGTGGGATGTGCACTGGTCGCAACCAACGTAAAATGACAAGCCACCTAGCAGCAAAGTGTGTTGGTAGTGGTCACGAGCGGCGTCGCATGATTCATTACAGCATACTCACCATGCACTCTTTTTCCCGCTGAAAGAAGGGAACCACTGGAAAGGAAAGTCTAGTGTTAAATTAGAAATTCATAGTATTTATTGTCTTTTTCTTCTTAAATTGTTTTTTCTTCTTTTTTTTATATCTGAGAGATACAGACAAGGCAAAATGCTTTCTTTTGGGTGCTGATTTAAATAAAAATTTGTAAATATTACAATTTAATATTGCTTGATATTTCTGTTTCTAACCAGAGTGAATATAAAATGATGTACATATTTGCATACCGGTAAGTATTTACACAAAGTAGTCTAGTTAATAAATGGTAAATTGAATTTTCTTAAACTGAAAGAATATACTACAAAAACCTAGTTACACTGAAGACGAGATTCAATAATTAAGGATGTATGAAAAAAAATAAAAAAAAAGTAAATCATTTGACTTTCTCTACATAACAAAAATCATTGAAACTTAATATTATCATTAAAATTTAAGAACTAACATTTAAGGTAAGGATAATAATTATAATGAAAGCATCAATATTAGATATTGCATTTTTTTTTTTTTTGCTTACACCAATTCCATAAAGTGTAACATAAAATCATGCACATACAACCCTCATTGTATTTGTTTTGAAGTTATGCGAGTGTATATAAAATTTTACTAACGAATACCTTTTCCCTCTTTTTTTTGATAAGGCACAGCTAAGAACCTCAGTGATTGTAATATTCTAACTACGATAACTTCTTCTTCATATTTGTAATTAAAAAAAACTTACGAAGTAGTTTGTTATAACTATGTCGCTACTCTAAAAGGCAGCCCAATGTTTTAGTTCCCGTGAGTTTCAAGGATGAGCCAACCAAGCGCAGAGCAATATAAGCACATGATTGTACTCCTAATGATAGTAACGCTCAAATTAGGATCGAATCAATGACACTAATTTTAGACATTTATATTTATCGTTCATAATACGACTGACCTTATTGGTGGTTATTCCATGACGTCCACGAATAATAAAGAAGCAGTATTCAGTGTGTAAAATTTGTGAATCGTATAAGTTGTAAGCCGTAAGAATCTACTCAAAAACCTTACTATTATATTATATTGGATATGAAATGTCAAAGAACTCCAAGCATATTAGATACTAATGAAGAATATAGTGGCCTCCCTTTACTCTTTGTTCAATGCCTTATACTTAGCTGCTCGCCCGAATTCAAAACCTCCAATTTTCTCAAGGTAAGCTTCCATAATTAGCCGCAAAAGTAATAAAACTTCTGATGTTCTCATAACCAACTGATAATTTTGTCACGAAGAACAATATTTATATTGATGAAAATGACTATCAGTATCATATAAAGTATAAACTCAAGAGAAAACGTTTTTACTGAGTAGATAATCATCAATAATTACATTAATAAAATTACTATATAAGAGTATACCCTTAAACCCAAATTTCATGTTCTAGGCTCTTCTGACATTAAACTGTACAAGCCAAACACAAGACAAACAAAATACACAGTTCATTAAACTCATGCGAGATTGGTAGAAGCAAAAAAAAAAAGATTATACGTCAAAAAAAAAAAGAATTGGAATGCTACTTCAAAAATATAAGAAGACAAGCATCAAATGTATAGAAAAATATCACTAAACCACTAACCATATCGGGGCCAATGTAAGAACATTTGGAATTGCCACAAGACGTGCTCTGGCTCGACTGAAAGATACCATCAAGGTCCAAGGATCTATTCCGGGAGCATATCGTTTAACGGTCTCCGTTCGTCATACTGCTGGATTGCTGCTGGGCAATCGTGACCACCTAATGCCTAAAGATATCTATTCGCGACGGCAACCCCAACTCCTCCGACCGCATAGGCATTTGGTTCAAAATGTTTTAGCAGTCTTCCTAAAGGTGTCTGGCGTAATTCTTTCGTTGTCATCACAGCGAAGAAACATTTAGTATCAGCTAATTGATCTCCGGAACAAGATCACAGAGTTTTCTCCACAATTTAGAACGGTAAAAAGCGTGATTAGCTTCGTAAGCTTTCTAACCCGTCCGTGGTATTCTTACAATGTACGATCGAGCAAAACGTGTAGATCAATAAAATAAAGAGTCGTGGTCACTTCTATATTGCCCATAACTTTCTGTGATGGGTTTACTCATTGGCACCAATGCGCGGTGGCTAACAAGCAAAAATAATGCTTTATTATGATTTATTTCAATCTATTCAGTATAATAAGCAGAAATTGTGCCATTGTTATTTCCTGAGGTACCAGAAACTTCCTCTTGTTCATGTACGGCAGTTCGTACTCGCGGGCATATCCATCAATAATCCTTGGGATTTTGGATGGAAAGCGTAATCGAATAGCACAAGCTTCTTCGTGCTTTTGAAAATCCTTTTCTCTGGACGCGGATAAAGAATTGAAATTATTTCAATTTAAATCGTGTTTTATAGGTTTGGTTTTAATAAACGCGTTATAGCAACCGATAGCATTCATAGTTTTTAAAGTCTTTTCCTATATAATACACAGGCGACATGATTTCGCATCTTTTACACTATGCCACAACGGTACACTCCGGTTCAATCCAGCCCACCTAACAACTTTATAATTTAATGATGAAAACGGGAATCCGTCGTTACTTTTCTGCCGTGGCGTAGTGGCTGTCACAGGTCAGCTTCAAGGCTTCTGTTTCCTCCATGAGCAAACAAAGGGGTGCGGTGCCTCCTTACTTGTCGGCTAAATGGAAAAGGTTTGAAATTCCATTCAGAACCACCATTATAGTTCTTGGGTCGTTGGAATTGATTAAATAGCAGAACAGTTTCAAAAGTTGAAATTTCTCCCCAAGAGAAACGATTTGTTCGGGTGTACCACTTGTTGTTGCAATTGTCACAGTCCAAGCAGCCTCTTTTTGACTCTTAAAATCACCTGACACTAGCACCCTGGGTATCTGGTGGAATATACCAGCATCAATCTCGATTTGCATATGGCGTTTTCTCATTTACAAGTCATAGCAATCCATCAATGACGTTCGTATACCAAACTATACCTCGTGTGGTGGCACCATCACCTTATATGCTATTACGTACCTATGCTTGATTAAACCAAGTGAACCAAGAAACGTTATTCTTCCTTTCCCTTGTCGTTTGCTAATATGGAGTAACTACTCTGACTGCCAATAAAATTTCATGGTTGAACGTTTCTTTCTGCAACCGTTGCGAGATACAAACGATCCTTCCTTCTCGCGCTCTTAACCACAACTCCGCTGCTACCTCCACACGCTGCGTCGGACTGCCTTAGGAGGTGATTGGGATAGAATGTATGCAGCTTGCGACGATGGCGGGTGTGTTGGATGGATTTATTCAGATTTGATTATGATTTGGATCGAACTGAACAACATACCTTTGTATCCGCGCACACACTTGTCTTCTTGTAATCCTGCAAGAAAACTTCAGACCCGGGTTCACACGAATAATCTTGTTACTTTTAATTTTCACAAACAACACTTCACGTTTCAATTAGACCGTGTTAACGGTTAATTCTATCAACGGTTACAAGTTCTGCTTCCTTAACTTTCCGACCTCTTCGCTCGAGCTCTTAACCATAACTCCCCTGCCATTTGGCTGTCAGTTTTCTTTTGACATCCCACGACAAAATTGACGTGAGATGTGCAACCGTCACAATACACCTGAAATGACAAGCCACATAGCACCAAGGTGTGTTGGTAGTGGTCTCCCAGCGGCGTCGCCTGATTCATTACAGATTGAAAGCGAGTTTGTATGAGGAACCAATAAAGGTGCATGTAGTGTCGTGGAGACGTAAAAGCCATTAAAAAGCCAGCGAAGTAGGAAATTGGAAACACACTCAGTAAATTTGGTCCATTAAGAAAGGAGTGGAAATAAGCCAGGCAAGCAACTATAGTCATCGAGCAGTTACACTATCAAACTGTTCGAAAACTTTCCTTTCTTTTTCACCCTAGTGGCAGCAACAACCACAAACTTCTCAGCTAATTCGTTCAAATTAACCGTTACACACCCAACTGGATATTCCCCTTCCCCACCAGCATCAAATGAATACGAACGCAGGAGCAAGCCTTTGGGGCCCACCGCCACACAACAACCCGAGGGGTGTAATTCCAATGCTGGAATGAATCCAAATGTTAATCCTAATATGTCACCACCATCTCAACCGCCACTGCTGCAAAATCAGTCGATGAACATGGCCATGAGCAATATCAATCTTCCACCGCCAGCAGCCATTCAGCCACCGCAAATCCAACAATCGCATCAAATACAGCAATCTGTACTCCACCACACTTGTCACATTTGAATAAATTTGTGTATCAAAGTCAAAATCCAGTTATGATGAATCAATTAAACCTTCGCAAAAAGTTACACAACGGGCCTGCATTTACCGAATATGAATAGTTTTCCCGCACACTCATACCTCACAGCCCCAACACAACCGAACATTTATGCAAAAAAGAAAGGAAATTAAATTTTTGAAAAACGGAAGTTTAAGACCCGCACCTCAACAGCAATTAGGCCGATTGGGTGCGATATCGAGCTCTTTGCTATCATCACTGGCTAGCAATTCTGTCGCAGAAAATAGTTTGAACAACAATAATATCAATTTCAATCAGCAAATAGATTTGGTGTTTAATTCGTTGATGAATGGCAATGAGATGAGTCAGCCTATTCTGCGCGATTTGCTCGGTATGGTTATTTCAACAACCAAAAATAGCAGTAGCAATAGTAACATGATGCGGAAAGAACCTATACAACAACCAATTCCACACCTGCCACCTCAACAACATGCCTCGTTCCCATCGCCACTTTAAACGCTGCTAATCCTATGTTTGCCCCTCCTGCTGTCAGTGGCCCGACTACACAACAGTAGACGGCGCAAAAAAGCAAATATCGAATGCGTTGTAATTACGATCACCTTGCATCGTTTGTAGTGCGATTTGGCTCAACAGCTTAGCTGTTTTCAAGGCAATTTCGAATAGCTGCAGCTACGAAGGAGGTACGTTCGAATGTAAATCTCAATTTTTTGCTCATTCATGATACCCTTGCGTTTGATTATATAAATGCTGTTCTTAAGAGCCATTGTAAGATACGATCAGGATTTCAACCGTTTTCCCCATGTAAATATTATCAATAAGTTGTAGTAATGTCCCTTAAGCTTTTCTACTATTTGTAGCATAGATAAAATTAGTTTCTCGAAATTAAATTAGCATAATTCCTTTGGGGAACGAAGCGTCATGATTGTGTAACTTTAGTTGCTAAAATACAGTGACCTCATTGCATAATTGGACAAGCTCTTTTTGAATGTTTGAGTGAGTTTAAATTTAGTAGGAATATACTTTTTATACTTTTTTTTCGCATTTATATACTTTTTGGTATATACCTAACTTAGTTTTAAAACAAAACATTTATCTTCAATAATGATAATACAAGAAGAAAAACAAAAATGAGTCCCTTTCTGGTGCGCGATGAATAATCGGACAGCGCCTTAATTAATCAAAAAATTAAACAAAAAAACCATTAATATTTGGTTGCAAGCCCTTTGCTTGCCAAAACAGCTTGCAAACGGCTTGGCACTGATTTTACCAAGTTTTGGCACACTTCCGGCTCAATGGAGTTCCAAGCTTCGACTAATGGAGCTTTTGGTTGATCTATTGTATTATATTTATTTTTGTAGACTCTCCTGGCCAATTCTTCCCAGAGATGTTCAATAACATTGAGGTCGGGGCTCTGGGCAGGTGGTTGAATGAGGGGTGGGCAGTTGTTGATCTAACAAAGCTTCGCTACGCTGGAAGTGTGTTTAGGATAATTGCCTTGGTAGAAAGCAAAGTTTCTGGCGATACCCAATTTCTCAGCACTTTGCTTAACGTTTTTTTTAATGTCAAGGTAGACAAATCTATCCGTTTTACCATCCATAAAATGTAAATTGCCTGCTCCAGCGCTAGACATACAGCCCCAAACCATGACAGAGCCCTCTCCGCGCTTTACGGTCGCCTTAGTGTTTTTGGATCAAATTCTGTGTTTGGCGTACGCAACACATACACCTTGCCATCAGACCCATGCAAATTAAATTTGCTTTCATCAGTGAGCAAACCCTGAAAATATTTCAAAATATTAAAAAAAAAAAAGTTAATTTTATATACGTATTCCAGGAAATTACTTGATTCCAAAAATCTGCTGCTTTTAACAGGTCCTCCTTGGCAAATCGCACTCTAAAGTTTTTGTTCTTAGGGCTTATTAATGGTTTTTTTTTGACAACTCTTCCATGGTAGTCATACTTGTGCAACGTGTTTCGCACAGTATTTAAGCACACATCGTTTCCAGTGCGGTCCTTTAAGGCTATTTCTAATTCTTTGGCCGTTTTGAAACGATTTTGTTTAACTTCCCTTACTATCATTCGCTCTTTTAATCTAGTGCCTTGCCCTTCTCGACTTCTATTTTCTAACCTGAACTCATCACTGAATCGCTTAATAATATCTTGTACAGTTGATTTGCCTCTACAGACCAGTTCAGCGATTTCTCGGACAGTTTTTCCTTCAAAATTCCGCCTGACTACAAGTCGTCTTATATCCATCGTAGTTTGCTTTCAGTTTGGAGACATTTCAGTGAACTTTCTAATGTGTTGCACTGAAAAGACTAACCACACGCATAACGATAAACAAAATCCAAGTTCCAGAGAGGAACTTGCAAAACAACGGAACTTTTCCATCCGTGTTTTGCTTTGTCCGATTATTAGTTGCGCGCCAAAAATTGACTTAATTTTGTTTTTATTCTTCTCTTTTAATACTTGAAGATAAATGTTTTGTTTTTTTTATACTAAGCTAGGTTAATACCTAAAATATATATAAATGTGAAAAAAGCATAAAAAGTCTATTTCTATGTAGTTTAAACTCACTCAAACATTCGAAAAGAGCATGTCCAATTATGCGATGAGGCCACTGTATATCGTAAATTCTCTACTGCGAGCCAAGTTCTTTTGAACGAGACGAATATTCTGACTAAAAGTTACTTGGAAACAATAACCTTTTTATTGTCATAAAATTCTACTAATTTTGTTTGATTCAAAGGAAACTTGTTTAATTTTAACACTTACACATTCAAAACCGAAACTAGGTGAAATTTAAAACAACATGACGCATAAAAAGAAGATCTCTGTTTAGAAAATAAGAGGGAACGAGGAATTTTCAATAAACCTTTTTCGTTCTTTTAATCTAAATTTGTTTGGAAAATACAGAAATGTTAATGTTAAATTGATTACTTTACATTGAGTTCTTTAACTGTAGGCTGTGTAATTTAAATAATTATGCATTGACGAAAATTGGAATGCAAAGTCTACATTCTGCCAGTATGAACATTTTATATCAATTGGATACCGTTGTATTGTCATCATAATCTGAAAAAACGTGGTAAAGAGCAAGCTACTTTCAATCAAAAAACAGTTATACGTACATTGTACTTGAATCCTCTTTTCTGCTTGTGGATATGTTTGCAAGATTTGTTTTTTTAAATTCCTCGAAATTCGGAAAACCTGCGAGTAATGTTTCATGGGTTAAGTCAATTTCATTATACTGTCGCGTTTTATGGTTCGCGGCAAATACTTTTAATGTTCCGGGAAAGTGAAAACGCAATGTCTTTTAAATTGAATTAAAAGAGTTTATTTAATTACTTAAAAATGTACAATCACTTATTTAACTATTTCACAATTTTAATTTTCACTACTTTACAAATTGTGTCTATCAATTTCTACTTCAACTGTCCACTAAAAATCACTTCACACTCAGACAATCAATATCGCCTTTACTTCGCGCTACACTATATCGCTGTTTCCTATCGCGGTTGTAATGAATCCCCCCATTCATTCATCTCGCCTTTGTACAGGGTCTTTAGCGGGGACATTCGAGCAGGGGTTTCGAGTACATTCGTTTTGTTGATCATAATTAATGGGTTTTCGATTACGTTCGTTTTGTTGATCATGGTCTTCTTAACGATTGTGAAAATAATTGCGACAGTAACTCGCAAAATTATTCGTGCATGTAACAATACGAATGCAGTTCAATCCAATGACATCCATGAGTATAAATTAAAGCAATTAAGAAATCGGACAACTTAGAGCTTAAAAATCCATGTCTTCAAACATTTGAAATTTTTAATGCGTTTAACATGATCAACTCGTCACTGGGCAACGCTCTAAAACTGAGCTTTTATTTGGCAGCGTATTCCGCTCTACGTTTTCTCATGAACTACGGCGAGAACATACACGAATATATATATATATATATATATATATATATATATATATATATATATATATATATATATATATATATATATATATATATATATATAGTTCAAGAATATTTTTCACCAAATTACAAATTGCTTTCGATAGTCAAAATAGACAAAAACGCTATATGAACTAATGAGTAATAATATTCAGTCAATATCTAACATGACATTCCGTTAGGTATACATTTTTTTAAATTCATTAAATTCATTTACACTCACAAATTTTCCGTATAGAAACTGTAAATAAATTTCAATGCTCATTCGTAGAGATAATCTATATCTGTATCATACATAAAACAGAGAACGTTTTTAGAATATCTTAAAAAAATAATAACAATACACAGAATTCTTCAAGCATAGATGCAAACTGAAAACACAAAAAGCAAGAGTAGCCAATTGAACGTGTTGCCACATATTAAAACAATAAAAAAGTAAGATAAATAAAAGCGCTGATAATATTTCAGCAGAAAAGAAATGAAATAAGAATGCATTCGGATTGCGTATTTACATTTATAAGAAACGTTGACCCCTTTTTTTAATTTTTAATGTTCAAGCGGCTAGCACATATGACTAACAAGATAATATATTTATCACAATAAAACAAATTTTTTTAGAAGTATAATAAAATAACAAAATAAAAAAATCAACCCCTTGCCATTTAAAAATGAAAATTAGAAAAAATATTGAGGTATTGTGATAGATTTTTGTGATGGTTTACAAATTAAACCCAGTAGGACTTGTACAAACTATAAACAAAAAAAAATATATAACATGGATTGCTAAATCATAAGCAGACTTTCCTTTCCAGCCCGCCCGTTTTTTTCTTTCAGCAGGAGGGAGAGTGAACGGTAGGTATGCTACTAAAAGGGTAGGGCTTTCAGAAATCCGCGGCCGGTTTCGCGTCGCGTGAGTAACATATGGGAATGTTCATTCACCCAACATAAATAATGTTCATTCACCCAAAGCCAATAATGTACATTCAACAAATACTGTAACTAGGTCAGAACTAAATATTACGCCATATGTTAAAAATGCTGGTAGCAGTCAATTGCTCTTTCACCATAATGACAACTCAATTGGGTCAGTTAAAACTGATGACACAGTAGATAATAATAAATCAATAAAAGAGCAATTGACTGATCGATCATCAGTTGTTGTTACATTAGCCTAAGCGACACATCGAAAATACAATTTAAATCACGTTAATAAAACTTTTGTTTTTTTTAATACGAAACTTCGGACAATACATTATTGGCGCAGTCGGTGTTCCTTTACAAGTAAACGGCTTAAGGAAAGTGATCGGATCGAGATCGGAATTAAAGAAATTTGTGTTTAAAGCGGAAAACATAGTGTCGTGAAATAAACTTTAGCACGATACGAAGAAACGGGCTGAACACAATTTTGTTGAAAGTGATATAGTGTCGTGAAGTGAACTTTAGTACGATACTGAGTACAACGTAGTTAAAACTATTCGAAGTCAATATGGCACAACAGCAACTCGAACAATGTCTGGTCGTCCTGACTGAAATCTTAGCCAGACAAAACCAGGGAAAGAACTGGAGGACATCAGTGGAGAAAAGGATCAAGTATATGCAACCATTTAAGGGGAGCCTGGAAGGCTACCATCTTTCATCGCAACTGTAGAGCAGGTCTTAGATGAATACAACGATCGAGCACCACAGGTATTCCAGATCATATACAACGAGAAGATAATTGGAGAAGCGAAGAACTATTTGGCAGTGGACATACCACAATCTTGGGCACAATGTAAGAAAAAATTGAAGATACACTTTCGTCCAGTAAAAGATCAGCTACAAATCACCAAGGAGATTAGTAATTTAAAGGTATTTACAATTCATCAATTATTACTAAAAATTCAGGAAATTGTCGACTCTATTACGGAATATTCAGCATTTTGTGAGAATAGGGATCAAATTTTAACATGTTTAACCAGTGCATTAATCTTAAAAATAAAAGAATTAACAGCAGGTGCAGTGGCAGCAGAAATATATAATGAATTTTCTTTAGCTAACATACCTACAATTTTATATAAATATATTGGCCAGGATAGATACAACTTAAATATTGAAAAATTGAATTCCCATAAATAATAATAAATTTAATAGAAATGTGCAAAATAATAATTCCGGTGACAGTGATAAAAGTGCTTCAAATCTTACAAAAGAAAATCAATTCAGTTCACAGAAATATGATGTTAATAGAAATAACCAAGGTTCGGGTCAATCTAGGCAGTATAATTCCAATCAATCTAGGTATCAGAAAAATAATAAAAATTTAGCACAAAATAGATCAAGTCAACAAAGACTGGAGCCCATGGAGGTTGATAGTATTAGTAGGGAAAATGTAGATCATTTAGATACAAATGAGTTTTTTACCAACTAGCCTCGGAAGAAAAGAAAATTTATATTAAGGTTACTTTCAAGGAAGAGGGTACGTAGCAATGATCGATACAGGTTCGACAATCAGTCTTTTAAATTCAAGCAGAGTTCCAGTAGATCTATTTAAAATTATTAAAGAAACCCCTGTTAAAATTAACACCATTCAAGGTGTAGTTACGAATCAAACAGAGCAAGTAAAAACGGAATGCCCAGAGGAATTTAATCAACCCATGAACGCCAGGATAAGATGGACGAAAATCGATTTAAATAAACAATACGATTTTTTAATAGGAATGGACTGGATTACAAAGAACGTTAAATTAATTGATATTCAACAGCAGGAAATATTGTTAATTAATGGCGTACATCTCCCGTTCTTAGCAAAATCACTGGAAGAAGTGAATGTGTTAGATATAAGTGAAATATGTGACATTCAAACCACTCATCTGAATAAAATAGAAAAGGACTCCATTGAAAAGCTTTTGAACAAAAACAGGAGATTAATGTTCAAGGAAGGAGACCAGTTAACCAACACTAATTCAGTGGTTCACCAAATCAAAACGACGACGGACCAACAAATAAATTCGAAATTATACAGATACCCACCACAACATGAGGCTGAGGTTCGCAGACAGATGGAGGAAATGGAAAAACAAGGAATTATCAGAAAAAGTAACAGTCGGTACAGTTCACCTATAATCGTGATCCCAAAGAAAATGGATAATTCAGGGAAACAAAAGTACAGAATTGTTGTAGACTATAGGAAGCTTAAGCAAGTCACAATAGATGACAAATATCCCCTTCCCAATATTGATAGCATCTTAGATAAGTTGGGAAAAGCCCAATATTTTAGTACGTTGGATTTGGCGAAGGGATATCATCAGATATTGGTAGCAGAAGATGATATCGAAAAAACTGATTTTGTTACACCATCAGGTCTCTATGAGTATGTCCGAATGCCGTTTGGGTTGAAAAACGCACCGGCAACGTTTCAGAGACTGATGAATAATATATTAAGGGAGTACATCAATAAAATATGTGTGGTATATCTTGATGATATACTCATATTTTCAACATCTCTGGAAGAACATATATTATCATTAGACAAAATTTTTAACATTTTACAAAAGCACAATCTTAAAATACAAGCTGATAAGTGCAGCTTTATGAAGAGGGACACAGAATTTTTAGGCCATATATTAACGAAGGAGGGCATTCAACCAAATCCTAACAAAATCAAAGACATTGAAAATCTTAGTCTACCAAAGACCGAGAGACAACTAAAAGGGTTCCTGGGAATGACGGGTTTTCACAGAAAATTTATAAGAGATTACGCTAAAGTAGCGTACCTAATGATCAAATATTTGAAAAAAGACGAAAAAATTAATATAAATGATCCTCAATATATTTCAGCCTTTGAAAACTTAAAAGCCTTCATTACTGCACACCCCATATTAAAGTTCCCGGAATATGACAAAACATTCACATTGACTACTGACGCTAGTAATTTTGCGATTGGCGCCGTTCTATCTCAGGACGGACATCCAGTTTGTTTTGTATCGAGAACTTTAAATAATCATGAAAAGAATTACAGCGTTACGGATAAAGAATTTTTAGCAATCGTTTACTCTGTAAATTATTTTCGTCCATATTTGTATGGAAGAAAGTTCAAAATTATCACTGACCATTCACCCATAAAATATTTAAATAGCAAATATAAAGGAAAGGAATTTTCGCAACGTAACCAAAGGTGGATTTTAAAATTACAAGAATTTAATTTTGAAATAGAGTACCTACAAGGGAAAGAAAATAAAGTCGCGGATTTTCTAAGTAGACTTGAGGATACACCTAAAATATCAGAAAATAATGACACAGAATCTAACATGGACTTAACAGATACAATACACTCTGTTGATGAACAGCAATTGGACCATATTGGAATAAAAGATGAGATAGTTAATAAATTTAAAACACAGCTTATATTAACCTACAATATAAGTAAAGAGATAGAAATTTTACACGGACGCCAAATTATATAATTAAACCCTTTAGAAGGTGTCAGTAAAATTAAGGACGTATTAACTAGATTCATAAAGAAAGGAAAGACAGGAATATTTTCGGAAGTGGAAGATCATGACTATAATCGAGTCCAACAAGAGATAATAGAATTATTTTCGAACGATGAAAACGTCAATTTTATTAGGTGTACAATAAGAGCTACAGAGATTCAAACTGAAGAGGAGCTACACAAACAAATTTCCATGTATCATACGAAGGAATCAATGCACAGCGGAATAAATGAGACTTACTACTCATTAAAATCAAAGGTATATTTTCCTAAACTCCAGGAACATATACAACTGGTAATAAATAATTTCACAAAGTGTCAGGAAATAAAATATGACCGTAAACCTATTAAACCTAAATTTCAGATAACTGAGACCCCAACACAAAAAAATGAAATCCTACATTTGGACATTTTTTATTTGTCGAAACGTGCATTTGTAACCATAATTGACAAACTAACTAAGTTTGCAGTAGCATACACTATAATTGATAAAAACTGGAGGGCGAAGAAAGCGATTTTAGTTGAGCATTTTGCTAAATTTGGAATACCAAAAAAGATGATTCTAGACAATGAATTCATAGCAGAACAATTGAAAGAATATTTTAGGGAATGTCATGTAGAAATACACTGGACAAAACCTAATAGCCATACTGGGAATGCAGATGTTGAAAGATTGCATTCAACAATCTTAGAAAAAGTAACAGGTATCGATGATTAAAGTTTGTCAGTCGAAGCTAAAATTCAGTTAGTAATAGGAAATTATAATGATAGATATCATTCGACTATAAAAACTACTCCAAGAAAAGCTAAGGAAGAAGTCGATGCGGAGAGTTTATGTCAGATAGTAAAGGAAAATAAAGAGAGAAAAATTAGCAAGCTGAATGAAAAACGGGAAGATTATGTAGAAAATAGGCAACAAGGACCAATTAAAAATTATAAACATGTTAGGCATAAAGATGAAACTAGATATAAAATCAAGAAACTTGAAAATGTGCACTTAACAAATATTAAAAGACCATATAAATTTACAGGCAATTCTTTTCATAATAACCCTAATGATATCAGCGACACAGGGAGCACTACAAACAATACAAATTGATGATGAGTCGGGTTATACAAAAATTAAATTGAGAACAATTGAAATTGTTAATCAGACCAGCACTATTTTACATTTAGTTAATCCAGAAGATATCTTAGATACTATTTCAAATATAAGAGTTAAAATAAAACACTTGGATATTGAGAATAAGGAAATGATTTTTAGAGAAATAGATACAGTTATAGCGAAGATATAGTCCATTATTCCTAGGCCAGTAAAAAAACAGAAAAGAGGCTTGTTGAACATTGTAGGCAATGCACAAAAATGGCTTTTTGGGACAATGGATAGTAATGATAGAGAATAAATTTTCAACCATTTGGAAATTATAGAAGAAAATAATCATAATGCTATTAACAACCTCAATGGGCAAATCAAAATTAACAATCACTTTAATGAATCTATAAAATCATTGCAAGTGATAATAAATAACGATAGAAGAAAAATTTTGGAAACTTTTAAAGGATTGGAAGGTACAACTAAGCATTTCGTACACCAACAATTATTTTTGGAACAAATACTAAAGTTAAGATTTTTGGAAAATAAAGTCAACCAAATCCAGGATAATATTGTATCGGCAAAACATAATTTGTTACATCCAAGTATATTAACTATGGAAGAAATTGAGGAGTATGATATCGATTTTTATAAACTTAAACTGTCACAAATGGGAATATTAGAATATAAGAACAAATACATTGTTATAGGTATCAAAGTTCCAAGAAGTTATATTGCAACTGATTTGAAACTTATCACCCCGGTACCAAACATGGAAAATTTTGAAATAGATAGCAAGGATGGGTATATTGTGGAAATAAATAACTATACATATACATATAAACCTAATGTAATCGCCAAAAACTTAAAATTAAGTACACATTGCACATTGGAGAAAAACTGTAAGTTAATACGTAATAATAAAACACAAGTAGAAATTTTAGGTGAAGAGAGCATTATTGTAAAAAATACTAAAGAATTAGAAATAAAGCATAATTGCAACGAGAGGAAAATTGTTTTAAATAGAAATAATCTTGTTAATTTCTTTAATTGTCAAATTACTATAATGGAAGAAACATTCTCCAATAAAGAAGTTATAGAACATAACAAATACTTCTATCCCTATCCAAAATCGAACTTTAATTTTTCAAAATCAATTACATTTGACAATTTAGTTACAAGCAATTTCGAAAACAATCAGGAAATAAAAGAGTTAAAAAAACATAAAATGATATCATATGGTATTAATATTACTAGCACAATGTTTATAGTATTAATTATTACTTTCACTTTTTGCCTTGGAAAAAAAATATTGTATAATCATTTTAATGCAAAGATTCAGGAGAATCTTCAGTTAAACCGAGGAGGAGTAACATATGGGAATGTTCATTCACCCAACATTAAGAATGTTTATTCACCCAACGCCAATAATGTACATTCAACAAATACTGTAACTAGGACAGAACTAAAAATTACGCCATATGTTAAAAATGCTGTTAGCAGTCAATTGCTCTTTCACCATAATGACAACTCAATTGGGTCAGTTAAAACTGATGACACAGTAGATAATAATAAATCAATAAAAGAGCAATTGACTGATCGATCATCAGTTGTTGTTACATTCGCCTAAGCGACACATCGAAATTAAAGTTTAAATCACGTTAATAAAACTTTTGTTTTTTTTAATACGAAACTTCGGACAATACATTATTCGTGTGCTACGCGGTACCTTCGTTTGCCTTGCCTTTTTCTTGACTTAACGTAGTATATTTTTCGGTACCGCATCGGTGAAATTCGGGAGCGTGAAATGATATTTAGTTTTATGTTATTTACTGGAAGAATGAAGAGAATACGGAATAAAGTAAAGTAGGTTTCTTTTCCGTATGTTTTAACTTTTGACGCGTTTTAAATGGGCATTTAATGGTGGCGTGATGAGCGTAATCCATTTAAAGACCTGCGACCGAAATCCTCTCCGAACTATCTGACCGACAAGCAGCCACCGCGGAATGGATTACGGCTGCACGAACTGGTTGACCGGTTAGTACCGTTCCTTGGCACGTCTCAGACTTCACGTCGAGAACCGATAAAAGGTCGGTTCCGACTTCGTTCGAACGATTTTAGATGGAAAATCATTACATATTTCTCAGTGTTATTTATTGTTTATTATGATTGTTCGTTTATTAGGTATTCTATTAGACTATTTGTAAGTACGTGCTTTGTGTTTTGTATTCTACTATGATCCCCGGGTTGCAATATGAAATGTTTGAATATGTTTATTTGTAATTGTTTCTAAGTTAAACTTGAGTCTAAATCCAAATGGATTCGAACTTTTAAATTATTCTATACGCCTAGTAAATATTTCTAGATAAAATCTCAATACGCACGGAAGATTGCCTTTAACATAAATTCAACATCGCTGTCATGTTTGGCAAATAAATTAATAAAATCGATAAAATTAGTGGCCAAATATTTAACAATTGAATCATCTTTAGGCCATTTGACTGCTTCAAATTGGGAGGATATAATTGTCGCGAAAAGGTTGTATTAATCATTAAATTTAAGACAGAATAAATTACGTTTCAACATCAATTACCGAATTTCAAGGCTATAGTATTTCGAAAATATCGTTCGAACTTAACTTTTTACCACATCAGTCGGTTATGATTTTTCATCTTTTGGCTTTCCTTCGTCACTGTCTTTCTTCTTGTTTATAAACAATAGTGGAAACATACCAATGAGACAGCCTGTTGTGATTCCTAACAGGTGTGAGCATTGACCTTGGCTCGGACTTTCTGTCGGCGGCAGCCGCTGCGCTTCCTTCGACAAGACGTGCAAAGTGACATCAGATTAGCAAACCCTAGTTAAGGCGACACCACCACACACTAACACGTTCGGTTCCTCGTGTTCCTTCCTCCGGATTGACGCTGAAAAAGCTGGTGGAAACGAAGATCAATATATATAAGCCCATCAATACTCTACTCACTCGACCTATCCAATTGCAAATGAACGATTACTGCTGCTTGGGGTACCACGCACGACCGCGTGTTGCTGCTCGAAGGTGGCACAACTTTATGATCGCTTCCACCTTCTCTCACTCCACGCCAATTTGAGAACTTTCACCGTCGCATACTCTGGGATGCCTGCGGAACACCCGGCAGCAATTTCACCACTTGTTCGTGGATTCTAGCGACTTGGATCTCACGGTCAGCACGAGTCGAGCGGAATACTTTTTCCCTTCCTTTTCTTGACAATTGTCAAATCCCGGTTCAGTATCAGCGAGTGGTTAAAGGGTCGCTCCCGAGCCATCAACGTCAATAGCGTAGGATACGTGGACCTGCTGATCGTTGTCAGTGGCGTAGGACTGATTCATTACAATCTCGCTACGCGAAAATTTTGTATATTTGAGGAACAACGCTTTTTAGTGTATGCTTTACGCCGCAAGAACCATTCCCTTTCGTCTAGGCCAGGCTCGATGCCTTGGAAGACGTTCTCATAGGTGGAGACTTCAATGGTAAAGCCATTAAGTGCAACACACCCCAACCAGATCATCGAAAAGAACTAGTTCGGGAGTTGGAAGCCAGAATTGAGCTTGCTCAGGAGTATATTTCCCTGAAATTAGAAAGTGCAAAAATACTTTAAATTACTGAAAAATAAAATATTGCTTCTTTGAAAAAATTAAATAAATTAAAGTGTTATAAAATTGAAAACATTCCACATTCGACACAGTACGTGAATTGGCACACCTGCATGAGTACGTGTCACCTATTTGTTAGTATAAGTTAAAAACCACCGGGTTATTTTAATAAACTTTATTTTGTCATATGTCTTCGACAAGATGTCAAGTTAATTACTGAAAAATTCTATTATCATCTAATTACATTTATAGTGTTGATGGATGGATGATGGGTGTTGGATGTTCCCACGTACAGATGAATGTTCTCACGTACAGCTGCAACTTCTTCTTGGTAGCTCTGGAACATGATCCCACAGGTGGACATGGGAAAGATATCGGACATATTCGTAGATCTCTTCATTAGAAATTTATCGTGTGAAACGATGAATTGTTGGTATCATGATATTAGTATCATGTTAGCGGGAATTCCATGTGGACGTGGGAAATATAATTATGTTTTGGTTTTTAGTGCATGATTGTTAACACCTCCGCTCTTAGATCCGAGCGGCCTCGATCAGCTTAAAAATATGGTAGGTTGTATAGGCTTTTTGAATGATGCTTAATATCGGCGATTTTGGGTTCACTCATGATCTTCAGCGACGGTTGTTGCGCTATATTCGTAAATATAACTGTTGGCTCGGTGGTGACTTCCATCGGTGGTTCATTTTTTAGCATTATGCTGGTTTTTTTGTTTTTCCGCATAAATATGGCCAAAACAACTATTGCGGCGAATAAGATGGTAAAAAGCCCACAGTTTGTCCACTTGGTTTGGGTTTTTTCGGATTCGATTAGGTCAATCGTTTTTGTATTGTTGATATGCAGTTCTTTTAACATTTGCAGGGATAGTATTTCCTCAAATTGGTCTATTTCGGAGTTTTTTTGGAGCATTGGTGGTAAGGGCTGGAGCGAAACGAGGTCTTCTGAGATGAATTTAGTGTCGTTGATTTTGATTGTAGCATTTTCAAACTTTATGAGGTAGGTGCCGGTAAGATTGGTTGCTGTTTCATTTATCGCTATGTTTCCGGTGAAGTCATTGAGCATTAGGCTTTTTCGCTTTCGAGTAATTTTGGTAAGCAGGTTGTATTACTTATATCTAGAATGTTGCTTCTTTTACATATTGAAATTTCTCCAAACATTTTACATGATTCTTTTATTCCAAATATAATTTTGTCGTTTTTCAAAACATAATTATATTCGATTTTGTTAATTTAATTAGAAACTTTTCGAAAATAGCTTCACTTGTTATTGGAATATTAAGAATGTACAATATATGCGTTATATTAAAGGCAATTTTCGTTTCAGCGAATTCTAGAGCTTCAATAATGTTTGAAAATGGAATATTTTGTTTATCTACATTTTTTACAATGGCGGCAATTTCGGATTTAGACAATGTTTTAACATTTACAATGTTTGATTTAGCTAGTTGTATAGACTGGACAATGTTAGTTAATTCGCTTTTAACAATTTTCATCTTAAGATTTAAAGTTAAAGCCAAAGTGTCTACAAAGGAATCGTCTCTTCTAATTTCGTTTAGAATTTTATTTGTAATATTTGTAATTTCATTTATCCTTTTGTTATATTGCTCGTTAATTAGGACTTGCTTGTTATTATTTTGGAGTGCATCGTTTAGTTTTCCTTGAAGTAGTATCAAGTCATCGTGGTCGGGACTTCCCGCAACCCACTTCCATGCGGAACCGATAAAGTTAAGTGAGCGTTTTTTCTTTTTATGATGAATGGCCGTATAATTGATTAGTTCTCCGATTTCCTGAAGTTCATGCTGTAGGAATGGGAAAAAGGGGTTGCTTTCCGGAATGTGTTTACTAATCAGGGATGTGGCTTCTAATGTGAAATCTCGGAATCGACCTGGTTGAAAAATATGGATTAGATGTAGATTACCAGTTTGAAGTTTGGCGTGTCCTAGTTTCAGAGCAATGATCTGAGAGTTGGTGTAATCGAGAATCTGCACATCTGCATTTGAAGCGATGGCCAAAAATCTGTAAAAATTTTAATTTCTAATGTGACTTTTGTGGATGGTTTTTTTAGATTCTGTTATAACAAAGGTAGGTTTATTTTCCTTAACTATCTCTTTGCGATATCTAGCGGACAGTTTGGTACCTTTCCTTTTATGGATTTTAACGTAAATGGTCTGGCCTACTTCGTAGTCTTTAATTGGGTGGCGGTTTTGGTTGTTATATTTGAGATCTTTTCCTTGCTTGAGGACGAGCTGATCGATATTGTCTTTTCTAGACTTCTCGATTTGCTCTGGGTTGGTTGATATGATTCGGCCATAAAATGTTTCTATTGGTTTGCTGCGCGTAGTAGAGTGAATTGTGTAGTTATATTCGTACACGCAGCGTTCCAGTAGTTCTTCGAAGGATCTATGAACACCTTCTCTTTGAAGGCATCGCATGATCTCAGTAAGTGTAGAGTGGAATTTTTCCACGATCCCATTAACTTCGCTTTTATACGAAGGCGTTTTGTAAAGTTGAATTCCAAGTTGGTCCTCCATCATGAATATGATCGAGGTTGAGTTCAAGGATTTTTCGCCATCCATGACGACGCATTTTGGAACACCGAAGAAGAGGAGAAGTTCCCTCAAAGGTCCTCTTACATCCTCGATAGACCTGGATTTAAGTATTCTTGCTTGGGCAAACTTTGAAAATTTGTCTATTGCAGTTAAAACTACATTTTTTCCAGTCATATATATGTCTATGTGTAAGATGTGGCCAGGAAATTCGGGAATAGGTGTAGCCTTTAGAACAGGAGTATTAGGGTGACGGTCGTACTTGTTTTCGACGCAAATGGTGCACTGCTTGACGAGACGTTTGATTTTGGATTTCATTTTCGGGAAATAGTATTTCTCAATGATTTGGAGGTGATTTTCGTTTGCGTTTCTATGGGCACGCTTATGATATTTCAGGATTATTTCTTCCTGATCTACATCGGTTGACACATTTTCGACTTCTTTATGGGTAAATCTGAGCTTGTAATTACTAAAGTAGTTGGGATAGAACTCTTGAATTTTACCCATTATATCTTCTGTTGTTAAGATGCCGTTGACAAGTCCTGGATTTAAAAATCTTTTAAAAATTCCAATCAGGCTATTTCTTGTGTAGTCGGGCTCAATAAAAGTATGCTTAAGGTAATTTGGAAATGGTCTTTCGAGCTGGTAGCTTGTTTCTTCCCCTAATTTTAGGATTATTTGGTTCCTAAAGGCATTGATGGGTGTTTCTACTGAAGGAATGAGGTTCTGGGGAGAACTTTCGTGGCTGTGAACAGTAGCTGTCATCGAATGGACGTTTGAATCGTGGGGTGAAAGTCTAGAAAGTGCGTCAGCCACGACATTAGCTTTGCCAGGTTTGTATATGATCTCGTGATTATATTCTTCCAGGGTTGATTTCCAGCGTTTCATCTTCGTGTTTGCATTCTTATTACTGAGTGCGTAGGAAAGGGGTTGGTGGTCAGTGTAAATTTTTATTTTTCTTGACCCATAGAGAAAATTGCGAAGGGAAGTGACTGCCCAGAATATTGCCAACATTTCCTTTTCATTTGTGGCGTAATTTTCCTCCGTTTTGCTTAATGTGCGGGACAAGAAGGATATGGGCCTTTTGTCTTGTGACAGGACTGCCCCAATCGCATATTGAGACGCGTCCGTTGTCAGTTCGAAAGGCTTTTCAAAATCTGGAAATGAAAGTGTGACGTCCTGAGAGAGAAGGGAACTTTTTACTTTCTGGAAGGCCTCCAAGGCATCATTAGTTAGTTCGATGTTTATTTTGCTGGACATTGTTTTGGAAATTCTACCTTCTTCTCCTCTGAGTAATGATGTTAGAGGGTTTGCTAGTTTAGCGAAGTCTCGAATAAACCGGCGGTAGTATCCTGCCATACCCAAAAATGAGCGAAGCTCCTTCAGCGTTTTAGGGATAGGGAAGTTGGCAATTGCTTCAACCTTTTGTGGGTTAGTTTTGATACCGTCCTTTGAAATAATGAAACCCAAGAACTCCACTGTGTCTTTAAGAAATTCGCACTTATCTATTTGGACCTTCATATTGGCATCTCTCAGCGTCTCGAAGATGGTGTTGATGTTATCAAGATGCTCGTTTTCAGATTTTCCGAAAATGATAATATCGTCTATGTAGACGTAGCATCTTACTCCAATATGGTCCCCTAAAATGTCATCAAGAGCCCTTTGGAATATCGATGGGGCATTTTTCAGGCCGAAGGGAAGGCGAGTGAACTCGTATTTCCCATTATTAACCGAAAATGCAGTTTTTTCTATATCAGATTCCCTTAATGGAATCTGATGGAAACCACTCTTCAGATCAACAACTGAGAAAAAGTTGTTCTTTCCTAAATTGGCGAGAACCTCGTTAATCTCGGGAATTGGATATTTATCGGCTATGGTCACTGAGTTCAACTTCCTATAGTCGATGACCAACCTATACTTCCTTTCTCCCGAAGAATCGGGTTTCTTCCCAACCACCCATACGGGAGCATTGTAGGGTGACTTCGATGGTCTAATAATTCCATCTGCAAGCAGCTTTTTAACCTCACTTTCGACCACATGTTTTAGGGCCATTGGGTAAGGATATGGTTTTGAATATATAGCCTCATCGTTAAGCGTGCGTATTTCGCCCTTGACTGTCGTCACGTAGGTAAGTGCAGCGTTTGGTTCGGAAAAAAGCTCGGCATGACAATTCAAAACGTCCAGCAACTTTGAGGCTTGACTTTTTGTAAGGTGAGACGTGCGAATGTTGATGTTATTAACGGACTCAGAAATTCGTTGTTTTATAGGGATATGTACTCGTATATCACCGTAAAAAGTTATGAAGTTCTCGGCAGTATAGATAACTGCATGCAGTTCCTTGAGGCTATCGTTTCCGATGATTCCGTGGAAGGACTTCAATGTTGGTAGGATAAAAAATTTTAAGCTTGGTGTTGATGGGCCGAAAAGGCTTACGACGGAAAAATGAGTAATTTTAACATTCCCACCAACGGAATTTGCGAAAAATTGTGTTTTGTTGGGATAGTAGTGTCTCACGCAACTTGGATGAATGTAGTTCTTGTTAGAACCGGTGTCGATTAGAAACTTCAGGATGGCACCGCTCTCCACTTGGTACTCGAAATACGTAAGCGAAGAGCAATTCAACCTAAAAAATGAATATCCTGTAACTCTTCGCTCTCTGTTTCTTGTGGTGGTTCGGATGAACTGTGAGAAGGTTCGGCGTGATCGTCGAGAACGTCCCTTGCCACTCCTTCGTCGAACTGTGGTGGAAAAGGTACCGTATCCTCAAGAGATAGATACTCTAGGATATCCGCGTTGTTGAGGGTATCCTCATACCTAAAGTCGTCGGGTTCAATATTGTAGCTTTGTGTGTGATATGTCCTTTGTTGTTTGTTGGGCTGGAAGACTTGTTGAGAGGTTGGCCTTTTGAAGGGATACTCGTTTCTCGGCCGATTCTGATAGTTGACCGCTCGGGATTGAATGGATTGGTCTACATCCATCGGTTCTGGCCTTGGTTGTGGTTTCGCAGGGGGCTGGAAGGCGTTGTGCTGGAAAGGGTTGTTAAAGTAGGCTCTTGGTGAAGGTTGAAAGGTATTCTGTTGGTAAGCGTTATTGAAATGGTTTCTTTGTGTTGGATTATGGTTCAACAAATTTGGGTGGGTTTGGTTTACGTGTGCATTATTAAATGGATTATACTGTTTGGGTGGACGAGGTGGTTGAAACAATTCGGGGTAGAACATACGTCGAGGCAAGGGAACAGGAGGTTTATTGTGTCGCGGAGGGAGGGGTGGAGCAGATTATGCGCTTCGTACTAAGTGCCCACTGTTGTTAGCATGTTGAGTGCGATAGTTAACATTTTCTAATTTTAAACAAAGGTGTAATGCCTGTGGTAGATCGGCTGGTTCCTGCATACTGAGTAATTTCGGCAGATCACCCTTAAGACCCCTAATGAAAGTATCGAGAGCTTTATCTCGGTATGAGCGCACCATTATATTCATTGCCTCCACTCCCATTTCCATACAAGATATCTTATTCAATATGAGAGACAAGTGTTGATAAACAGCTTGATAGAAACCTTGGATGGAATCGTTGCCTTGAACAAGACAAGTCATCTGATACTCCAAGGTACCGAGATCCCTTTTGTCTGCGTAGTGCAGGGTTAGGCATTTAGCAATTCGCTCCCAGCTGAGCGGTGTATTGTATGATTCGAGCGCGGTGTCGGCCTGCCCGACGATCTTGTTCCGGATAACGTTTAATATGCCAAAATATCGTGGAGTCCCCTTAGACCCTTCGTACAAATTTAAGATACGTTCCACACTCTTTTTCCAGGAACTGAACTCTCCAGGAGCTCCTGGAAATTCTCGCAAGCTCTTTACAACGTCGGGAATCCTGTCCATATCGGCAAGATTCCCTAGTTGATCGGCATTGATACCCTGGTCTGTTTCAGGGAGAAAACTTGCGTTAGGGTTCAAGATGGAATTGACAATCCTGGGGCACTCCGTAGAAAGGATACGTGAAATCATGGCCTCAATCTGAGGTTGCAAATTTACAATGGGAGGGTTTGGACCATCGGCAGGCTCCGCGATGGGCAGCGGAACGTTAGCGGGCGCAGCATCACGAGGAGCCTCATCAATGCGGAACCGAGCTGGTCGGGTCAAATTTTCGTTCCGGGACATTTTCACGGGAATCAGAGAAATCGGAGAACGCAATCGAAGAAACACAAAATCAACTCGATATTGAATCCTGCAATCGATCTAGACAAAGTGACAAGTTGCGGATTCACAATTTCTATTCACTTTCCGAGAGCTTTCAAAATTATCGGAACGAGTGAGAAACTTCAAAAAGAATTCTCTACTTCAAGGAAAACCTATGTTCAACAGAAAGGGAAGGCCTTTACTGATATATTTAATTATTATTATCAATTAAACGCACACTATATATATTTTCCACAATATTTTTTCACAATGCACGATTTTTCAATATGATCACTTAAAAAAATTTTTTTGAATGAAATTACAAATATTACTTACAATAAAATAAATTTCCTTAGCATAGTTTGTGGCTGGAGCGGCTGTCAGCAGAACTGGCTCCTTTTTTCCCACGCTGGAGATACTCGGGGGCCTCTTTTCACCAGCACTAACCGGGGTTCACGTTTTATAAATTTTTGGAAACCGCGTACGCGTTCGTACCACTGTTCGTTGATTCCTTGATGATCTGCACGGAGTGTTAGTGATAGTGAAATAAATGCCAACGAAAAAAAGAAGAACAAGAAATGCTGGACACCAACGGTTCCCAAGCAAAGGAGAGAAAAAAAATTTTACCTGAACACCAATATGTTTGACATGGCTTTTAAATTCACACCACCTACGTCAATAGGAAAAAATAATAATTTACCCATCGATAATGAGGCAAATTCTACTAAGGAAAAGTCAACCCCACCAACACAGGGCAAATCATTCAAATACGAATTGGGCTCTAATGAGAAAATCTTTCCAGTTATTATAGAATGGCGAATCAACGGTAAACCCGCTAGATCAACACCTATGCGATTCTTTATGATCAATATGGATGCAAAATGCAACGTATCAAATGCTAAGCAAAATGGACTTAGGCTCAAAGTTATCTTTAAAACACTTAAAGAAGCCAATGATGCGACGGATAACATACTATAGTACTGAAGGAAAAAAACATTAATACGTTCATTATACGCAGCTTCACATGCGGGTATCGGGTAATTTGAGATGTCGAATTGGACTTTGACCTGAAAGAGTTAATAGAAATTGCTAGACCCTACAACAAGATGGGGCGTCTTCTAAAAAACATCAAACTAATCAACGCCACAAGACTAAACAGGAGAGATCCTAAAAAGGCAGACAACTTTATTCCGATCAAATCAGTTAAGATAACGGTCTCAGGCAACACCCTCCCGGGTTTTCTAAAAATTGCATACTTTAATGCCAAAGTGGATTACTTTAAATTTCAACCCAGACAATGCAGAAACTTGTGGTGGGCTAGGACATGCCCCTCCCATCAGCAAGGACAAGATGCCCAGATGCCTGAAATACAGCTCAACTGAATCCAAGGGATCTTGCAAGGAAACAAAATGTCTGCTATGCAATAGTAAAGATCATATAGATACGGACCAATCAAATCCTAAATGGGCAAAGTATAAGCATGAGGTAGAAGTCAGTTATATTCTATGCGTATCCAACAGAGAAGCGCAGGCGATCATAAACAAAAATAGATATGAAGGGCTCAACCTCGACGATATAGCTCAAATGGATTTTCCTCAACTGAACAAAGACAGTTTTATAGAGGCATATGCTTACCTGACTTCATTTAGAGCTATATTTTCGTTTATCTGTCAGATCTTGGTACTGATCGCTAGTCGTTTCTTTCTTCGGCACATTTTTGAGCTTATCGTCGGAGGGTGTTGTATTGTTCTTTTTAGTCCGAGTTGGTCCCTGGATGTATTCTTTGTACACCTGATTCCCTTCAAGCGTATTGTAAAAAAATTTTTACAATACCCTACTAAAATTGTGACCTGTTTGTCTGTGCGTCGCAGAAAGTTTTCTCACAAAACAAATAAGCCTGAGTGATAACATTCTTTAAGTAGGTTAAAAGTGATGCCCTCTCAAATTTTGCAGTGCAAAAAAAAATATTTTCTCCATATATGGAGGTGGTCCTTGAAAATTTTTTTTACTAAAGGCAGCCAATATGGGTATCAAATGAAATGTGTTGATAAGAGCTTTTCAAAACAGGTCTTAAACTAGAAGTACTTGCATGGAGGTCTGCAGGATGAGGGGAAATGTACGAGAAATTTGTGTTCCCCCTCACGATTGGACATCTTTGGACTAAAAAACCTGAAAATATATCAGGAAAGCAGGTCTTTATGAGTATAAGGGCAACAAATACCTCAGAAGTCAAGACTGCGTCAACTTTGTAATAATAGTACTTCTTGCAAATTTCAAATTTTCATCTATAAAATCACAAAGTGAGCCTTAAATTTGCCAACATTTTGTATCTAAATTTGCAAAAAGCATATTTTCTGAAAGTTTCATAAAAACTGAGCCATAAATAGCTAAGTGAAAGACGATTAAAAATTTGTAAATTACAGCAACAATTATACGTTATACAGTGTAAATACACGTTCGCAACGACTCAAACCCGACAGATGTGTAAAGATTTTGATGAACATTTTAGAAATATTTTGTAACATTAGTATGTTATCATGACTACTGTAGCAATCGAGCAGTTACACAAGCAAACTGCTCGAAAACCTTCCTAACCGCTGTCCGAAATTTCAATTGCAGATTTAGACAAAAAAAGAAAGATTTCGTTACTTCCATTCATAATTGTAATTTATAAAATAATTTTTTCTTATTATTATTAAATGTAATTTTATATCAATTTTCCTTTATATTAAATTAAAACGTTTCCGTTTAATTATATTCTTCATGAGATTTAACTTTAATTACTATTAAAAACTTATCATTTTTCTGTACTTCAGTTAATTTTCTTTTCGAAAAATTTAAATCTGTAAATTGGAATTTCAGACATGGGAACACTGATTTAGTGCATCCCAATGGTGTAAATAATTACCAAATGCAATCAAGCAGCAGATTGAATTTACCGGTAGTGACACGGTAGAAAGAAAAGAAAGGCAAGTTTTGGATGGATCGTGAAGTTGACTTAGGACCGCGACACGGCAAGCACGCGGAGAACAGCCGGCTAAAAAATAAATTGTCTTAAGGAAAACAAGTGTTCGCTACCTCCTTCCCACAAGTAAAAGTTATAATAATTTCAATGAGCGCATAATGTTGTCGATAATTATATCAAGTGCTTGGTCGGAAAACTTTTCGGTTGAATGAAAAACCTGGGAAGAAAAGTAATAGGAAGAGAGTCGCCTTCCTCATCATTATTCATCTTCATTGTCATCGTCGTGATAGTAAATAATTGAAAAGCAAGTATTTACTTTCGAGCATGCAACAATCGTGCAACAAATGTGAGCAAGTTTCTTGAAACTTAATGGCGTTAGTGCTCTAACCACTAAGCCACGCGGACTACAAGCACATGTATTAGAGCGAAGTATTTGCTGGATTTTAGCCCTGTAACTAACCTTCAATTTCATTATAAAACCATTGTAATTTTGGTAATGCGTGGTTGCTCAGTCGTCAGATACCGGAGGCATGTATATGTGACGGTGTCCGAATAAACTTATTTTTAAATGAAACTTAATGGCGTTAAGACCACAGATTGTGAACATTTATCTTTCAAATTGGTAAAAGTCAACTCTCAGGTCGTGAATCGCTAATTACACATTTAAATTGTTTTCGCGTTTGCCGCTTGTCTACCACGGTATGAGAGGACCGAGGGAGAAAAATCAATGTACAGCACCACAAATATTTTTTCAGTTTTATTTTGATGTCATAACAAATGCCGGGAAAGTAATTGCTAGATTTTATTTTCTTCTCAAGTTTTATGCATACAAGCAACCTTTGTTTTTTTTTTTTGAAGACAAATTGCAATTCGTCGAAAAAAAACTTAACGAGAAGTTTTACTTCAATTTTTTTTAAACACGCTTATATATAAGTATATGGAGAAAATACAATGAATTATTAAATCATACCCATGGTCTTTCCATCTTGACCGGGTATGGGACCCGCATATACGGCAGGCTCCTCCGATAAAATGGGCTAGCCATAGGGCGCGCTCTTTCTTTCTTTTCGCTTCACAGGGGCTCTTGCCGGGTAGAGTGGCTTTCCGCTCGCATGCCCACTCATGACATAGGGTTGTGTGATTTCATTGCATAACGCTATGGCATAAATCGGCTAAGTTTTTATTCCTCGTCTGAGGGAAAAGGTCATACAAAGTACTTTTGTATGAGTTTTTCACTCAAATGGGAAATACATGGCCACGTCTACGTTTGGATCTTGATCCGGTTGGGAGGGTGCTAGGGGGCACCGCTACCATCTGGATGCCCCACTCTTATTTGTGGACCATGAGAATTGCCGGTAAGGATGAAGTCTCCGCCAGTGCGTCCTTTTTTGCTCGGCCCAGTTTGTTCTTCGAACAAACATTGCAACCCTTAGTAGGTTAGCTTGGCCTGGACACCAGGCGATCGGCATTCTTCCATGTTTAATTCGTGAATGCGAAATATTTTTGCGGTGGGTCCTTGTGCTAGGGGGAAAGAACCCGCCCTACAACACCGCAACGCTAGCCTGCTAGCGCATTCACGGGTCCCCAGACAAGGCCAATCTCGGCAGATCTCAACATCCTCTTCCATTGAGGCAGCAGACCATCGCTGCATTTAATCTACTCATTTCACTACACTATTCAAACACTGAGGTCAGCACACTGAATTAAAATACATAATAATCATGTATTTGTTTTCCAAGCTCAATTCATAGAATATATGTATGAGCCAAGTTTTGATATTCAGATGACGTTGTTTGAAGTTTTAATTAATTTACAATGCCCTTCTAGCAGGAGCACTCTCTTGCTACTTTTAATAACTTGTTTCAACCACCTTCTTGCATTCTTTCGTACCTGTCATTCCAACTTTTCTTTGGCCCATGCCCCAAGACCACTCCGGCCACTTCTGAAACCGCATCTCTTACTGTCTTTCACATGGCTTGGATATTCATGACTTACTACCTGCTTCGCGGATATGTTGATGCGGAATCCAGCGCTGATATGTACATGGACGTTATTGAGCTATAATTAAGCTTATGTTTTTGGTACTCTTGGGCAACTGACATTCATTCTTTAAAGCTCCTGGTGATGCGGTATGGTAATTGGACCCTAATAAGATGGTGGTTCGAATCACAGACAGCGCTGCAGAATGAACGCGTGCCAAGAATGCTGGTGGCTAGTCGTTTTTGTATGAGAACGTGGTCGATTTGGTTGAATGTGCCGTCTTTTTTGGGCACGTGATAGCTGGCTGGTTAGACATCAAAGAATTAGGTATTGATACAAATCATATAGATCCTTTTGTTGACGGGCTTGAACTCAGTGATAATCCTTTTAAATGCGCTCTCAACAATGAAAAGCACCCTAAACTCACAACTTCCTCACGATTTTCTACGTTTAAACAGGGATGTCAAATGTTTCTTCATCGTGCTATCTGGTTTCCTACACTACAAAAATGTTGATTTTTCTTTATTTCATCCGTGTTTAACCACCACCTGTATATGAGTCAGATGGGGAACCGAAATTCCAACAAGGTGTCAATATGTGGATGATTTAATATTTCATGTTAGTCTTTTCGAATAATAGGTAAGATTATCACAACATTGTTGTTTGCTTTATGACTGAGAGAGTTGTGCCAAGAAAAGTTAATATGTCAGGAATGAGTGGCTCAAAAACAATATTTTACTTTAAGAAATATATATTATAAATTCTCATTTGATCTTCTTTCCTAAAACTTTAGGCATGGTCGACGATCAACACCAGGACATCTCTACAGGAAAAATAACGATTTTAGGGCAAGTTGACTCGAAACATGCAGACAAATTATTCTTAAGAACTAAAACAAGACTTTTCTTCAGATAAATACCAAAGAAAATCATAAATCAACAATTAGATTGCCAGTAAAACTACTTCCGTAGATAAAAACTAAAATTTTGAAAAAAAAAACCAGATTATATTAAAACTATTCGTGTTTGAAAAATCTTCATATCACTCTTACTAAGCTAAATCTTTCCCAATGTAATCTGTTAAAAGGTAACTTCTGTTGACTATGTTGGTGTACCTAATTTGTGTCCCATTAGTTAATATAATACGAGTATGAGGGCGATCCGATAAGTACTCAGCCTCACCGCGCGATGACGCCACTATCGCAAGACTACTACTATCGTGTAGTATATTCTCGACTTCTACACTATCATGCCTACATTCTCGTAGACGACTACTGTCAAAATTTCATCCAAATCGGGCTCGTACTTTTGTTTTGGCCGCGTGTGGAAGCGGACTGTGTACTCTTATTTTAGAAAATGGAGAAAGAACAATACAAGTGGACTCTTGGCTTTAGAAGAGAAATCGCGCAGCGAAATCAAAGAGCGCTTGGATGCTGTGCACGGTGACTTTGCTCCTGCGATGGCGGCCGTAAAAAAATGATTTGAATTTCGACGTGGTCGCACGTCGGTTTTTGATTAACCACGCCCAGGTGTCCCAAAAATGGCTACCACAGAGGGTAACATGGCAAAAATCCACGAGTTTAGCAGACGACTGGCCGATGGTGCCCGAAGGTAGCTGAGACAGCAGGGATCTCAAAAAACCGCCTAGATCATATCCCACATGAAATTTCGGATATGAGAATGCTGTTGGCGCGCTGCTCACTTCGGACAACCGTGAGATCACTTCAGAGCAGTATTTCACGCTATTGAAGCGTAATCCGAAAGAGTTTTCTGACTGTCAACGAAACATGGACCCACTGGTATACACCAGTGGACTAAAGAGTAGGCGAAACAGTGGACTTCACCCAGCGAACTTGCTCCAAAGAAGGAGAAGACTGTCGTATTGGCCGGAAAGATGCTGGCCACCATTTTTTGGGATTAACAAGGTATGATCTGCATCGACTACCTGAAGAAGGGCAAAACGGTCACATAGCTTTACCTCGCCAAATTATTGGGCCGAATCGACGCCAAATTTCAGAAAAAATGCCCCATTTAGTGAAGAGGCTCAAAGTTGAATGAAGGGGTCATCACCGCCACGCAGGCTAGCTTCGGAGACCTCGAGAAAATGCATTTTTCAGACGGGTTAAAGAAATTGGAGAATCGCAGGGTCAAGTGTATCGAGCTAAGAGGAGATTATGTTGCAAAATAATCGCTACTTTTTCCAAAATTTTAGTTTTTCTTTAGTAAGCCAAGTACTTATCGTGCCTCACTTGTATAGGTAAACAAAAAGTCAAAAAACTCGAATCAAACAGGAAAAGACCTACTCCAAATAATTCTGTTAAAAATGACCTTAAACAAGAATCCACCAGAAGTCACAAACATCAGAAATATAAGGAAAGGTTATGCCTTGCATCATTACTATTTATATTTTTCATCGACCTCTAAGCTAATTACATTTAATTGTCATTCAAACATGTTTCTTTAATGTGGTTATTTTAAAAGGCAATAAAAGTTTGCTACACTTAAATCTAAAATTCTTGGTAAATAATTTGACTCAGCCATAAGAGATCTCCAAGGTTAAGTTTACACATTCAGATATATTTTGGTTAAAGGTTCGTCACCCGGTACAAGCAAAACAATTCTTAATTACAATAAATTATTGTCTCAGCCAAAACTGAATTGGTGGCACTTTATGGTGTCACTTCATTAACTACTGGCTGATGTATAATTACTTTCCATCTTTACCTACTATCACTCATGCTCACATTTTGAAAATTTACATGGAGCTTCCGCACCGATAACTATTAGATACATAGTCGAAAGAATGACAAACAGTTAAAAGTTTATACTCGTATTTTGTCGCACATATGATAGCGATTAGCATTAATATGCGATTGTACGTTATGTAGTCAACGTAACTGTGATACCAAAATGGGAAGTTGCTTTTAGATCATTTGCATTCCATAACAAATTTGAAGCTTTTGCCAAGTAATAGAATATCAGTATAAATGGAATTCCGATTAATTCTTTTTGAAGACAATGTAAACAATAACTTATATGTACTTGCTTTGACACTTTGCTAGTAATATTTATTAGAAATAATGCAATCTCGAGCGAAAATTCTGAACTATTCATGGAAACAATCTACTAACTAATTTAAGTAAAAAATTGAATTTTAATTGAATCTTTTCTTTGAAATTCTTTCAAGTTGAACATTTTGAATTGATAGAGACGGTTTTATGGGTATTTAGATATGTGTGGTTTACAGAAAACTGCAACCAATATTACTGTGAAAAAAATTCAAAATTTGCAACCAATATATGATCCAAAGAAATCCTCCTTAAGAACGTCTTTTTGAAATCTTCAACTAAGCTAAAAAATATTCGCTCCTCTTTTTTTGAGAATGTTGTAGGTGTACTTATTCAAGCAAGGATTTTTAATATGTGCATAAATATATTTTTTTTTGAATTATACAGCAACAACCTTTGAAGAAACAATAATGACTCCATCCATTATCTAGAGGAAAATATTTTTAACATATGAAAACACCAAAACGAGAGATATTGCGACCTGCGACCCGTGAATATAAAAGTTCAGATAATATTTAACCTAAATTTCAAGGTGAGCATCGCAAGGCTTATTTCCTGGTTGACCCAAAGATATCTGTCACCAGAATCTAGTCCGGGATCAGGTTAACACTTATATTTGATGATTATTATATACTTGTAGAATATATAAGCAATGAACAATATGTAATGATAACTTCATTCCATTCACGAGATTCAAACCAACCTCTAATCGGTTAAAGATGTGAAATCTTGAGACGCATCAATAAACTGTGCCTCTTAAGGCCTACCCATTTGGATGCTCGGAGTAAACTCCAAACTAGCTGCTTGACAAGGAACCACGGCCAGCTGGTTTGGAGAAGAATTTCGGTCGTGAATATTAACATGAGTACTCGTTGACTACGCATGAATACATTCTTTCAGTCACCTATCCAAATTGCCCATTTAAAGCGCGTTAAAAAAAGTTTTGATGAAAAAACTTCTGACCTTACTTTAGCGTCTCATTCAAACCGTCCTATATTTCAAACTAGCAAACTCAAAAGAAACCAAACACACGTTACCGAATACACACCAACGCGATGCCAGAAACGCGCTACTCTAATTAAAAAAACCGGCACATCCTACGTTAACGAAAAATCACAAACTTGAATTAGAGCAACGATTACCCGAACCGAAAGCCCGGAACAACTGGTCGCGGATTACCGATAACCCAACTCACTTAACTGTCGCCGCTGAAATTCTAAGCTACTGGAAAGAAAGAATTTTGTTTTATATTTAGCAATTCATGGTTTAATTACCGTCTGCACAAAATAGCATAATCTTATTGGCGGTATTCTTTAAATTCTAGATTTACCAGATTCTTTTTAGAAGTTTTTAAAAATAATTTCGCAAAAGCGTACTAAAATTGCGTCCTGTCTGTGTGTCACAGCAGTTTTTCTCGCAAACTATATAAGTTAGAAACATAAGATTGTGCAAGTTGTGTAAAGTTATGCCCTCTTCAAAGTTTCACTACAAAAAAATGTATAAGGTGTTTAAGGGGGGTCTCCCCGTATAGGGGAGGGCCTCCTGTGAAAAAAATTTCCATCGCATGTTAGTACAACGATTTTTGCCAATTTGCGCGAACCATCCGCACGATTTCCAAAGTATCAATCTCCTATCCCACCAGCAAAATTTTTTTTGTATTTAGTTTTAAAAAATATCATTCGTCACCAAATTGCAATAATTTCGTCGATTTAACTTTCCTCACCGAATCCAAATCAACACTAACTCAAACCAATCCCGCAATCCTTTCCTTCCCAATCACTGCTGACGTACCGAGCTAGCATAATCGAAGTTCAATACACTTCGATTCCGTTTCCCACACATCCTTTGCATTTCGACAAATACAACGATTTCCATTTGCATATATGGCGATTTGCATAACCTTCAGAGCATTTAGTTTTATGCAATTCATCATACACACAGAAACAATTGCTATTGCCGAAATTTAAAAAAAAAAGTGTATCCCTGCGCACGGGGTAACATGAACCCAGGGTCCCAGCGAATCCCCCAATTGAGAGCCCACGGTACTAGCACCGGAGCCTCCTTCTGACAATCTCCTACTCATCTCAAAAGCAACTTCAAATCTGCAAATTTTTTAATGGGCAAACGTATGCAATTTGTTAGTAGCGAGCCGAGAATGGATTTTTGTCAGTATAACAATGAATAAAATTTTGCTACTGGGGAATAAAAAATGGAATTTCCTTAGTAGGAAGGAATAAGATTTTGTTAGTAAACGTTGATAAAAGGTATAAAATGAAGTTTTGTTAAGGGATAATGGATGATTTTTTTTAAGTGGGAAAGATGGATAACTTTTTTTTTTATAAAGGAAAAGGGATGGTGTGCCCAAGTGTAGGTGGAGATAGTAATTAAGCAATTGAAGTTTTGAACGGGAGAATGCCAGCATGGCCAGAATTCGCAACACTAAGCTTTTTTATTTTCTTCCAATTTTCAAGAAAATTTAATTTGAACATATCCCATCAGCCAAGCATCCAGAAAAATTATTTAAGCTGTAATAAAATGGCGGCTGCAGTGTGCTTATGAAAATAATTCTGCATCTTTTGCAAAAGTTTTAACGATTTCTAATCCAAGTATTGAATGAATAATGCAAGTCATTGATTCACGCTATTAAAAGACTTATTTCGAACCTTAGGATGTTTATAAACACCTCCTGGTAGGAGCAGTCTCCTGCTTACTCAACTTGTTGTTACTATATAGTATATATCTCTGATGTTTGATATTAATAAGTAGTAGTCTGTGCTTAGGAATGCAGCATGGGCATATATGTAATTATGTATATTGTTTTGCACTTTGTTATTTTCTTTGATAAATAAATAAATCTAATTTTTGTTCTATCGTTCACATACAAAAAAGTGCAATAATCAGTTTAAAAAATAAAAGGACCTATTCAAACGATTAACTTAATTTTATTTGTACTAACCTAATTTTGTATATTATTTCTTCTTTATCCTTCTTGTATTTTTCTGATTTGAATAAGATACTCTGTTTTTAAAGTGTATTTTTTTGGTCTGTTTTTCTTAGCTGAAAATGGTATTGCATATGTTTTCAGTGGGTAAAAATGGTTTTGGAAATTCTTCTTCTTCGTAGCACCCTCTCGGGCCTTCGGTTCCTGCAAATAGCGCCTCCGACTGTCTCGGTCTATTGACCGCGTGCTCCAATTTTGAGGTCTGAGCAGCGATGAACAGTATTCTTTGGCCGAGTCAGACCAGCATTTTTTCGGTTTCCCTACTGGTCTCTGCTCTTCAGTTATTCAGCCGAATACATTTTTGGATATCCATACGATTCATGTGGCCAGCCAATTACAGCTTCCGCAGTCTTATAATCGTTGCGATCTCTAGCTCGTCAAAAATTTTATACAGCTTATGGTTAAATCAAATTCATCATTGTTGTCTTTCTAGTTTCACTCCAAATTGTAATAACCGAGCCGTCGCCTAAGCAAATTGCTCGAAAACCAACATATTGTGGATCCAAATTTCGATTGTAAATTTAAAATAATACTCATCATTTTAATTTTCAATTGAAATGTGGATACAGCGACCCCCTTTCCCATGGAGCTCTTCCACGATCGCACTTTCGCAATGAGAAGGAAAGTGGATGGAAGGCTCGCCGACTGGCTTTAGAGCGGTCCCGTAAGGCGATGACTAGCAACAAACGGCGAGTCCACTTAAGATTGCGAAATCGCAAGCACGCCGAACAGGTTGTGAGCCATTATTTCACCGTTTTCATAGTTTCTTCTCCTGTCGGGTCTTTCGTTAATGTTTGTGCAAATTAGTTTTGTGTTTCAAATTAAATATCCAGCTAATGGCGCAAATGGCCGTACTACATAAAACACATCCGGGATTTCCTCATTTCAAACTAAACTCTTCAACCAATTCGAATGTTTTCCTTTCGAAAACCTTTGACCTGCATGTTCAAAATTGAATCCAAAGATAATAAGAGGTTGCCTACGAACGACCGAGAAAAGAAAGATCTGAGCGCGAGACGCTTCAGACGTGGTGGATTTTCGGTGGCGGCGTTACCCTTGTTAGTGAAATTGTGCAGAAGTTTTAAAACTGAATGATTCCAAATGCATGAACAGTCTCCTTCACTTCCTTATGAATCTTTCTCCGAACCCAAAAAAGTACGATAGATCAGAACTTAGAAAGTGCCACGCCACGTAGTTAATTTTCCTTTCGCGATATTTCGCTTGATTCGTCTCGAAGAAGCAACAAAGTGTGGTGCTGTCGGATGAATAGCTGCAACCTGATTTCGGTGCTTGTATACCTTTTTATAGAGATAGTTATCCAACTTACTTCATTCATCCAGTTTGTTGTTCGGGTTGTTCGTACATTTTATTGCGATAGATAAATTTTGGAGGCTCACAAGTGAGTCGGAATGAAATTCTCTAATTATTAATTCGTGTATCAATTGCTTCGGTTGTTACATATTATTCCGTTGAAATGGATACTCAGCCAATTGAATCCAATAAATAAAAATAAGAAAAAGGCACGTAAAAAGTTGGAGGAACAATTGCGACGACTTAAGGAAGGTGATGGATCCAAAGTTCAGAAGATATAGCAGTGTGAGGAGTAAATTTCGGCCATTAAACCACGGCTGGAAGTCAGGAATGCGTGAGCACGAGGAAGGGATGTCATTCGTGGGCAACAAAAAAACGCACTAAACGGCGATCGCGGAATCTTTTGATACTTTCGATATTTACATAATCGTTTGCGCGTACAAATCTGGCTGTATGAAAATATTTCGTAGTACACATTGTTGGATTTGACGAGGATATGAATCTTGTGCTGGATTATGCTGAAGAACTTCATATGAAAACAAAAAATTGCCGGAGCTTAAGAAGGGGCTAAAGATACGCGTCATTTTATTGAATGCAGAGTACTAGACACTCCTTTCTCCAGACGTTAAGGACGAGCCTATCAAACAATTGCCAAAAGAGATTTTGTTACGCACTTTCTCGTATTTGGACGTAGTATCGTTACGCAGCGATGGCCAGGTATGTAAATATTGCAACCTTTTAGCGTTGGATGGGTGCAGCTAGCAGATGATTAATTCATTCGACTTTCAAATGAATATTGAGGTTCTGGTAATAGAAAATATATCCCAACGATTCGGCGGACTTTTAAAATCGCTTTCTTTGAAAGGATGTCAATCAGTCGGTGATATGTCGATCAGGACATTAGCATGCCCTGCCACAACATGGAACATTTGAATTTATCTGATTTGACACTAGCTCACTTAGAAACAAGGTGTCTGATTTTTAGAAAAACGAACATTTATCTTATTGCAAATTATTAACTGACGACGGCATTCGTCAGATAGCCGTTGGAAGTTGTACCAAAAGCTTTTCCATCCTTGAAATGGACAATTGCCCATTAATTACATATCAAATATTGGAATATTTAGTAGCGTGTCACAATCTGCAAGAAATATATGTAACTATTTCACTACCATTAAATATATAAAAGCAATGATAAACGACAACTTCTATCGATTTAAACCGAATAATGAAAAACGTGATATCAATTAAAAATATATATATTTGTTAATCATCCTTATAATAGCGCTAGATTTTTCAATGTTTTGTATTTAATCACAATACATATTAAAATTATTAGAAATAGAACTAATAATCTAGCAAGAGTAACATATTTCAATTTCTGCTTTAATTTATAGTTGGAGACCAGAATTAATATAATTTAGAATGTGAAATACGAGTATGCTATTACATCTTACAAAAGATATTAAGTTATCTAACTTATTGACAAAAATAAAAGTTTCAATCTATGTAGCCAAATCTTCGTCAATTTATGGAACTATATCCTGCAGGAATAAGTTTGAATACACAAAAATTAAGTCACCAAAACAAATGGGTTAAAGTTAATGAGCATAGGATCTTGTATTTGTAACGAATAGCCTTGCAAAGTTTATTCACTTAAGATGGAAGTCGTATGAAAAATAGTCTAGCATTCCATTATGAGCAGAAATGTATTTATATGGAAGAAAGAAAACTATTTAATAAATAAATAAAATTGAAAATTGTTTGTTGGAAACTTTGTTCCAGGCATGTCATAGTTAATTTGATCGACGCATTAAAAAACAAAATATTGTAGATGGTAAATAATATTATTACACTTACTGTAAAATATTATGGGTTATTGTATTATAAAAAGTGTTGAAGCACATGTCCCACCCAATACTTTGCTGAGAATGTATTACATAAACGGAATAACCTGTAGTAAAATAATGTTTAGATAAGGAATTCAGACTCGGTCTTTCCCTTTCTGAAAACCTGACCGGGTATAGGACCCGCAACGATGGCAGGCTCCTCCTCTAAAATGGGCTAGCCATCGGGCACGCTCTTCCCTTCTTTTGCTTAACAAGGGCTCTTGCCAGATAGGGTGGCCTTCTGCTCGCGTGCCTATTTTTGGTATAGAGTTATGTGATTCCGTCGCATAACGCTATAACATAAATTGGCTATGTTTGTATTCCTCATTTGATGGAAAGAGTCATGCAAATTATGTTTGTATAAGTTTTCCACTCAAATGGGATATACATGGCCACGTCTACGTTTGGATCTTGATCCGGTTGGGAGGGTGCAAGGGGGCACCGCTTCCACCTGGATGCCCCACTCTCATTTACACACCATAAGCATCATCGGTAACAACGAAGTCTCCTCAAGTCCGTCCGTTTTTTGCAAGGCTGTATTTGTCCTCTGAACCAGCGTGTTCATAGTCTTTAACGGTTACCTCCTTTTGCGACTCCGGTCGAGACACAAATTAAATTTCCAAATTCGTAAATGTGAAAAATGTTTTTGTAGTGGGTTTTGTGCTAGGGGGGAAGAACCCGCCCCAAGATACCGCAACGCTAGCCTGCCAGCATATCAAGCGTCCCCAGACAAGGCCAAACTCGGCGGATCTCACCATCCTCTACCGCTGAAGCGCCAGACTATCGCTGCAGTTCTTCACGGACATTTATATATGCTCAATTCACTACAAACTACCCGCCTGAGGACCCTTCACTTGAAGGGGTTAAATATGTTTGCCGATGCTTGGATTAGGATCCATTTTCACACCCATAGCATAGCACAGGTCTCATCACAGATTTGTATACTTGGAGTTTTGTTTTTCTGTGAATGCAGCTGGTCTTTAAGATCGTCAAAACCGAATAAAATATTTTGTTTGCGAGCCGTTTTTTCAGCATATTTCGTCTCTTTCATTATTGGTTCTCGTTACTTTGATGCCTAGATACACAAATTTGCCCATATTTGTGTTCGCCAGGTATGATATTTTGGGTGTTTGAGGTATTTTTCCTCGACTTCATCATGATCTTTGTTTTATTCTCATTAATTTGTAGCCCTACTAGTTTTGCTTCGATGTCGAGTTTCAGGAAGAGTTCTTTGGTAATTGTTAGCGATCGTGCCAAAATGTTGATGTTGTCCGCATAAGCTACTATTTGACTTGACTTGTGTAGTAATATGCCTCTAGTATCGGCAGGTAGCTTTCTAATGACATATTCCTGAGCTCAATTGAATAGCATGGGGCCAGCAGATCTCCCTGCTTTAGTCTGACATTTGTGTCGATGGCGTTGGTGAGTTCATTATTGATGCAAGCTTTGGAGGTTGTCGACATTGTTATCATTTTAAAAAGACGGAATTATTTGACTGAGATACTAAAGCAAAGCACTATTTGGTACAGTACATTAGAACCAATACTGCCGTATACTTGCTTAAAGTCGACAAATATTTGGTATATGTCTATGTTGAACTCCCAGCATTTTTCAAGTACCTGCTTGACTGTAAACAATTGATTTATCGTCGATATGCCTACTCCAAAGCCATCTTGGTACTCCCTAGTAACACTGTTGGCATCTGACCCGATTTTATTTTCGAAAATATTTTGTACGCCTTGCAACTTGTCCTCTTTTGTGGATAGAGAATATTTGATTGATTGGCACCACTCTTTCGGCATATGTTCTTGTTGCTAAATGTGCTGGATGCTTTTCTGAATACTGCTGCCACCATATTTTATAAGCTCCACAGGAATCTCATCGATGCCCGGCGCTTTATTATTCTTTTGGGCTTTGATGGTGAAACAAACTTTATCCAGAGTTGGTGGGGCCAATGGAAGCTCGCAGGAAATATCTATAGGATCCGATATTCTGGAGCTATGCGGAGGATTTAAGATGTTCCTGAAATATGATGCCCATCTCCCTTTAATCTTGTTATCAGCGATGATTTTGCCGATGTTATCACGACAGAGCGTGGTTTTGGGATGATAACCTCGTTTCGGACTTTTCATTTCCTTGTATGCTTGTCTTGTGTTGTTACTCACTAGACTTACATCGATGCTTCTTAATTGGTCGCCATAGTATTTTTTTAACTAAATTCTATTTGCATTATTCATTACTCTTTTGAGATTTTCATAATGTTCTCTCTTCGTCCTGGTTTTCTTACCTAGATATTGCTTGTACCCCTGATTCTTCTTATCTAACGCGTCTTGGCATTCATCATCGAACGAATCATTTCTTTTGAGCCGGGATTCACTTCATCTATTCTACAACGGTCTTCATCGCTGCTTGCCCTTCCACCAATAGCTCGTTGCTTGTTTTCATTGATATGTCTAATTGGATGGAAGCCGGCTGGTTGTCGAGGGTCTCCGTGAAATGTTTCGCCACAGATGGTGTTTGGAGCTTTTGATGTCGAATTTGTAGAGGGCTGGTCTTCCCCAATTACATCTTTGACGTACAAAATTGATAGATTATTTTGATCAAGTAATGATCCGAGTTGCTATTTCCTCCTCGATATATACGCACGTCAAGTATGCTCGAGGCTCAGCATTGCACCAAAACCTTAAATTAGTAGATTGCTAAGTATGTGAGTTCACTATAATACTTCAGCAGAAATGAAGATAGATATTAAACTTCTTTATTAGCAAGCAAGGAAACTCGTGCCACCTTGCCATGCTTTTCAAACCGTGTGGCTCACCACGCAAGCATTGTTCTAGTGAAAAATGAGATTGATGTCTTATACTTCGCTACGGGTCGAACGGGGTTGGCTGGGAAGATCATTTGGCTGAAAACTCATAGGTTATTAAAGAGCGAGGCATTTTCTGCTCTCTTCTAAGGAATGAAGAGTGCTCTTCTGATTTTGCGGTAGCATACAAAGAAAGCCTTGCACTATCACTCCCTATACTGCGCAGTAAAATCAGTTTTTCTTGACTCACACTTTCGTAAGTTACGCAGAGCTCTTGTAATATTTTTAAAATGTGTTATTGGAAGTAAAGACTGTTAGATTTGTTCAGATCTAGGCTATAATTTGACTGCAACTAATTAGTAATTGAAAAGTAGTCCACGTGGTGTAGTGGTTAGAGCACTAAGCCCGTAAGCCGAAGATATCTAGTTCGGGTTTCGTTGGCGTCAGCGAGATTTGTATCGGCACTCCACAAGGTGATATGATCAATATCATGCTTTGGCCGTGTGTCCGCCCACCCAGCTGTGATTCGTTCTGATTTGAAACCAGCACGTATCATAACTGAACCGGCTTATAGTCCGTCCGAAGTATCTTTCTTTCGAACGGACTATAAGCCTGTTCAGTTATGATACGTGCTGGTTTCAAATCAGAACGAATCGCAGCTGGGTGGACGGGCACACGGCCCAAGCATGATAGTGATCATATCACCTTGTGGAGTGCCGATACATTCGATCATGATAATGAGATACTCTAACTATCTCTAAGCGAAGACCCGAAAGGGGCTGTAGTGCTACGAAAAAAAAATTAGTGATTGATATTTTGAGTGAAGTTAGTAATTTGTGTCGATTCTTTTGGGATCACAGCAAATTTTAGAATGCCCAAACGAACGTGCCGGTGTGGTCTAGTGGTGAGAGCATGAGACGCATAAGCCGAAGGTCCCAGGTTTAAATCTCGGTGTTGAACAACGTGATTTAGTTTAGGGTATTTTTTGGACAGACTATGAGTATTTACTCAATGGTGATATGTACTGATTTTATCAGATCATATCATAGCTGAGCAGACACACGGGAGCATGCAAACATACTTCCGAAAAAATCAATACGGTCATGAAAATGAGATACTCTAATTATCTCTAAGCGAAGGCCCGAGAGGGGGCTGTAGTGCTATAAAGAAGAAGAAACGAACGTGGTCTTTTAATTCCAGTTTACAAACTATGAGCTGCTTCTTAAAATTTACCACGATAGTAATTTTTTATCGGAGAAAATCGATAAACAAGATGAAAAATTTAATATGTTTTCAGCGTTAAATTTTTCAAATGCCTAAAATAACTTTTCATCCAATGACATTTTCATGGATAGGCTTCGTCTCATCTCGATCGACATGAACTCCATTGTTGCTCTTGACTTGACAATTTCCTTGAATTCTTCGTTAAGGAAAAGCCTGCCATCATGCTTGTCACTGAAACCCACCTCAATTCATGGCACTTCACGACATTCAAGCATTTTGAATTTGTAAGAAATGATAGGGTAAACGGTGGTGGGGGGTGGCAACGGGGTATTAGCTAGAAGACCCTATTGTCTTCAAAATATTGTAAAAGTCGAACTCAAAAATTTTGAATTTCTTGAAGTGTCCGTTATCAAAATTTCACTGCCAGGTCAGGATAACCTCTTAGTTATCTCTGCATATATAACTGGTCGAAACGTTCTCAAGTTCAACGAGGACCTCAATTCCTTGTTTGAAATACTCGAATTGAACAGGTTTCATATTTATTATATTCTTACCGGGAACATGCATGCCCGGCATACATCATGGCTGAACGCCAACAATGATCCCAGAGGTTTATTCTTGAAACCGTGGATAACAGAGCACCGAATTGAATACATGTACAGGGTGCGGCAGCATAACTTCCTTTTTTCAAAATTCAACAAAACAAATTTTTAGCGGAACAACGGTAAATGCACGCTCCGCACTGTTCCAACGCATGATAGCGACTAACCAAGGAATGAGCAAAACTTTAAAATCACCTCTCTCGAATGAGACTACTAGCGCCGCGCTATAACAGTTAGCACTTTAAGGGCGGGCATTTCAAAAAAGGAAGTTATGCTGCCGCACCCTCTACAATCTATATGGGTCGGAGTTTCCAATATACCCAAGGAAAAATTCATATGTGGACCCCTTCATTGTTGACACAAGACTTGAATTCAGCTTCAGCAACCCTCAACGGAAATTACAGGTACTTCCTTACGAGAGCGACCCTAACAAAATTGTAATGGAAATCAATTATCAAAGGAATGATGTCTGCTTCATTCCAGTTCAACATGAAAATCATCGGTTGAATTTTAAACGAACGGATTGGGGAAACTTTCAGAAGAAGTTTAATCAATATTACCAGAAGCAATGTCCTCCTTCTAATGATGTCAATGCTTGCTCAATGCTTCCTAGTGACAGGAATCTCACTAACGATGAAATATATATGTCTATTTGTCGAAGTTAGAGTAGCTGACGTTGGGAACGATTGAGAAAGTAGTTTCCAAGATTTGACATCGAAATAATATGGAAGGATATGAAATGCCAATCATTTCAAGATTAAAAAGATTGAAATGCTTTCTTTTCACATGTGTCAGCAATATACGAGTATATCGGTGATTTTTGGACTACAACCATCCTTCATTGGCTTTGTTGGAATTCCACTTGAAGAATGTCTGGAACTTAGTCCGTTCATTCTTCAGGAGTGAGGTCAGCAATCAATGGGCAGATGACGTCTCCACGAAAGTGAATAGCTTATTCCGTAAGAAGTCTCGAGTGAAGGTATCGAGTCTTGAAGTTTCTAATGAGATAAATCTACGGTATGCAGACATATATTGTAAAATGATTTGATTAAATAAAAACTTTAATGACATGTACAACAAATATATTTTTGCTTTAAAAGAGAAACCAGCTAAAATCATTAATTCAGCCAAATCTTAAAAGTACTTTTGTAACATTATGTATTTGAAGAAAATGCAATCAAAAGGGTAGTATCTGGTTCGATGGAAAGCGCGTGTAGTAGGAAAGCCGTGTATGCTTGTTGTAAGCGGAAAAAGCTCAAACAGCAATTACTTCTGTTCATTTTATTATAACATCGAATATAAGAATCTTTTAAAGAACTACTTGAATATCCATTTTAATCCAACTCAATGTTACTAATACAGTTTTACTGGGGAAAATATTAAATTTATAAATCCTACTTTTATTACCAAAGATGAATGAATTTCAACCTTTTAGTTATTTGTTACAGCATGTAAAAGGTGGTCCAACCATAATGCACGATGTTTATTGTGAGTCACACCTTAACGTCAAGTTTTTCGCCCAACTTAATATGCCATTTCTTTGTTTCAGTGTTTGACAAATTCAATCATGGAGATGTGTACCTCTCCATGATTGAGCACCGCGTTAAAGTTGTTGAAGCCTTTTACGAAAGTGGGCGTTCGAATCGAAATGCATTTCGTGCATTTCGTGCACTTCGTGATTTTTTTGGTCAGCATAATCGACCAAATGTGCCCACAATCGGGAGAATTGTGCGCGGATTTCAGCAAACCGGGTCGGTAGGAAATGTGAAATCATCTGTGCATGCTCGTCCAGTTCGTTTTGCGGAAAACATTGCTGTTATTCGCGATGGCGTGGCAGAAAAGCCATCAACGATTGAACATCTCAAGAACATCACTGATGTGAATTTTGAATAAAGATTTGAATTTACACGCTTACAAGGTCTAATTGACTCAAGAGCTGAAGCCTACTGACCATTTCAAGCATCAGCAATACGCCGAATGGTTCGTTGAACAGACAGAAGGGAATGGTGACTTTTTTTCCTCCCATGGAGGATACCTTTGGACTACCCACTAAACACCTCCCCTGTCAATCTGAGAACCTAGCCTGGAACCGTTTGACACATTACTTCGGGCCAGGTCTCGTTTTGTTACGCCGTGGGGCGCCTTCAAGCTGGGGAGTCCCTTTCCTAGCAGGAGGGGAGGGGGGAAGAGGAATTGCCAGAAGAGCGATCCCCCAGCCCCATTGCCTCCGGCTGCTGTGAGTCCCTTTTATATTTTAGGACTGCCCGAGCATAATGTGCCACCTGGTTCCATTTGTCAACCGATTCGAGCATCACCGCAACTATATTATCCGGGGTGAGCTCTCCCGTCTCCCTGTAGAGTTCCCTTCGCAGCCTGACCCATTTCGTACACGCAAAAAATGTGTGACAGGCATTGTCCTCCTCTCCTGGGCAAAACCGACAATCGGGAGACCGTGACTTGCCGATCTTGTGCAGGTAAGACTGAAAACACCCGTGCCCACTCAAAAGCTGGGTCAGATAGAAGTCAGTCTCACCATGCCTTCGATTTAGCCACGGTCTCACATCCGGGATGAGGCGCGCAGTCCACCTTCCCTTCGTGCAATTCCTCCAAGACTGCTGCCAATCGTTGAGCGAGCGTTGTCTCTCCTCGCGGACAACCATCTCCCTCGCATCCTCGTTTCGGCGCAGGTAAATAGCGCGGCGCTCTCTAGCAAGGAGGGCGACAGGTATCACGCCTGCAATCACTCTCACCGCCGAGTCGGAGACTGTTGGATACGAAGATGCAATTCTCAGTGCTCTTCTTCTCTGTACCTGTGCCAATCGTTTTCGGTATACCTCCTTGCTGAAAGCGTCGCCCCATACCTCTGCTCCGTACAGTAGCACTGACCCTACAGCACTCATCAAGAGGCGTCTTCTTGATGGGCTGGGTCCCTCTACGTTGGCCATAAGTCGACTCAGGGCCGATATTCCCGAAGCAGCCTTCTCAGCCGTTGCCCTGATTTGCTCAGAGAAACTCATCTTCGAGTCGATCAGTAGCCCCAGGTACTTCACCGCTGGCTTCGATTCGATCTGTATATCTCCAATACTGATCATCCTTACTCTAGGGATTCTCTTTTTTGTCAAGATGACCACTTCGGTTTTCTCCAGTGCTAAACTGAACCCGCGAGCAGTCATCCAGTCCCTCACTCGGCGCATTAGCATACCTAGCCTAAGTTGCGCTTGTTCAACGGTGCGTCCGGCGACCAGAGCCGCAACATCATCCGCATAGCCGACCAAGCGCGACTCATCTGGCATCTCAAGTCTCAGTAGCCCGTCGTAAGACACGTTCCACAGGTCCGGACCAAGGATAGATCCCTGGGCAACACCCGATGTAATTTCCATCCTTCGTTGGCCCTGTGTCGTGTCGTAGAGCAGGCTTCGGTCCTTTAGGTAGTTCCTCAAAAGCCGCATTAGATATTTCGGAACTTGAAAAGAGTTTTCCAGCGTATCCAGAATATCGGGCCATCTAGCGGAGTTGAAGGCATTCCTGACGTCGAGTGTCACCAACAGGACGATCCGTCGCTTGGTGCGACTATATGCCTCTGCCTTTTGGACCGCGTTCACCACCTCTGCAATCGCATCAATGGTAGAACGTCCTGCTCTAAAGCCGTACTGCCGAGGAGATAGGTCCCCAGTAGCACGAATCGCGTCAGTGAGTCTTCCCTTGATGAGTTTCTCTAGCACTTTCCCAGCCGTGTCTAGCATGCATAACGGGCGGTATGCAGACGGCGATTCGGGATTTCCCTTCCCCTTGCTGACCAGCACGAGCCTCGCCACCTTCCATCGTACCGGGAAAACCCCGTCCCGTAGGCAAGCGTTGAATGTGCTGAGCAGCAAGTCAGGACAATGGTGATAGACGAGCTGCAAAACCTCAGCTAGAACACCATCTGGACCTGGAGTCTTCCTCGCTTTCAGGGAGAGGACTGCCTCCTCCAGTTCCAGCTGTGTGAAGAGTGGGCACTCGACTGCTGTTTCACCATGGACAGCGTCAACACGGACGGGATGGGCGGGGAAGAGTCCCCGCACCATCGCGTCCATCTTTTCCGCGTCATGTATACAAGGCTTCCGTAGGGCACCAAGTTTCCCCATGACCAGCTTGTAGCCAAGGCCCCACGGATCCCTATTTACATCGTCCACGAGGTCTTGCCAGCATCGGGCCTTGCTCTTGTTAATAAGCCTGCGAAGATATTTCCTGCCGGACCTGTATGCTGCTAGCCTAGTGTCTGCCTCCTCCCGTGTTCGTGCCCGCTGGGCCTCTCACCGAAGTTTGTGACACTCGCTTCTTTGTTCGGCGATCTCGTTTGACCACCAGTATACTGGAGGCTTACCATGTCGGGGTCTCCGGCGGGGCATGGAAGACTCGCAAGCAGCTATGATGGTACTCATAGTTGAGTTCACCAAGTCCTTGGCTGTAGGCCCTCCACTCCCTGGCGAAGCTCCCAGCAACGGTGCGCCTGCCGTAAGCGCGTCAGTGAACTTCTCGACGTCCATCCTCCCAGTCCTCCATCCGAGGATTGAAGTTTGGGCATATGCACGCAGAGTGGCACCGTCGTGAATCTCAACAGCTATATACTGGTGATCACTAGCCGAGTAGTCCTCTAGTACTCGCCAGTTGTGTACTCTAGGTACCAGGGACTCCGAAGCGAGTGTCACATCGGGTATGGTTCCTACGCAACCCCAGCGGCGGAAAGTAGGGGTTTTACCAGTATTAAGGACAAAAAGCGCTGTTCTGGCCGCCATGTCCAAGATTTCTTTTCCCCTTGGGTTGGATTGTGGCATACCCCATTCGATGGCTCTAGCGTTGAAGTCTCCCCCGACCAGCATGTGGCCCTCTGTGTTCGAGACAGCGTCCTCCAGGGCATCGAGTGTGGTTCGAAAGGATCGCATTGCCTCGTTAGGCGTCAGATAAACACTGAAATATGTTATCCCTGAACACCGCACCCACACAAAACCATCCCCGCGTCCATGGCCTTGCACCTGAAGGCGGGCGCTGTCTCGAACCCAGATGGCCGAGGTACCAGTTTTGTCAGGGTACCACGCTTGCGAGTCCTTGTTATGATGTTGCTCGCTCAGCAACAGGAGGTCAGCTTTCTTATCCCTCGCAAACTGCTCAAGTAGGTCCTGGGCGTTTGTGCTTCGGTGCAAATTGACCTGCAGGATACGGATCATTTGAGTATCGATTTGGCTTTAGTTAGGGCCTCCTTGAAAACCCGGCATCTCCCTGTCCCCGGCTCATGTTTGAGGTCGCCGGGTTCTAGCTTAGCATCCTTGCAAAGAATGCATTTTGCCTCGTTCGTGCACTCCTTCCTTTTGTGCCCCGTTTCACCACATTTGTAGCACAGAGATCTCCTGTCGGGTCCCCTACAGCCATACGCGGTGTGTCCGTATTCGAGGCATCTGAAGCAGCGGATAGCGATCGCTCTTCTCCGTATCCTGCAGATCACCCAACCTATCTTAATTTTGCCCTTCGCCAGGATTTGCTGGGCGTCTTTATCAGCTAGTTCGACAATAGCCATGCGTTGCCCCCTTGTGTTTTCACGCGTCAATCTTGCCTTGATTTCACTTAAGCTGGGGAACTCCCTCCTAATGGCATCCTCTACTTCAGCTTTGTCCGTGACGCAGTCGAGGTCCCTGATTTCCAGGGTGGCCATTGGTTCGAGCGAGGCAACCGTTGCCGCATCTCCAAGAACCCTTTGAACCGCGTCACGGAATGCATCTTTGTTTGTGGCCTCTGGCCCGAATTCCACCAGCAAGCCACCGGTCCGGGTTGGTCGAACTGCTTTGATGGCAGTTTTGGTGTCGTCTGGCTTGACCGCTCCTTTAATTTCACGGAGGACATCTGCGTAGGTTCGGCCCTTAGTGAGTTTAATAAGCAATGCCTCTCGCAAGGCTTTGCGCCGCGGTTTGCTTTTTGTTTTCTGCGGTATATCGGGGGGTTCTTTGTTCTTTTCGTGGTTGAGCTCTTTGTCTGTTTTTTCTAGGAGTAGCTTTTTGGCCGCTTTTTTCGCTGCCTTGTTTCGCACCACATGAAACTCCTCGCCTGGAGTGTCAACTTCGTTTATGGTCTCGTCCTTCCTCCTTTTCTCACGGTTGCCTTCAATTGGGCTACCGGCCATTCTTTTGCTGCTGCTAGGACCCACTGATGCCTCGAGGGAGAGCGTGTCTTTTTGGTGCTTTTTGGTTGCAAGCCACCTCCGCCTGTAGTGCGTTATGCGGCCAAAAAGCTCCTCCAGTTCAAGAATGCCATTCTTGACACTCTTGCCTATGTTTTTCTGCACTTCGCAGGCAGCCCTCAGTTGTTTGACGATATTCCCCGCTTTCCGAGTAAGCCGCTCCTCTTCGGCCCGGTCAAGGGCGATTGTGTTATTTGGCGCCACCTCTTGGGGAGGCCCCCATTTCCTAGTCCTTTTGCTTCTATCGCTTGGGTCGCGTTTGAAGTGGCGTCGGCCAACGGCAAAACTTCTCCCTCCCCCAGTCTTTCACTGGCCTCCGTTGGTGTCGCAGCTTGATCCGGATTGTGTACGTCTTGCACTGGGCGCTCCGGGGTGCGCATAGTCCTTCTACTGCGCCCAAAGGCCGCAATGATGCCAGGTTGCACAACGCACTCTGCCTTCTTTCGTTCGTTAGTCCGTCTGTGGTCTGTCTCCGATGATTTAACCTGTGATGTTGACTTTGACAGTGTTTCTGGGGTTTGCTGCCTCCCCCCGCAATCGGTGACTTGTTTTATCGGTGTTCTTGCCAACAGCGTTTTTTGCCTGAAAGGGTTCTCCGTGCTAGCGTCCTGTTTGCTTGTGGTTTCATTTGTTTGCTCCATTTTATTGGGTCCCCCTTCGGAGCCGCTATCTCCGTTCGTGTGTGTAGTCGCCTTTTTGGTCCCATGGTTATCTTTGCAGAGCAGGGAGGCCATGCGAGGGTTAGCACAAGCCCTTATGGGGACAAGTGCTCAGAGCCAGACTAGCGCTAATCGGGAGTCCGTCTCAACCGAACCTACACCACCAACCCAATGGTGCGAACTTCGAACGTACTCCGAGGCCTGCCAAGGTTTTAACAGGACGGAGACGGTATGATAGTTGAATTGGAGCCGTTCACACACGAGTTTCACCTCGGCGCTACTGTGCAAAGCAACTAGGTCCAAACCATCACATCCGCCAGCCCAAAGCGTCAATTCCAGTTCGTTGTCCAAAGCGTAATCCAGATGCAATAAGAGGGAACCTCACGGCACCCCCCATATCCTCGGGTCCGTGGGGGCGGCACTCCCCAAAGAATGCTAGCCTCCAAGAATGTTCTTGTCGACCGGCTTTCTCCCTGCGGGAATTTCCTCGGGTACGTGGGGGCGGAACTCCCCAAAGAATGCTAGCCTCCAAGAGTGGTCTTGTCGACCGGCATTCCCCCTGCGGAGTTTCCTCGGGTACGTGGGGGCGGAACTCCCCAAAGAATGCTAGCCTCCAAGAGAGCTCTTGTCGACCGGCATTCCCCCTGCGGGGGAACAAAGAAAATCTTCTTCAGTGACGGGGCACACCTTCACCTTAGTGGATTCGTTAACAAGCAGAATTGCCGCATTTGGGCAAATGAGAGCCCACAAGTGATTGTTGAAAAGGCGATGAATCCACAAAGAGTGACTGTTTGGTGCGGTTTATGGGCTGGCGGCGTCATCGGGTCGCACTTATTTGAAAATGAGGGCGGCCAAGCAGTTACCGTGAATGGCGTTCGTTATTGCGAGATAATAACGGACTTCTTGTGGCCGGAAATAGTGGTCATGGACCTGGAAGATATGTGGTTCCAACAGGATGGTGCCACTTGCCATACAGCCAACGAAACAATGGCTCTTTTGCGCGAGAAATTCAATGGCCGTGTTATCTCACGTCGTGGCGATGTTAATTGGCCGCCACGATTATGTGATTTGACATCGTTGGTCTTCTTTCTCTGGGGATATTTAAAAGAAAAAGTGTATGTCAATAAGGCAAGAACAATTAAAGAGCAAAAGGATGAGATAATTCAGTACATTGACGACATTGAACCTCAATTATGTCTCAGAGTCATTGAAAATATGGAACATCAGATAGAAGTATGCCACCGAGAATGGGGCGATATTTTGTTTCACACATAATTGTCATAGATCCTTCTATTATAATAAAAAATATTAACATATTTCTCTAAAAAAATTTTGTTTTATTTACAATTAATATCGTCTGCTTTGGTTGGATCACCCTTTAGATAAGTAAATTAAAACAAATGATGCCTGATTTTACCCAACAGTTTTGTTCTTGATAATGTTATCAATCTGCATTTCACTAAGTTATCTAAATTGATTCTTTATCTTCCTCTCTGTGAATCTATTGCACTAAATTGAAAATCTTAAATAATAAGACCTAAAGAAAAAGATTTAGGAGCAATTTACAATACATCTATAAAAAAAACTAAAATGAATTTATATCTGACCATAGTGCGTAGACTATAAACCCCAAACGAACTCACAAACTCGCTTATCATCCAAGACTATCATCTAGCTAACAGCAAAATGTTTTGCCTGTAATGTATATCCATCAAATTCTGCCGTACTTATCTTGCTTTTAATGTACTCATCATCTATAAGTGCCTAGTCACCTAAATACCATTATTTCAGTTTATTTTTACATGCAATTTAGAACTATTCAAATATATTTTAGAAAACACTCACTATCTCTTCCGGATTACCTTAATATTTTTAGTTACCATTTTCACTAAAAAGTAAGTTTTAAGTAAAACTCCGATTTAACGTGATTTGGCACAGTGATTGATGAGACTCTAAGACAAATATATTTTAAAATAATCCAAAATTAAATGCATAAATTCAAAATAATTCAGAAAGTGAGTGCAATTTGCTATTTCAGCAGCAACTGAAATGTTGAATATTTTTCATTGAAACGTTTAAAATGGCTTAAATTCAGAGCATTTATACCATAAAAAAAATTTTTCAAACAGTGTTTTGACTTTCAAAGTGGAGGCCAACAAAATTATTTGCATTTAAAAATAAGGGAACCTACAAGAAATTTGCCTCTCCGGCTGATGCTGCCAACGGGATTGTTAAATATAGACTAGAAACGGTTGCCACGGGAGTTCCATGCCCGCAGGCGGTTATAATTTCATTTGATTTGAGCCTACGTCTTTTCTTTATGTCTCGTGACACTAATCGGAGTACCGTTTATAAAGGGTGATTCATTATGAGGTTTGATTTTCAATAGGCTTTTTCTGACAGAACACACGTGACTCCTGTCAAACTGTAATGTAATTTTTATTTAGTATTATTTGGTAAATCATCATGAAAAGACGTACACCGCAACAATGTTTCCAAATTGTTCAGGTATATTAAGAAAATCAGCGTGGACTTCGCATACAGCGAGAGAAACAATGGACTTATTGAAAAATAATTTTGTTGAGAACCGAATTTCACGTTTTGGACCAGTAAATTGGCCTCCTAGATCGTGTGATATCACACCTTGAGATTATTTTCTTTGAGGTTACATGAAGTCTCTGGTCTTCAGGGATAAGCCAACTTCAATCGACGCTTTGTAAGCTAACATTACTCGTGTCATTCGCGAGATACCGTGCGCTATGCTGGAACGCGTCGTCCAAAATTGGACCCTCAGAATGGACCATTTAGGCGTAGTCGTGGTCAACATTTAAACAAGATAATCTTTAAAAAGTAAATGTCATAGATTGTTCTTTCGAGTCACAATAAAATATGTTATATAGAATTCAACTTTATGTCTTTTTAGGGTATTGTAAAATTATTTTACAATACTCTATTAGTTTCGCGTCCTGTCTGTCCGTCTGTCCGTCCGTCCGTCCGTCCGTGTGTCACACCACTTTTTCTCGCAAACTACATAAGCTACAAACATAAAATTTTGTAGGTAGGTGCAAAGTGATGCCCTCTTCAAAATTTCAATACGAAAAAAAATTTATAAGGCCTTTAAGGGGGGTCTCCCCATATAGGGGAGTTGCCCCTGAAAAAAAGTTTTCATCGCATGTAAGCAATATGGATATCAAATGAAAGGTCTTGATGAGAACTTTTCAAAACAGATCTTAAAATGACAAATTTTGCTTCGAGGGGTGCAGGGGAAGGGGAAATGTACGAAAATTTTGTGTCCCCCCCCCATCTTTGACCCGAAAAATCTGAAAAAAATCATGAATATAGACCTTTATGAGTACAACAATAACAAATACAGGAGAAGTCGAAATTCACTCAACTTTGTTAGTAATAGTATGATTTATCGATTTTATGTTTTCTTGAATAAAATCTTAACGGGTCCCTTAAACTTAATAAAATTCAGATGACTATCAATAAGATTAATCTATCCTGAAAGTTTCATAAAGATCGAATGGTATTTAATGAAGTTATAGCGATTTGAATTTTCCTGTATTACTATGGAACAATATGCGCTGTATTACTATGGAAACATATGGCTATGGAACAATATGCGCTTTTTACTGACTCAGATACTACAGCTTTGCTAGGATTTGCATGAAAGTTTCAGGAATGATAGGTATCATGAATTCCTTTGAGAATTGGCTCAGCTAGCGGTATTAGTAATCGTAAAGCAAAATAGTGGCTGTTTTAAATGCGAAGATTGAATAATTTTGAGTAATTTTGCCCCAACTTCAACGTTTAAAGCGCATGCTTTTAACACTTGATTCAATTTAATGAATGGCTGACCTACAATTAATACTCATACGTGAAACAAGTCGAGGAGGCAGGAGAGAGCTCCTAGCAAAAGGGCTTTGTAACCATTCTAGGATGCGAAAAAATTGGCCATGAATCGATGATTACAGTACAGGGGAGTGGCCGCTGAAAAAAAAATTTCATCAAAGGTAGCCAATATGAATATCAAATGAAAGTTCTTTATAAGAGCTTTTCAAAACAGTATTTGAACTGTCAATTTTTCCTTCACAAGGGCAACAAATACCTTAGAAGTCGAAATTCAATCAACTTTGTTAATAATAGTACATTTTATAAATTTTGCTTTTTAGGGTTTTGTAAAATAATTTTACAAAACCCTTCTAAAATCGCGTCCTGTCTGTCCATCTGTCCGTCTGTCTGTCCGTCCGTCCGTCCGTCCGTCCGTGTGTCACAGCAGTTTTTCTCGGAAACTACTTAAGCTAGAAGCATCAAATTTTGTATATAGGTGTAAAGTGGTGATCTCTTTAAAGTTCAACTACTAAAAAATTTTATAAGGTATTTCAGGGGGGTCTCCCCATGTAGGGGAGTGACCCCCCGAAAAAAAAATTTCATTGAAGGTAGCCGGTATGGGTATCAAATGAAAGGTCTTGATGAGAACTTTTCAAAACAGGTCTTAGTTTGGCAAAGTTTGCTTCGAGGGGCGCACAGGGAGGGGAAATACACGAAAAATTTGAGTCCTCCCCCCTCGCGACTGGACACCTGTGATCCGAAAAATCTGAAAAAAATCACGAATGTAGGCCTTGATGAGTACAACAACAACAAATACGTGAGAATTCGCAATTCACTCAACTTTGTTAGTAATAGTATGATTTATCGATTTTATGTTTTCTTGAATAAAATCTTAACGGTACCCTTAAATTCAATGAAATTCAGTACACAGATGTCTATTTATAAGATTGATCAACCCTGCAAGTTTCATAAAGATTGCATTATATCTAGCGAAGTTATAGCGGTTTGAATTTTCCTGTATTACTATGGAACAATATGCGTCGCGAATGGACATCTGAAATAATTATCAACAGACCTACGCTCATGTCAGAAGGGTTTTGTATTCAATTTTCAAAATGCAGTCACCAGATTGAGTAAAGTCAAGAAGCATATCAATGACGATTTTATTGGAGAAACTATGAAATTCGAAGACCATACTATTATTAACAAAGTTGAACGAATTTAGACTTCTGAGGTTTTTGTTATTGTTCTACTCATAAATATCTCCCTTGATAATTATTTCAGATGTCCATTCGCGACGGAGGAAACACATTTTTCATGTATTTCCCCCCTGTGCCCCCACTGAAGCAAAAACTGACAGTTTAAGAACTGTTTTGAAAAGCTCGCATGAAAGCTATCATTTCATACTCATATCGGCTACGTTTGATGAATTTTTTTTTCAGTGGCCACTCTCCTGTACTGTTATCATCGATTAATAGCCAATTTTTTCGAATCCTAGAGTTGTTACAAAGCCCTTTTGTTAGAAGCTCCCTCCCGCCTCCTTGACTTATTTCACTTATGAGTATAAAGTAGGTACTCAGCTTCAGTCATTCATTAAATTGAATCAAGTGTTCAAAGCATGCGCCTTAAACGTTGAAGTTGGGAAAAAATAACTCAAAGTTATTCAATCTTCGCATTTAAAACAGCCAGTATTTTGTTTTACGATTACTGATACCACTAGCTGAACTGATTCTCAAAGTTATTCATGACACCTATCATTCCTGAAATTTTCATGCAAATCCTAGCAAAACTGTAGTGTCTGAGTCGGTAAAAAGCGCATGTTGTTCCATAGCCATTTGTTGCCATAGTAATACATGCAGCGCATATTGTTCCATAGTAATACAGGAAAATTCAAACCGCTATAACTTCGCTAGATGTGTACTGAATTTCTGTGTACTGAATTTCATTGAATTTAAGGGTACCGTTAAGATTTTATTCAAGAAAACATAAAATCGATAAATCATACTATTACTAACAAAGTTGAGTGAATTGCGACTTCTCACGTATTTGTTGTTGTTGTACTCATCAAGGCCTACATTCGTGATTTTTTTCAGATTTTTCGGATCACAGGTGTCCAATCGCGAGGGGGGGGGGACACAAATTTTTCGTGTATTTCCCCTCCCTGTGCGCCCCTCGAAGCAAACTTTGCCAAACTAAGACCTGTTTTGAAAAGTTCTCATCAAGACCTTTCATTTGATACCCATATCGGCTACCTTCAATGAAATTTTTTTTCTCGGGGGGTCACTCCCCTACATGGGGAGACCCCCCTGAAATACCTTATAAAATTTTTTAGTAGTTGAACTTTGAAGAGATCACCACTTTACACCTATATACAAAATTTGATGCTTCTAGCTTAAGTAGTTTCCGAGAAAAACTGCTGTGACACACGGACGGACGGACGGACGGACGGACAGACAGACGGACAGATGGACAGACAGGACGCGATTTTAGAAGGGTTTTGTAAAATTATTTTACAAAACCCTAAAAATGATGATTATAAATGAAGAAGATTAAAGTAACGTAGAGTCCTTTAAATAAAAAATAACTACGCGTCGAAAATCTCGGGCATTTCGGTGGCTGAAATAATGGTATTTTGAACGAAAGAGGAGGCCTCTGTGCTTGTGGTGGACAACAAGAACCTCATATTTGCCAACTTTGCTTCTAGATGTTGAAAAGCTTCAGGTAGTATGAAGTCCGTTTCCATGCATCGATCAAGGTACAAAGCATCCGACAGTATGGATGACCATTTTCCACCGTTTGATCCCATGCGTAGGTTTGAAACTGATTTAAATGAGTGAACCGATGTGGCATTAAATTCTCAAAAATTACTCCTTTTTACGGAGTCTAGAAATTGGTTTTCTTTACTTTTAAAGATATTTTCTTAGTATCCGGTCTCGTTCTGGAACTGAGTCTATTTTATGAATGCCTTTAGACTTTGTTAACGGGTGTATATAATGAAAACCAATGAATCTTAAGAATTAGCTATTGGCTTTTGACACAGAACATTTACCTATCTCAAATAATTTTTATTATATAGTGTTATTTTCCTTAGAATTATTATTTTCATAGCTCATTGCAGTTTTTTGGCTTCTGCTTCTTGAAATATTTAAGAAGCATTAGTTCAATAAATTGCTAAAGGGCATATACATATGTGCCTATGTTTCAACCAATCAAATAATTTGAAGGCTGCTTTAAATACTACCATAGAAAACTAACAGCAGAATTGATATTTTTGAAAGTTTTTCATTATAACCAGCGGAAAATGCATTTCACTCTCCACAAAGAGCACCAACTGTTCAATATCACACGCATCAAAATCTTTCTAGAAATATCTTAGTTTAGACGTAATGGATGTTACCTAGCGAGGTTACTGTTATTTTCAATGTCTACTCATTAAGTACATTACAAGATTATCTTTTCTTACCAAACGCTTGAAATAAGTTTGATTTAAAATTTTGAACTCTCGACAATTTATTCATCTTGACATGCAGCGTAAAATTCAATATTACTCAATGACGTAGTGAATGTATTTGAAAGACCTCCAGTAGCATAAATTTACCTCTTCGTATGAATGCAGGTAAACTCGAATTGCGTTAATATGAAAATCGATTAAAAAAGTCAAGATCATCTTTTTATCTTCAACCGTAGGCCATGATCAATGCCAATAAAGTTATGATGAACTTGACTTCACTTTTTTATCTCTGTTATAACAAATTTCGGCAAGTGGTAAGATTAACAGTGTTTGGCTTATGGAAGAAATGCAAGCGCATTTGAAACCAAACGCCCAAAATATTTGTTAATGAAATTGACATAAAGCGTAAATATTTATGATTTTTAGTCGGTTAGTGCTGCACGTAAAATATCTGCCGCACATGACGTTTTGATGCTTTCATATGTAAATTGAATAGCGCTAAAAGATATTATATATTCGCACTTTAGTAGTTCCTGTGCAGATTTTTCCGGCAAAAAATTAGACAATCTTTTTCCGGCATCATAAGGACAAATGACGCGCAAAATGAGATAATCTCTTTATTTGCCTTCCTGTGACGGTGATTTTAATCCTTCAAGGAGCTTTGGTAAGGTATTTAGTATGCTAAACGTACAATAAATATAAAGGAGACAAAGTAGAACAGCAATTCAGCTAATAAATGATTCAAAATAGTGCTAACTAGACGTTGTCGTTATTATTTCAACACTACAGCCTTGAACCTCTTTGTCTCCCTGTAACAAAACACCAATATATCGTCTAGATAAATGACACAAATGTTATTGATATAGTCACAGAGTATGTCATTCATAAGCCTTTGGAACGTCGCTTGGCATTCTTTAAGCCAAAAAACATTCTGACATACTCGTATAATCCAAACAGCGTTACAAATGTTGTTTTTGGAATGTCATTAGGATGAGCTTTGATTTGGTGGTATCCCTTGTCCAAATCAATCGAACTGAAATATTGGGCTCGTCCCAGTTCATCCAGGATACTGTCTATGTTTGGAAGTGGATACTTTTCGTCAATCGTGTTTTCGTTTAATTTACGATAATCTACGCAAAGACGAAACTTCTGCCGGCCCGAATTGACAGCTTTTTTTAGCAACAATCAAAATAGAGGAAGCGTATTTGCTATTTGATGCACGGATTATACCGTGCTGCTCCATTTCTTGGATCTGTTTCTTAACTTGTTCTTCATGTTTGAAAGGAAGCCTGTAAAGTTTACCGTGGATTGATTGATCGTTCGTTGTTTTAATTTCATGGCAAATGGAATCGGTATCGGTCAAGTCGTCTCCATATTTGTAGATCAGATGCTCGAACTTCCCAAGTATGTCCTTGATATGCCCTTTTTCTTCCGAATTCAAATGGCTTAAATCTATTTCTTTACTATCGGACTCAAGTTCAAAACAGTCAAAAATTATCTTGCTGTCAAACGAAAAAATGGGAATTTGGCTACCATTATAATAATTCGAGATTCTCATATAATTCTCCATTTATTTGTTTCGTTCTGTGATATAACCTTGAAGTAGTTTAGTTAACTTGGAATATTTTTAATTTCTCACTTAACCAAGCGGCTGGGCCGCAGATAATTTTGGCGAGGATTTTTAAAGTCCACGAGCGCCATGGTTTCTAAGTATTGGTTTTTAGTTCAACAAATTTTCACAATCGCTACAAATCGCAGCGGTCCCGCAGCAAAACACTTTGGTTGCGCGTCTGGTAAAAACTATATATTCTTTCAGATTATTTTACATTGGTATTTATACATAAAATTTTTTACAAGCTAAATATAAAATATATGAATTTATTAGTCATAAATTGTACTTGTATAGATTTTTAAAAATGAACCAATTTGTAATTCGTTGTTCATGTAACCAAAACACTTCACCACACCTGCACCCACATGAATCATCCCTTCACATAGTCATGCACTTGGTTCATCGACATGCGGCCAATATTGACCTATACCTATATTGAATCTCAAGTGTCGCGTGCCGTTATTAATGAAAGGGAAAATTAGATTTCAGTTCACGTATCAAGTGTGAACGAATTTCCTTAATGAGTCTACGTATGAGATTCATAATCCTTTGGTTACATTTTAAGGTATGAATTTAATCGGTTTCATACTCAAAATATTTATGTTCATTGTATATTTGATATATTCTTTGAGCTTGAGTGGAATTTTTTTCTATTGCTTTTATTGCTATGGCTTAGGATTGCAGTAAATTAGTGCTGGGTGATAATCATTACATTAATTGAGTTATTAAGTGGTGCTTATCATTCAACAATTGATGTAATAATGGATATCAGTACACCATTCTTAAGAATCAATAATTTATTTTCAAAATCTATGTTCCTGCAAGGGATATTGTATGGTTTACCATCCAAACTGCGCTTATACCACCTGGTCGCGCCTTTTGGACTTTAATTGAATTCTGACGGTATACTCGTTACAATGCGGTCGACAAATTCAATAGTTAAATTATAAATAGTCTATAATTTAATTTTTATTCTTTCAAATACTTTAAATTTGCTACAATCAACTCTATTAGAGTAGAGCCTGTGTCAATAAGACATGCATTTTTTATGTTGTCGCTGGTTAAATACGCAAAGATCTTCGTTTCGAATCCTAGTTGAGAAAAAACTCGGGCCCGATATATTCAACTTCTTCCCTTCGGATGTCTTCTGTCTATTTCCATTGGTTTGGCTCGTTGATAAGCGTTTCTAAATTGATTGGACGTATTAGGAGTAAAATGCCGATATTGACCGGGAGAATAATGTCGTTCTTGTCTGTACTAATTTTGATTAATATGTCTATTTTCTCCTGCTTGAGGATTTTTATATCTGAACTGATCAGAATTATTGCATTGAAACAGGATTATCCTTGTGAAAGTTGTCGTTTCTGTGTGAGTCGTTAGCATGAGTTGGATGTTTGGTATTTTGTTGGGATTTAACGTGTTTGTTAGGGCGGCTATCATTGTGTCAAACTTCTACCCAAATAATTGTGGTTATATCCGACATATGAGTATGGAATAGTTTTTATGGCATGGATGTCGAATACATCCTTCACATCACGTGAAAGATTCCCTGCCACCAGTTGTTTCACAGGGTTTATTAATAATATTGTTACATGTACAAATAATTCTGCGAGCTACTGTCGCAATTGTTTTCACAATCATTAAGAACATCAACAAATGAATTGACTCGAAGCCACGAGAACCCACCAAGCATTATCAACATCTGAAAGTGAGTCACTGCCCATTCATTCATGCTGGAATGTTCCCGCTTATTCACCAATGTACGAGAACTGAGTTGAATGATTAGAGACCCTATATAAAGGCGAGCTGAATGAATGGGGGGATTCATTCGACCGCGATAAAAACTTGCGATAGTGTGAGGAAAGCGAATTGAAAAGCGATCAAGTAATAGTGAGGTGATTTTGAGAAGACAATTGCGATAGAAATTTATGGACAAGTGGAAGGTAGAATTTTTAATAGTGAAAATTAATGTTGTGAAATTGTTAGTAAAGTGATTGTGCATTTTTAACGAATTAAATAAACTCTTTTAATTTAATTTAAAAGACATTGCGTTTTCACTTTCCCGGGACATTAAATTATTGGCCGCGAACCATAACACGCGACATTTGGTGTCAGAAGTGGGATAGAAAATTTCGGAAGTGAAAACTTTTAAACACTTTTTAAGTGCACAATAGTGAAATTTAACGTGGAAACTGGTGGAAAAATAGCCGAAACAATAAAAATGCCAGGAAACTTGCATCTAAAAATTAATGGATTGACCATAGCGGAGCTCAAGGAGGAGTTGGAACAGCGGAATCTGGCCACACAAGGTACAAAGGCCATACTGATTGCACGCTTGCGTGACGCGATCGAGTCGGAAGGCGTGAATCTAGATTCGGGTGAGCCCTCAGATGCGGAAAAAGGTGCAGAAGGTGGAGAAGTAGAAACACCAAAATCAAAGGAGCCAGAAAATGCGCTGATGCAAATGTTAATGCTGATGCAGCAAGAGCTGCGACAACAGTCATCTAATTTAACTGCGAAGCTGGACAAACAAGCAATCGAAATCAAAGCAGACATCAAGGCAGACATCACACAGAAGCTGGAGAAACAGTCAACCGAAATAAAAGCGGAGCTCAGTCATCTGAACAAACAAATTAAAGGCGTCGAGGAAAAGGTTGACCAGGTCGAGGAAAAGGTTTACCAGGTCGAGGAAAAGGTCAGCCAGATCGAGGAAAATGTCAGCCAGGTCGAGGAAAAGGTCAGCCAGGTCAAGGAGAGAATCAACCATGATATGGAAAACATGAAAAAGGAATTGGAAGCAGTAAAGGCAGTAGTAACTACCTTACCAGTCCCACTTACAACCGCAGCGCAAAGCACATCCAGAAATGTGCAAGCACCAATATTCGATGGGCAAACGGTCTGGAGTATTTACAAGACCCAGTTTGAAGCTGCCGCAAAGGCGAATCGCTGGAATGACCAGGAACGAGCAACTGCATTGATTCTTGCTCTAAGAGGCCCAGCTGCTGAGCTTTTGCAGACGATCCCCGTTGAATTGCACTCAAACCCGAATGCTATAATGAATGCGCTCGACATGCGTTATGGAGACGATCATCTAAAGCAGATTTATCGGTCACAGCTAAGGCATCGGGTGCAGAAGTCTGATGAAACCCTACAGCAGCTAGCCCAAGACATTAAGCGACTGGCACTTTTGGCTTATCCAGCCTACGACCCAGAACATCGAGATGATGCGGCGACAGAAGCATTCATCAGCGCACTAAAGGACCCGGAATTGCAACAAGCCGTGCGTTTAGCTCAAAAGCAAACGGTTAAGGATGCATTGGCTTACAGTCTGAACTTTGAGGCAGCGAAAAATGTGACTCATACCACTGCCTGGGTTCGTGAGGTAGTGACAGACGAGTGCAGGTGTGAGCGCGGGGAAATTTAGCGAGACGCGCATGTAAATGGTGCGCCTAGATGCTGGAATTGCGGAGAGAAGGGGCACCTGCAAAGAGACTGCAAGAAGCGAAGAAAACCGAGCTATTGTCCAGGGTGTGCAGCTAGAAGGAGATCCAGACCGAGTCAGGAGTCCAGAATGGAAGCCCTTCAAACAGAGGAGTCTGGAAACATGTAAGAGCCAACTTCGTGGGGCAGAGGTTGGCTAGGAGGATCGACGTTCCCAGCACCACCATCATCGTGTCAAGACTACATCGTGGAGAAGCGGACTTATGCCTTCCGGGTCAAGTTGACGGAGAACACTGCACCATAACAATCGACTCTGGTGCAACCCGATCGATTATCCGACCACACCTAGTTAGACAGCAACAACTTCACAAGGGCAGAATTTTCTCACTACGGACAGCTACGGGAGAAACTGCACCTGTTCATGGAGAGGTCAACCTCCAGATACAGTTGGGAGACCTTGTGTTCCGACATAATTTTCTGGTCGCGAACATTATGGATGACTGTATTCTCGGAATGGATTTTCTGCGAACACATGGAATCATGTTGGATTTGGGCAAACGGGTATTGAATGGCAGAATGTCGAAGTACTGATGGAGGATCCCAGCGTCCAAATTCCCAAGATGAATGTAGTGGTATGTACTGACACTGATGTACCGAATTTTTCCGAAAGCATTGTATGGGCCAAGCTTGATGGTGATTCTGGAGACCACCGATCTTATCTAATAGAGCCAACGAAGACGTCCGCATTGCGCAGTTTGATTGTAGGACGAAGCCTTGTAAGATCTTTAAGGAACGGATACGTGCTAGTTTGAGTCCTTAACACCGCAGACTCAACCACGAGCATCAAAGCGGGAGAAGTCATCGGCAGCTGCCAGCCTGTTTCCACCATCACCTCTTTGGAAGCTACTCACGACCATCATTGGAGCAGGAGACACAGACAAAGCCCGGGAATTCACGTCTGCAATATTGAAGCAGGTCAAATTGCCAGTGCAGCTATTCAAACGAGCCTCTGATCTGGGCACCAAGTACAGTGACATCTTCTCAACAAACCCGGATGACCAAGGCCGAACGAGTATGGTAACTCACGTCATAGATACACAGGGAGCCAAGCCGATTCGACAAGCACCGAGACGTCTCCCCATAGCCAAACAAGGAGAAGTGAGCGCGCTGATCTCGGACATGGAAAAACAAGGCGTTTTTGAACCTTCTGTCAGTCCATGGGCCGCGCCTGTAGCTCTAGTAAAGAAAAAGGATGGTAGTACTCGCTTTTCTGTCGACTATAGGCAGCTTAACGACGTCACTAAGAAATATAGTTACCCGCTCCCACGCACCGATGACATCATGGACACTTTAGCCGACGCAAAATAGTTTTCTACACTCGATCGCAAGAGTGGCTATTGGCAGGTAGAAATTGACAGGAAGGACCGAGAGAAGACCGCACTTTCAGTTGGGACCGGATTGTGGCAATTTGTGGTGATGCCGTTTGGGCTTTGCAACGCTCCAGCTACTTTCGAACGCCTGATGGAATACGTGCTACGTGGCCTAACCTGGAAAACCTGCTTGGTGTACCTAGATGACATCATTGTTATTGGGAAAACGTTCGAAGAGCATGTGCGGAACTTAGAAGAGGTTTTTTCCCGATTGCGACTGGCGAATTTGAAACTTAGTCCCGACAAGTGTACCCTTTTTGCAGCTGAAGTAAAATACCTGGGACACGTCGTATCAGCAGAAGGGGTCAAGACAGACCCTGAGAAAATTGAAGCCGTGAAAAGCTGGACAACACCAAGCAACAAGCGCCAACTACGAAGTTTTCTGGGTCTGGCAACCTACTATCGAAGATTCGTCAAAGACTTTGCCAAAATAGCTAAGTGTCTCCATCAGTTAACCGAGAAAAATCGTCCGTATGTCTGGAATGAACAATGCCAGGTAGCCTTTGAGACCTTGAAGGAGAAGCTTTGTGAATCACCTGTGCTGGCATATCCGAAACCCGGAAAAATGTTTGTAGTTGACACCGATGCGAGCAACGGCGGTATTGGAGCTGCACTCTCCCAGCAGATTGATGGCGAAGAAAGAGTCCTCTCGTATTACAGTCGAGTTCTTTCAAAAAGTGAGAGGAACTACTGCGTGACCAGGAAGGAGCTATTGGCTATAATAGAGGCCACCAAGCAGTTCCACAAGTACCTATGTGGCCAGAAATTCGTTCTTCAAACGGACCATGCATCACTGAGATGGCTGCTCAACTTCAAAAACCCCGAGGGACAAGTTGCGAGATGGATCGAAAGATTGCAGTCATACGACTACGAAATTGTTCATCGGAAGGGCGGAGTTCATGGAAATGCTGACGCCCTATCCCGCCGTCCATGTCCAGCTAACTGCAAGCATTGCCAACGGATTGAGGAAAAGGAACCGCCCGTTGATCTGCGATTAATAACTGCGGAATTCAATGAAGGTTGGTCATCGGAGGAGATTCGTAACGCCCAGTTAGCCGATGAACACATCGGACCATTGCTCGTATGGAAGGAGACGACTGGGCGGCCTGAGTGGAAGGACGTTTCAATGCATGGCGCAACCCTGAAAAGCTATTAGGCACAATGGAACTCCCTTCAGGTGGAGGGTGGTATACTCAAGCGGAAATGGGAAACGGCGGATGGCAGCTCCTATAGGATGCAAACTACCCAAAAGCCGAATCAACGATGTGGTTAAGGAAATGCATGAAGGATCCTCGGGAGGCCATCTTGGTGTTAACAAGACCTTAGCGAAATCGCGGGAAAGGTTCTACTGGCTCCACGCTCGAGAAGACGTAGAGGACTGGTGCCGCAGATGCACCATTTGCGCTTCCGTCAAAGGTCCAAAGCGACGACTGAGAGGACAAATGCAAACCTATAACGTGGGGGTACCGTTTGAAAGGATTGCTGTTGACACCTCAGGTCCCTTTCCTGAATCCGAATGGGGAAATCGATACACGCTGGTTGTAACCGATTATTTCAGCAAGTGGCCCGAGGTTTACCCCATTCCCAACCAGGAAGCAACTACTGTAGCTGAACAGCTAGTGTTAAATTGGGTCAGTAGGTACGGTGTGCCTTGCGAACTACATTCGGATCAAGGCCGGAACTTTGAATCACTAGTTTTTAGCGAAATCTGCGAGCTGCTGGGAATACGGAAAACGAGAACAACACCGCTGCATCCCCAATCCGATGGAATGGTCGAACGTTTCAACGGCACGCTCAATAAACACCTGACCAAGATGGTTGACGGGAACCAAAGGGACTGGGACCGACATATCCCACTATTTTTAATGGCGTACAGAGCTGCCGAACATGCATCGACGAGCCAAGCCCCAGCCAAAGTCATTTTTGGAAAGACTATTCGTCTGCCAGCCGATATAAAGTTCGGAACACCCCCTGAGAAACCCCAAACGATCTCGGAGTACGCAAGTGAGCTAAGACAACGGTTGAACCAGATACATCGGACAGTGCGAAAACACATTACATTAAATTATTGGCCGCGAACCATAACACGCGACAATATATTGAAGGTGTTTTTTCTATTATCTCGATTTCATAAATAGCATAAGCGTTTACATCTTTTACAATTTCTCCCAATTTTCTATTTATGTCTACAATACAACTTACTCTTAGATTTGTGATTCTCCACGATATGTCCTTGCAGTTTAAGCTAGGCCGAAAACGTTGAATCAACAGTGTTCTTGCTGCTTCTCAGTTTGCTTAATGATTATTTAGCAGAAGGTCTTTTGCACGTCCGATGATTTTTCCATTGAAAATGATTTGCCAAAGTTGAGATTTTTGATCCGGATCCATCCCGTCCATTTGCGTGTTTACTGAGTTGATAAAACTTGCGAGCTCACTAGGAGCTCCTTCGAATGGTGTCAAGTATTCGATTTCCGCTCTCTCAAAGTCAAAGTCAAAAGCGCTTTATTGAATACTAACCGTTATAAATTTTAAAAGAGCATAAAGCAAATTCTAAACAATAACAATACAAAAACTTAATGGCCAAAATGGCTCTCTAAAGTTATACGTTATCAGTTAAACAAATATTATCAAAAAAACTATAGCAAACTCAAATTAATTAAGATGATTACTTATGTTATGATTTGATTGGAAAAAGGAGAAAAAACCAACGATCACTATCCTAAAATTATATTAAATTTCAACACAACAGTGAACTTTGATCCTACACCTAATATGTTATAACGTAATTTTAATAAAAATTCAATCAAAAAAAAATTTTATTTTATACTAAAAAATTCTATTACAATATTCCTAACCTACGCGTTTTACCTTATCTCTAAACCTAATATAATAAACATAACATATACCTAACCTGTACCTAATTTTTAACTGAAATGAACAACAACACTAAATGTAGCAATAATGAGCTGAAACTCAAAAACAAAATAACGAACACACAAAAACTGAAAATAAACACGAATATTTTAGACATTGTCATTCAGCCACCAATACCTAGATTGTCCCGACTTAGGTCCATCAGCTTCAACGAATCTAGCAAATCCATTGGAATTGTTGGTCTTGTGAACTCAAATTCGGAGGATATTTTATCTTCTTATCGGAGGCCCATCGATATTGTGATATATGACTGGGACGCCGTCAGAATCAAAAATATATTGATTCATGTCCAAACACACGAATGCTTTTGGAGGAACGAAGCCAGTAGCGAGGCAAGTCGCAATATACCTATCTGTAGGGTGGAACGGCTGTGAAATCCAAGGGTTTTCACTCACAGTTACAGATCTTGCGATATGATGCCGAAGAAGTTTCAATATTAAAAATATCGACTCTCGTCACTTCAGCAGTTTGATAAATTCTTCTATTCGATATAGAATGCTTCCAATCCGTCTCAGGCTTTCTGTACAAACCAGTACATGCACGAAGACATTTCCTTTCGAAAACTCAATTTTTCCATAGTAGTAGCACTCTGGTTGTACCAGATCTGACATCCATATGTCAAAACTGGTCTAACCAGGGTCTTGTAACAGATAATTTTGACCTTTTGATCAATGTATTTAGTGCCTTACTGAGTATGATTTTCACAGATACTGAGCGAGATGAACGCTGAGGTATCGAACACAGGATATATGTGGAACCCGTTCTGAACTACCCTCACCAGTCATAATGTGGCAATCCTTCCAATTACGTCTCAGGTCTTGACTGGCCCTCTGTAGTCTTGTCCGAAACAAGATTGTTTTGCACTTCTACGCATTGATTTTCATTCGCTAATTGTTGGTGTACAGCTGCACATAATTGAACATTTTTTGAAGCTTGCTCTGAACTATTGTAGCTTTTCGGTCTGCCTTATAGATGATCAGAACATCAGCAAACGCTACCAATGATCGTGTTGGCGAGACATTGAAATCAAAGCCGTTCAGTAGCTTGCGAATGAATATTAAGAAGAGCAGAGGGGCAATAACTGTTCCCTGCTGTCGACCATTCAAGACCTTCAAGTCGCGCATTGTCATGAGATTTCCATCAGTTAAAAAAATGATTTCCCATATAACATATTGCACATCATGGCGACAAGGTGTCTTGGGAACCTATACTGAAGGAGTTTAAAAGTTAGTCCATCTAACCACACCGTATCGAAGGCTTTCTCGATTTAATGAGATGCGCTCCAACACATTCTCTGTTGTTTAGTTTCCAACAGATGTCTGAGGTTACTTTCGTGATCGCGTGTATCATCAAATGCCTGCCACGAAAACCACATTGGCAATTCGGTATCAACTTACATTTCTCTATGTGGGTGTTTAATGCTTTGCTCAGTATCACTTCAAACACTTTGCTGATGTTAGGCAGCAAGCTGATCGGGCGATAGCTTTTCTTCAAGATCGGAAATACCTTAGCTTTTTCAACTCATTTGGTAAATATGAATTGCTTAACATGTTGTTGAACAAGATGCAATAATTCCTAATAGTCTTATGCTATATACAACGTCGTCAGTTGTCTAAGCTCCGCCAAGTGTATACGGCCAAGCACATACGCCCATTGTCATTAAAACATGTACTTGTCGACCAACGGCAAGCGTAAAGTCTTCATAATCCATACCATTAGCGACGACGACCATGTACATAAGAAGCTTCGGGGTGTGCTTATAGAATTATCGACAAGCTACGCCCATTGTCGTCAAAGTATGTACTTGTCGACCAACGGCAAGCGTAAAGACTTCATAATTCGATCTGCATAAACCACAACATTAGCGACGACAACGACCATGTACATAAGAAGCTTCGGGGTGTGCTTATAGAAATATCGACAAGCTACGCCAAGTGTTATACTGCATAAGCCATAACATTAGCGGCGACAACAACCATGTACATGAGAAGCTTCGGGGTGTGTTTCCAGCGGAGTGACACTGTGCTAAACCCTGCCTTCAAACCATTTATTAAATTCGCCGCAAAGCTTCACCATGCGAGTTGGTGAGAAGTGTGCGGAGGAAGAAGTTTACGTGGAACGAGAACGCACGTTTCAACTACTCAGCGAATTTAGGGCGAATTGAGGCCGCAAGAATCGTTTAAAAGGCAATTGATCGAGCGAGAAACGGCGAGTAGTAACAACAGCGGTTACGGTTTTGTACGCGAAGTGTATTCCGCCGCGAAGTAATCAGCGAGGCCAGAAAGTATAACGAGTTCCGGTGCAATTACACGAAACCAACACAACAGTTAGATGGTGAGGTGTAGGCTTGAGCCGCGAACCTCATCCGGCTTGGATGCGTTTTTACGCTGCGTAGCCACCATCGATTAATTCCTACTTTCTTCCAGGCATCCTCCGTTCGAGTAGATACAGTGTAGAAAGATGTTAAAATAATTAAAGAAGTGTAAAAGTAATTGATTTAAAATATAAAATAAAACTAAATTGTTTAATTATGTAATTCTATTTCTTTTTGTTGATCTGGTATTGAATGGACAGAGTAGCAGGTAAGTGGTAAATGAGGAGTTCTTTCCCCGGGAGCCTTGATGATGTATATTGGATACACATCAAATGTGCTCCCAGTTCATACCAGTATACATAGGGTATACTGGTTATGTAACAAAATTGGCGCAGCCGGTAGGATATCGGTTTTGCAGAGACCACAGTGTAGTGCGCTGTGTAGCAAATTTAAATGGGCAGAAAAATCCATGCACTCAGCCGATATCTCAAACCATTCAACTCCTGTAAGACACCATTGCTACTCATACTGTCCATCAAACTGGATCAACCTTCTTTAAAAAAAAAATCAAAAGATAATGTTCATTATTTAAATATAATAATATCAATATTATTCAAACAGTCCATCAAACTAGATCAGCTTTCCTAAAAAAAAAAATCAACTAATAATTTTAATCATTTTAAAAAAACAAAAATATTGTATCAATATCCCCACATCATAACAATGCTACTAATACAGTGCATAAAACTAAGTCAACCTTCTTAAAACGAAAAAAAAAAAATCAAATAATTATTTCAATCATTTAAATAACAAAAAGAAAGTATGAAACTTCACCAGTCTTCCTAAAAAATATGGGATCATGTTAATCGTTTAAACAACAAAAATATAATATCAGTTTAACGTTACTCATACTGGTCATCTACCCAGATCACTCCTCACGAATAAATAATCCTATTGATCATTTAAATAATCCTATTGATCATTTTAATAACCAAAACATAATATCAACATTCAAATATAATATTATTTCTACTCATAATATCCATCAAATAAGACCAGTCCCAAAATCAAATAGTCATCTTGAACATTTAATTCTTCATTCATTTACTCCCCCATTCATATATCTTAAATTTCATCTTTCTTATCTAAAGGTCATTCAAATTAACTACTAACTCGTTCAAACCCATCGTAGAATTTATAAAGATATAAAGTTTCAATCAACTTACATTCAAAACACAAAACATTACAAGTAAATATTAAACACAAATAAGCAAAACGAAAACTTAATAGCAAGCAAACAAACGCGTGCCATTGTTATCGAAATATGATACCACTTATCACTTCAACTGCTTGGACAATACGCGTACCCACATGCATATTAAAGTCTTATCTCTTGAATTGAATGAGCATTCGAATTAACTGAAGCATAATTAAAAGAGCAAACAAAAACAAACATTTAACTGCAAATAGAATAGATAGACATCTGGGCAATATTTTTAAATGCAATAACATTGAAGAGCAAACTAAATTAATTAACTGCGCTACATAAATACAAAGAATAATTTGCATGAGAACGGCAATTTCCCAACGCAAATAAACATGAAACTAAGTTACACTGAAACAATTTAAGTATGGGAAATTTGAAACAGCAGAATTTTAGAACATTACAATAATGCAAACGATTTTACCCCAAAACCAATTATCTCTTTCAAGTTCCACTGCAATTCACTCTCAAACCAAATTCACATCCAGCACTAAATGTGCCATTTCATAATATAAAGGAAACGGGTAAAGTGGCAGTCAAGTCGGTAAAACCCCGGCAAAACTATCAGCAGGCACGCTTTGTCGATGTCTAAATTGCACGATCACTGGAATGAAAACCAGTTGATTACACAACAGCCTCTGAGCCGTCGACGTAAACTGTCGGCGGACACGCTACTTTTAGTAAATCCCTAAAGAAATACATAATAGCCTCTGAGCTGCCCGATTTCAACTTTCGGCAGACACGCTACATATAGTATTAAGTCATATGCAAAAGAGACATCAATTTACCATCCAGTCGTAGCCTCTGAGCTGTTGATCCAAAAGGGTTTACAACACGCTATCAATCATGTACCCTTTAAATAAGCCACTACGTTTCCTTGCACAATAAATACCTTATATAACTGCTAACTGTTAGGAAAAAAAGTCACAAATAAAACTCCTGTAGAAAGCGCAAGACAATTCAAAGCCCACCCATTTCCCACCCTTTTACTTTATATATGGCGACAATATCAAATAGCGTCTTAGGAGATGTCTTTAAGTTGCTTTAAACAATCAAGATCGAGATCAAAAATTTATTCACGGCTAATGAAGTGACCTCGCACGGCACTGTACTGTCTTCCAGTAAGGTCCAGGACAGCATTATGCCAAACTAAGTAGACACACACTAGGGAAAAATTAGACGGAACACATATAGGGTCTTGAATGAAGGTCGAAACTATATGTTCCCAAGCCCATATAGTGTTAGTGTCTCTCCTTTTAATTTCAATTTAATGAAACAGATCATCATCATTCACAACTCATACAATATTTCTATACTTAGCAAAAAACCTTCATAATAAATAGTAGATTCCAACTTATAAATAATCCTCATCTATTTACACATACTGCTGAATACATTTCTAATAACCCTCCCTTTTTTTACAACTACAAATGAATAAAAAGTATGTAATTTGCAACGATAATTAAATGCATATACCTCAAAAGCTCTTATAGCATGGATGAAGTAAAAGCCATGCATTAAGCCGACTTAATTAAAAACAAATGCTCTTCAAGGCAACCACGAATAAGTACATACATATCATATACGTCACATACTTCCTAGCAATCAGCGCATGTAAAAGCTACAATACATGGCTTCATTCAATTATCTCATGCATCATTGCAGAAGCAATGCTAATCATATCTTCAAAGCTCGTTAGCGGCGAGCAAAAACAATCACATAAACCTTCAATCCATGACTCCCATTCCCAGGGTTGCAGGGTAGCCCAAAAGCGCAAGCACCCAATCCCTCACATAGTACCCAACCCCAAAACTCCATGCATCATCCCGCCCGTTCCTTTCAACTAGTCTAGTTATAGCAAGAAAAAAAAAATAATGGAAAAACAGAACGTAAGAAAAAGGAACAAGAAAGAATTAGAAAAAAAACCCAAAAAGTAACCAAAAAAAAAAAAAAAAAAGAGAAAAAAAAGGGGCTGAGTTCAAAATAAAAATACTAATATAAAAAACATTCATAAGCAAAAACAAAAAAAAAAAATTACAGAAATATTAATAAATGTTATAAACAAACAAGACGCTGGTACGGAAAAAAAACGAATTTCAGACAAAGAATGCTATAACTTTGTAGAATCCTATAATAAACATCCGACCAACTAACAACTACTAATCAAGTAACAGCTGTGCACTGGTTTGTTTTCACCTCGCACACGTTAAGCATAAAGCCATAATTTCGGCAGCGAAGCTAATGCCTTTAGAAAGATACAATTGACTAGCAGTGAATTTACCTATGGTCTCTTGCGACGACCCGCCAGATCCAATTCGCACATATGTGGTGATAAGCGCAGTACGTTCTTCCCTGATAACGAACTTCAATGATCGTGCGAACTGTTCAGCCAAAAGCTTAATCATTATCACACCATATGAAGCAAGTAAGCGAGCGTACCTGACAAAATTCCCAATCCCGATGGAAACCCATGCGGAAGCTTTGGTAAGGTAGCATTCGCTGCCACCACAATGGAAGTTTTTCGCTCGGCTGAAATAAGTCCGAAGCTAGTTAAGCGATTGGAGTGAACAATCTTATCAACCATACGGGTATGAGCGAATAGAATGCCGTCAAGCTTGACGTTCTATCCCTACTAAATATCCACACATTCCATCCCATTAAAAATTAATTCATAACGTTCCGCCTACATACTAACAAAAAAAAAATCCCCCTAAACTATTGGCACAATAATTAATATGTACAACTTTAAGAAAGCTTAGTTATCGTATTAAATAAAATTAATTAGAAACTATAGTAATGTTAAAAGCAATAAGAAACAATTATGTAAACAATTTAATAAGTTAAATCTGAAATATTCAAAGTAAAAAAAAAGGAAACAGTAAGAATAATGATATTAGTAGATATAAAAGAACGTTAATCGAATAGAAATTGAAAGTAGCAATGAATATAAAGACAAAACCAAAAAGAAAAGGAAAAGAAGAAAATAATAAGTGCCGTTGCACCTGCACCGTTCACACTACATCCTCACTAACGCTAACAGGTTAATTTGCTAACACCTGTACTACAACCTAGTAACGCACAAATAGGTAAACCAATAATATACAATTCTGATTTAAAGAAAAATCGGTAGCAAATATGGAAGTTAAAGGAAAATGTACTGTCTCATAAAGTAAAGCCGATTAAAAGTAATATTGAATTCCGGCATCCCTCAAATGAAAAATAGTTTTATATAAATAAAAGTTTTATTCTCAAGAAAAAACGATTTAGGACCGGAAGAAATGTTCAGTATATTCTTCAACATTAGAATCGAACGTAACATAATTCCATTATTGTATATCAAATGAAATATTGAGTTGTTAATTTATGCTTGTATAGAATCAAACCAAACACAAACCTGCTTGACTCAAAGTTGTATCAAACAAAAACCTTTGTGAATAATTATACTGATAAACAATCAAAAAAAAAAAAAAAATATATATATATACATTATCAATCCACGATTATGTAGAACCAAAAGCGATCTTAGCTCACTATATTAAAAGAAATACTAAGTATCAGACAAAACATCAATTTATAATTAACATATTATGTTAGTATCAAGTAAAAACGTAACCATACAGATTAGCGACTCAGGCAAGCAAATCATGAATCCGTAACGATATAAAATCAAAAATGAAGTAGTTTTCAATTGTAACGTTGTATTATGCCATAACATGTTAAGTAGCGTAAATTAGGAGTTCAAGATACACGAAATTAAACGGTAGAATTAAGCATGTTAATCAAGAACCAGCAGCAAAACAACAATCAACAATAGGCAGTGAGAAGTACAGCGGACAATAGCAATGGCCTTAGCAGCGCAAAGTACAACTTACGCATTAAGTAATTCGCATCATTGGAACGGAACAACGATTTACTTCACTCTCCAAGTACGTAAATCAGTCAAATCCGCCGGAGGAAATGTTATGCTATATACAACGTCGTCAATTGTCTAAGCTCCGCCAAGTGTATACGGCCAAGCACATACGCCCATTGTCATTAAAACATGTACTTGTCGACCAACGGCAAGCGTAAAGTCTTCATAATCCATACCATTAGCGACGACGACCATGTACATAAGAAGCTTCGGGGTGTGCTTATAGAATTATCGACAAGCTACGCCCATTGTCGTCAAAGTATGTACTTGTCGACCAACGGCAAGCGTAAAGACTTCATAATTCGATCTGCATAAACCACAACATTAGCGACGACAACGACCATGTACATAAGAAGCTTCGGGGTGTGCTTATAGAAATATCGACAAGCTACGCCAAGTGTTATACTGCATAAGCCATAACATTAGCGGCGACAACAACCATGTACATGAGAAGCTTCGGGGTGTGTTTCCAGCGGAGTGACACTGTGCTAAACCCTGCCTTCAAACCATTTATTAAATTCGCCGCAAAGCTTCACCATGCGAGTTGGTGAGAAGTGTGCGGAGGAAGAAGTTTACGTGGAACGAGAACGCACGTTTCAACTACTCAGCGAATTTAGGGCGAATTGAGGCCGCAAGAATCGTTTAAAAGACAATTGATCGAGCGAGAAACGGCGAGTAGTAACAACAGCGGTTACGGTTTTGTACGCGAAGTGTATTCCGCCGCGAAGTAATCAGCGAGGCCAGAAAGTATAACGAGTTCCGGTGCAATTACAGGAAACCAACACAACAGTTAGATGGTGAGGTGTAGGCTTGAGCCGCGAACCTCATCCGGCTTGGATGCGTTTTTACGCTGCGTAGCCACCATCGATTAATTCCTACTTTCTTCCAGGCATCCTCCGTTCAAGTAGATACAGTGTAGAAAGATGTTAAAATAATTAAAGAAGTGTAAAAGTAATTGATTTAAAATATAAAATAAAACTAAATTGTTTAATTATGTAATTCTATTTCTTTTTGTTGATCTGGTATTGAATGGACAGAGTAGCAGGTAAGTGGTAAATGAGGAGTTCTTTCCCCGGGAGCCTTGATGATGTATATTGGATACACATCAAATGTGCTCCCAGTTCATACCAGTATACATAGGGTATACTGGTTTGTAACAATAGCAACCTCAGGCAAATGTCGAAGAAATATATTTGGAACATCGTCAATATCATATGATTTCTTGTTGTTTATCTTGCCAAATATGAGACACAAGTCTTCATAGCTGACAAAGTAATCAATAAGATTCAAGCTCGGTACGAGGTCAGATGTTAATGCTTCATTGAAATGAAGAAGAGATTCACCGTTCAGGCTTGATTCGAAGTTGGCAACTTTTGCTTCAACAACCTCTGAAAGTATTTGATTTCCTCTCTCAGGGTTTGGTACATGAACCAACTCAAAATGAGTTCCAATCAGGGCAAGTCTATGCAATCTATCACATATAATCCTGTTTTCATTTCAATCCGGAGTCGTACAATCAATTTCGATATTAGCCCTATCGTGAAGATTTATCTCATCACTAGTGACTTCAAGATTCGATACCTTCACTCGAGACTTCTTGCGGAATAAACTGTTCACTTTTACGAAAATGCAATCTGGGTCCTGTGGGCTAATACCTCAGTTTTTCCCTCCATTGATTGTTGACCCCACTGCTGAAGTATGAACGCATTAAGTTCCGGACTAATTTCAACAAATACAACGAGGAATGGTTGTAGTCTAAAAATCACGGATAAATATTGTTAATGTGTGTAAGAACAAGGCTTTTCAATCTTTCAAACCTTGCAATGGTTGGCGTATTCCATATTGTTTCGATGTTTTATCTTGGAAACTACTTTCTCAATCGTTTCCAATGTCAGCTTCCCTAACTTCGACAGATAAAGATCTCTTTTATCGTTAGTTAAATTCTATTCATTTGGAACCATTGAGCAAGCGTTGCCATTATCAGAAGGAGGACATTGCTTTTGGTACTATCGATTAAACTTCTTTTGAAACTTTCCCCAACCCATGCATTGCAAATTGAGCGAAAGCTTTAGCTTTGTGGTTGCACCAGTCACAGAGAGATGGCATTAAACACATTAAACTGTTTTTGCTGTTGAACTTTGATCTTTTGAATGGTAAATTGTCTTCATTATTTTAGTTGGTCAGCAATAAAGTCAGCATAGTTGCAGTTGAACTAGTAATTGATTGATTTATCAATCTGGCTGCGTACTCAAGGCATCAGCCCGAGTATTAGCGTCCCAAGGCTTTGTGCCCGGGGCTAGCAGTTGGATTATAATCAATTGATTCGTTAATATAACTGCGTGCTCAAGGCGTCAGCCCGAGCAACAGTTAAAGCTTAAATAAATAGATTGGTTTCTTCAAATTTCGTTTTCCCTCTGAATAACTAACAAATATAATTAATGTAGATATAAATGGCAAAAATTTCACAAACTCCGTTAATGCTCGAACTTTATACGTCTCTGTAATAAATTAATTATTAAAAGAATTCAATAGCAAAATATGTTATTAATATTAGTATAGTCAACTGAACGTGTAATGATATAACCAAGCAAAGAATAAAATAAAAATTAAATCATTAAACAAAAGCACCTTTTCACTGATCTAGTTGACATGCATAAAGTAGCAGGAAAGTTTTATGCAGGAATATCTCTCTCTCCCCGGGAGCCTTGATGTGTATATAGGACACACATCATATCAAGCACCCAGCGCATGCCAGTATACATAGGGTGTACGAGTATTGTGCAACAGAGGTTATGATTGCTTTGTACTTAGGTTTGTTATGGGGAAAATTTAACTCTTGCATCTTGATTTCGAGGGCATCCTCGATATGAAACTGGATGACCAAATATACCTCTTCTTCTTTTGGCTCCATCTGAGCCAATTTGCATTCACCGGGGGCATGAATATGTTTACATTTAACTCAGCGCTGGTGCATGGCACAATTGGCAGCCGAATGACCGAATCTTTGACACCTGTAACAATGTTGACCTCAGTTTTTTGGAGGTATTCCCACCTCACAACTCTAAAGTTTAAGTACCTTACCTATTGGAGGGCACTCGGACTGCTCTCGTTGGAAATTTGGACCAAATAATATGGTAATATTTTAACTTCGACAGTTTATCTCCTTGTAGCAAAATTTTTCACACAGATGAACTTAACAGCTGGTGCTGCTCCCTGCAACATTTCAAGGAGATCAACTGTATTCTCCCCACAGTCCAAGCCCTTCAACAGGAAGGTCTGATTTTTTTCCGCCTTTGCGTGTATGTGAAGTGGGGAGCTTTGACACTATTAAGAGCATCTTTCGCTAGCTTGAGATCAGCCAATGTTTTTGACTTAATTATGAGTTTATTAGTGGTCACTCTCTTAACTTCGAAATTGTCGATCTTATGTTCGGCTGCCAATAGCCGAACTATATCCCCTCCACGCTGCCCAAAAACATTAATCGGAGGAGAACCAGCAGACACACCAGTTGGCTTCTTCTCCTTATTTCTTAATTTTAAATATTCAATAAAATTATTAATAATACCTATGTTATCGTGGCACTGCATCTCGATGTTCATTTCGTCATTCATCGCAGCAAGTGCCGCATAGTAATTGGCGCTACCGTTTGCCCCTTCTGCGCTTAGTATGGTTTCAGCATCATGGATTGATGTCTTGTTCGTATCTTGTAATTTTGCTTCATACGTTTGAGCCTATTGGGTGGCTACTGTTTTTTCGTTGGTCTTGTTTGTTGTCGCTTCCTTTTTCTCATTCTTCTTATTTGTTATCGCTTCTTCTTTGCCGGACGTATTCTGTGGCTTCATCACTTTTGTTTTGTTCATATTTGTTAATGTCCGGATCATGTCTTCCAAACTTTGTATTCGGAGCTCAATCTCATCATATTGTTTAGTAACCTTTGCGTTTTCTCCGGTTACTCTTTCGTATTCTTCACTTGAAAGCGTGATACGCTTGTCATGCTCACAGCTGTCTTGATAGTTTTTCCGATTCATGATTTTTTCATTCGTCGTATTAGAAAAGCCTGGCCCTGTGTCCCCCAGTGGTGGGAAGCCGTCGGGCTCTTCCATACCCCCGGTGAAAAAACGTTTCTTCTTTTTTGATTTTTTTTAAACTTTCTCGCAAGTAAAATCAGATACTCGATAAGTTGTTCGAATAGTTCGTCGATGTAATAAGTTTTTTTCTAAAATTAATTTCAGCGAATTAAAAACATATCTACACGCAACGACTGCTAGATGTAGAATTATGTGGAAATCCTTCCAAATATGTTTCAGGTCTTGATTGACCCCCTGCAGAGTTCAGCTCCCCAAACCTCTATTTCTGATGAAAACCCTCAATCTGCTCCAGAATTATTAGTTGATTTATACACTAACCCCTTAGAGGTCACAGATGTAATTTAGTCACTGAATTCTAGCAGCAAAGTTGGCCTTGATGGAGTCCCTAACATTTTTATTAAATCCTTCTCCTCATCCTTATGTATTCCCCTTGCCTATATCTTTAATTCAAGTCTCGAAAGGGGTACTTTTCCAGACTATCCATCCATAAAGCGGGTGCCCACTTGCAGGCCTCTAATTATAGAACCATTTCACTTCTTTCGTGCTTTGGAAAAACCCTGGAACGCATTGTTTACTGTAAACTTTACAATGTTTTGCCCCCTAACCTTTCCGAAAATCAACATGGATTTGTAAAAAGACGTTCTACCGTAACCAACCTTGGTGAATTTATCAACACATTTGGAATCATCCTTGACAAGTTGATGTGATTTACACTAATTTTGCGAAATCATTTGATAGTGTGGATCACAACATCCTGATAGACAACCTCCGCCATTTCACCATTCAGGGATCTCTTCTTTCCTGGATTTACTCCTTCTTTGTTCATCGTTCCTGCACATTTATCTGTAATGGATCTACGCCCCGCCTTCTGGTGTTCCACAGGGATCAATCTTAAGCCCACTTCTTTTCAACCTCTTTATTAATGACTTCCCAGCTATCTTCACATCTAAGCTCCTTCTATATGCTGATAACCTGAAGATATTTCGAGTCATTAATTCAATACAAGATTGCCGAGCTCTTCAGGATGACTTAAATCTTTTGTCCTCTTGTTATCATAGAAATCGACTTCAACTTAACATCTCTAAGTGTCTTTCCATGACCTTTACCAATAAAACTTACCCCATTCAATTTTCGTACTATATCGAAAGCTCAGTGCTCTTTTTGGTCGAGAGTTCAAAGGTTTAGGTGTGACTTTGGATTCTCATTTGAAGTTCAATGTCCACGTTATTGAAATAACCAAAAAAGTTTCTCGGATTGTGGGCTTTGTCTTACGTTGCTCTCAAAGATGTCTCAATTTTCAAACCTGCGTTCGGCTTTTCGTCATGCCGGTTCGCCCAATTCTTGAATATGCATGCCAACTATGGTTCCCGCATCTTAATTATCTCGTGGCGGCGGTTGAATCTGAGCAGCGCAGGTATCGCCCTTATGATGATCACCTGAATTTCCTCGGTCCACCCTTGCTTCAGGTAAGGAGGCAATTTCTCGACCAATGCTTCCTATTTAAGTTAATGAGAGGTATGTTATCGTCGAAATTAAACAACACCATTAGCATACGTCCCGCTTCTTGCACTAGGTCGTTGCAATGCTATGCTATACCGTTTGCCAGAACCGTATCTTACAGTCACTCACCGGTGGTTTGCATGGTAATAGCCCAGTCATATTAGGTAAAAAAAGGGGTCAACCTCGGAATGAAAGATAATAAGCTGCAAATTGGTATGAACCTTTGTTTTGTCATTCTAAATGTTGTCTCAAAAGTCACAATCGTTATCGTGTTCCCGTCTCAAGATATTCAAGGTCAAAGGTCACAAAAATCGGTTTTTCGCGAATATCTGGCTTCCTATCGGTTAAATGAGATTTGCATTTATTATAAAAGTTGTAGGCTATAAAATTCCCTACAACTTTTGTTTAAACTTTTTTTTCATACGACCAACCGTTTTGAAGGTAGAGCGCGAAGAGTGCACATCGTACAGTCATATACGGCCTAATGCAAGGTCAAGCGTGAGTTATGGTTATCAGTACGTTATAAAGTCAATTATTTACTTGGAAATTATAATTATTAAACAATGCCTATTATTTATGTACTAACTATTAATTATTTATATTTAATTAAAGTAAGTAACTTGATTATTTATATATAATTATTCATATTTAACTATTTAAGAATATCGGGATCATATGTATTTTCTTCATCGGGATTACTTGGATACAGTGAAGCGTTGAGGCAAGCTTGTCCGTTGCACTGGCCGCAAGCTAAAGAACATTGTAGCCCTGATTTTCTGCATCCACAGCGGGAACCACAACCATTTTTGCAATTGCAAAATATTACGTCAACACTTCCACCAACAAGTGTAGCAGCTCATCAACACATAAAACGTGTCTACTACCAGATTCAAACGTGGTTAGGGAAGGACTTAGAACCTAAAGAATGGGGCTGGATGCTTGAAAATGAAATCCTGGAGCCCATACGAACGTTATTACCTCCAGCACCAGCCGAACAAGTGTTGACGTAATATTTTGCAATTGCAAAAATGGTTGTGGTTCCCGCTGTGGATGCAGAAAATCAGGGCTACAATGTTCTTTAGCTTGCGGCCAGTGCAACGGACAAGCTTGCCTCAACGCTTCACTGTATCCAAGTAATCCCGATGAAGAAAATACATATGATCCCGATATTCTTAAATAGTTAAATATGAATAATTATATATAAATAATCAAGTTACTTACTTTAATTAAATATAAATAATTAATAGTTAGTACATAAATAATAGGCATTGTTTAATAATTATAATTTCCAAGTAAATAATTGACTTTATAACGTACTGATAACCATAACTCACGCTTGACCTTGCATTAGGCCGTATATGACTGTACGATGTGCACTCTTCGCGCTCTACCTTCAAAACGGTTGGTCGTATGAAAAAAAAGTTTAAACAAAAGTTGTAGGGAATTTTATAGCCTACAACTTTTATAATAAATGCAAATCTCATTTAACCGATAGGAAGCCAGATATTCGCGAAAAACCGATTTTTGTGACCTTTGACCTTGAATATCTTGAGACGGGAACACGATAACGATTGTGACTTTTGAGACAACATTTAGAATGACAAAACAAAGGTTCATACCAATTTGCAGCTTATTATCTTTCATTCCGAGGTGAAAGCCCTAATATGACTGGGCTAAAGAGACCATCTTAATCTCCAGTTTGGTCCTCCTTCTGGCTCATTTGGTTCATTTAAAAGCATGCTACGGAGAGTACTATACGAGCAATAATTGCTTTTCTCGTTAATTTTACATAACTGTTAAATTTAGATTAATTTTTACTTTACATTTATTTTAAAACTTTTTTTTTTGAACACGTATTCTTATTTCTATTTTATAATTAGGATTACAAATTCTGTAAAATAGTGATGAATTAAGTAAATCAATAAATATGGACCAAACTCGACTACTTAAGGGCTACTTTGTTATTAGGGGGACTCCCTTAAGAAATTTTGAAATGTTTGATAAGACCTAAATTTTTTAGGGACCACCACTTCTGATCTTTCCACGAAGTTCGTGTTTTCTAGCTTCAATAGTTTCTGAGGAAACTTGCTGTGACGCATGGACAGATGGTCAGACAGGACGCGAAACTAGAAGGCCATTGTCAAAATTTTGTCATCAAGCCTTAAAAACATACGTATGAAACTGAGAGCCTGTTTTGTGATGAAAATAATTAAAAATATTTAAAAATACAAATTTAAAAAAAAAAAGTTGGTGTATTCTATGACTCATAAAGCTGCAGTGCAAAGGGCTAAAGCATAGTCACCGGATGAGGTGATCTAACTTGTCTCGACGGTAATACTGTTTATTGAAACGATTATTATTATTTAATTTGTTTAGGTCTTCACCTAATTTCATGCCATTATAATTTTCGCTAGTATCTACAATCTCCTTAATGTCACGATTTTTGCAACTGAAATCGCAAACAATAACACGAAACAATGGCAAGCTTGAACACACAACTTGCTAATAGCCGACGTGCTTCCTTGTAATGGCGCTTACTACACTCTATTTTATGAGTAGATCATGGATGAGGTTTACTATTAGGTTCAATGCAATCTATTTTAGCAAAGATAGCAACTGCTGGTATTTATATTTAAAATTGTCATTGACTTCAGATTCATCACGTTAATATTATTAGCGTACAAACGTCCAATAGTATGTATAATAAGGGTAGTTTGTATTCATAGCCAACAGAACAATTGGTGAAAGTTTCTCTAGCATAATTTGAATGCAAAATAGTTTATCTTTGCAGTGCATTAGTGCAACATTTCGGGAAGGCGTTTATGCCGCACATATGTAATTTAAGACAAAAATTATCAACAAGTCTTCGTAACAGATTTATATTTTGTTAGATTATGCCTCAAACGAGAAGATACGCATCAAGGTCAGACGGTTATAAAGTGAATACCAATCGTCTTCATATAGTATCACGTTCTCATATAGTAAATTTTTTAATTGTCCGAGTGAGTAACTGAGTCAGAAAATTCAATGTTAAGCACTGGCATCATGGGTAATTAATCAGTACTTAATGGCTCATAAAGAAAGTAGTTATTGCTTTCACAATAAAATGTAAATGCATCGCGAGAATAATCCGCGTAATTGGTCTTTTTCTGTGTACGCTTACATAATCTACTATACGAGTAGTATAATCAGCCAAAATGTATTCAAATAATCGTTTCTTGCGTTTGCACAATGGATATGACAAGTTTTAACTACTAAAAAAATAATAAATTAAAAACTAGAGAAAGATAATGAATATATTTTACATAAGTTGTAGGACCCTAATATACTCGTACGCGTATGATTACTCAAACAAGTGTTTTAAAAGGTTATTAGGGTTCCGTGCAGTCAATGCATAAATGGAACCCTTATAGGATAACTTTTAGTGAAGATGCGGGAGATAAATGTCCGAGATGGTCTGCTGCCTCGGCGAAAGAGGATGGTGGGATCCGCCAAGATTGACCTTGTCTGAGGACGCGTGAATGCGCTGGTAGGCTAGCATTGCGGTGTCGTGGGGCGGGTTCTTTTCCCCAGCACAAGACCCACCACAATATATTTTTCATTCACGAATTGAAAGGATCTAATGCGGATCGACTGGTGTCGACTCTGAGGTAACTTACTAAGGGTTGAAATTGCTTATAGCCAGCAACGAACTGGGCCGGGAGAAAACAGACGGACTTGAGCAGACTTCGCCGTTACCGGCGATAATTATGGCCCCCAAATAAGAGTGGGGCATCCAGGTGGAATATCCAAATGTAAGCGTGGCCATCTTTTCCATTTAAGTAAAAAACTTATACAAACATAATTTGTATGAACTTTTCCCTTAAATGAAAAATATAAACATGGCAAATTTATGTTATAGTATTATGTGAGGGAATCACATAACCCTATACCATAAATATTCCATTTCCGGTCAGATTTAAAATCCAAATGGAACCACCGAAATTCAAATATAACAATCCATCATTATTCCTTTATTTTCATTTGTTTTACTTGACAGTTTCAGATATATCGAGCATAGAGAAATCATATCACACACCTAATACATACGTTTATTGATAAAAGAATCTAACAGTCAAAAGTGGAGTGTACGTGTATTTGCACCTTTTCTCCAAATTGACTAAAATTTTGAGCTAAGTTATTGGGTGATCTTAATGATTTACAAACTACTAATAATTTAAAATTTCTATTTGTACATTGAAACACAGCAAAAGGTTACTCACCTACATCCTCAAAGTCAAAGTCAAAGTCAAAAGCGCTTTATTTAATACCAATCGTTATAAATTTTTAACAGAACATAAAGCAAATTCCAAACAATAAAACTATAAAAAACTTAATGGCCCGAATGGCTCTCTAAATTTATACGTTATCAGTTAAACACATTTAATGAAAAAAATACACTTGCAAATTTAAATTAATTAAGATTATTAGATATTTTTTGATTCAATTGGAAAAAGGAGAAAAAACCAACCAGCATTAATCAAAAATTACTTATACTACTAACACAACAATTAACTTATATCCTATACCTAATATGTTACACCCTAATTCTAAATAAGTTCAATCAAACAAAAAAAAACGTTACCTTATATTGAAACCTATACCTAATTTATAATACAAATAAACAACAATACTAGATGTAGCAATAGTGAGATGAATCTAAAAAACTAAGTAACGAGAAAAAGCACAAAAACAGAAAACAAACACGAATAATTTAGACATTGTCATTCAGCCACCAATACCTAGATTGCTCCATCTCAGCTCGACCAGCCTCAACGAATCTAGCAAATGAGTATCTCCATTGGAATTGTTGGTCTCGTGAACTCAGATTCGGGGGATATTTTATCTTCTTATCGGTGGCCCGTCGGTACATGTGATATATGATTGGGACGCCGTCAGAATCAAAAACATATCGATTCATGTCCAAATACACGAATGCTTCTGGAGGAACGAAGCCAGTTGTGAGGCAAGTCACAATATACCCGTCTGTAGGGTGGAATGGCTGTGAAATCCAAGGGTTTTCACTCACAGTTACAGATCTTGCGATATGATTCCGAAGAAGTTTCAATATGAAGATATCGACTCTTGTCACTTGAGCGGTTTGATAAATTTTTCTATTCGATATATAGTGCTTCCAATCCGTCTCAGGCTTTCTGTACAAACCAGTACATGCACGAAGACATTTCCTTTCGAAAACTCTTAATCTTTCCATAGTACTAGCACTCTGGTTGTACCAGATCTGGCATCTGTATGTCAAAACTGGCCTAGCCAGGGTCTTGTAACAAATAACTTTGACTTTTTGATCTATGTATCTGGAATGAAAGAGTCGCCGAAGGGCCATGACTACTTTTAGTGCTTTACTGAGCATGATTTTGACATGTTCAGTATAGTACAGATACTGATCGAGATGAACACCGAGGTATCGAACACAGGATTTATGTGGAACCCGTTCTGAACTACCCTCACCATCCATAATGTGGAAATCCTTCCAATTACGTTTCAGGTCTTGACTGGCCCCCTGCAGCGTTGTCCGAAACAAAATTGTTTCGCACTTCTGAGCATTGATTTTCATTCGCCAATTGTCGGTGTAGAGCTGCACATCATTAAACATTTTTTGAAGATTGCTCTGAACTATTGTGGCTTTTCGGTCTGCCGTATAGATGATCAGATCATCAGCAAACGCTTCCAATGATCGCGTTGGCGAGACATTAAAATCAAAGCTGTTCAATAGCTTGCGAATGAATATTGAGAAAAGCAGGGGCGCAGTAACTGTTCCCTGCTGTAGACCATTCAAGACCTTGAATTCGCGCATTGTTGTCAGATTTCCATCAGTTACAACAAATGATTTCCCGTATAACATATTACACATCATGGCGGCAAGGTGTCTGGGGAACCTGTCCTGAAGAAGTTTGAAAACTAGTCCATCTAACCACACCGTATCGAAGGCTTTCTCCATATCAATGAGACATGCTCCAACACATTCTTTGTTGTTTAGCTTCCAACAGATGTCTGAGGTTACTTTCGTTATTGCATGTATGGTCGAATGCCTGGCACGAAAACCAAATTGGCAATTCGGTATCAACTCATATTTCTCAATATGGGCGTTTAATGCTCTGTTGAGTATCACTTCAAACACCTTGCTGATGTTAGGCGATAGCTTTTAGGGCATGAAGATTCTTTTCCTTTCTTCAAGATCGGAAATACCTTAGCCTTTTTCCACTCATTTGGGAAATATGAATTGTTCAACATGTTGTTGAACAATATGCAATAATTCCTAATAGCAACCTCAGGCAAATGTCGAAGAACTATATTTGGAATACCGTCAGTGCCACATGATTTTTTGTTGTTTATTCTGCGAAATATGAAACACAAGTCTTCATAGCTGACAAAATAATCAATAAGATTCAAGCTCGGTATGAGGTCAGATGTTAATGTTTCATCGAAATGAAGAATTGATTGGCCGTTCAGGCTTGATTTGAAGTCGGAAACTGTTGCTTCAACGACCTCCGAAAATATTTCATTCCTTCTCTCTGGGTTTGGCAGATGAACCAATTCAAAATGTGTTCCAATCAGGGCAAGTTTCTGCAATCCATCACATATAATCCTGTTTCCATTTCTATCCGGAGTCGTGCTATCAATTTCGATACCAGCCCTATCGAGAAGATTTATCTCATCACTAGCGACTTCAAGATTCGATACCTTCACTCGAGACTTCCTGCGGAATAAGCTATTCACTTTTGCGAAAACGCCATCTGGGTCCTGTGGGCTAATACCCCTCAGTTTTTCCGCCCATTGATTGCTGACCTCACTCCTGAAGTATGAACGGATTAAGTTCCGGACATTCTTCGGGTGTAATTTCAACAAAGCCAACGAGGGATGGTTGTAGTCCAAAAATCGTCGATATATATTGTTGACGCGTGTGAGAAGAAGGCTTTTCAATCTTTTCAACCTTGCGATGGTTGGTGTTTCATATCCTTCCATATTGTTTCGATGTTTAATCTTGGTAACAACTTTCTCAATCGTTTCCAACGTCAGCTTCTCTAACTTCGACAAATAGAGATCTATTTCATCGTCAGTTAGATTTCTGTTATTAGGAACCATTGAGCAAGCGTTGCCATCATCAGAAGAGGGACATTGCTTCTGGTACTCCCGATTAAACTTCTTTTGAAACTTTCCCCAGTCTGTTTTTTTGAAATTCAACCGATGGTTTTCATGTTGAACTGGAATGAGGAAGAAATCATCCCTTTGATGATTGATTTCCATTACGATTGCGTTATGGTCGCTATCGTAAGGAAGCACCTGCAGTTTCCGTTGAGGACTATTAAAGCTGAATTCATGTCTTGCGTCAGCAATGCAGAGGTCCAAATATGAATTTGTCCTAGGGCATGTTGGGAACTCCGACCCATATAGGTTGCACCTGTATTCAATTTGGTTCTCTGTTATCCATGATTTCAGGAATACACCTCTTGGATTATTGGTGGCGTTTAGCCATGATGTATGCTTGGTATTCAGGTCACCGGCAAAAATATAATAACTATGCAGCCTGTTCAATTCGAGTATTTCAAACAAGAAATTGAGTTCCTCCTTGAACTTGAGAACAGTTCCACCAGTTGCATAGGCAGAGATAACGAAGAGGTTATCCCCACCTGGCAGTGAAATTTGATGACGGATACTTTTAGAAATTCAAAGTTTTTGAATTCGAAATATTTTGGAAATAATAGGGTCTTCTAACCAATATCCCGGTGCCACCTCCCCCATCACCTATTACCCTATCGTTTCTTACGAATGCAAAATCTTTGAATTCCATGGAATGCCATGAATTGAGGTGGGTTTCAGTGAGAAGTATGATGTCAGGCTTTTGCTTAACAACAAATTCAAGGAGATAATCACGTCGATGTATAGCAACGATAGAGTTGACGTTGATCGATATGAGGCGAAGCCTTTCCATGGGAATATGACTGGATGACAAGTTATTATTAGGCATTTGAAAGACCTAAACGCTGAAAAGCAAAGTTAATTTTTGAATCTTGTTTGTCGATTCTCTCCGATAAAGAATTAAGTTGCTGGTAAATTTTGAGAAGCAGCTCATTATTGCCACTTACATTATTTACATTATTTCCAGCATTTTCTGCTGATCCTCTAGCGGCGAGTGCAAATGATACTCCGGGCTTGACGAAGTTGGAAGGTATGATATTACGGTGTACTTGTGTTTGCTTTGGAGCAAATTTAACTTTTGCATCTTGATATCGGGAGCATCCTCGATATGATGCTGGGTGACCAAAAACACCACAGTTAACGCAGTATAATTTTTCTTTAGGCTCCGTCTGAGCCAATTTGCACTCACCGGGAGCATGAACGTCTTTGCATTTAACGCAACGATAGTGCATAGCACAATTGGCAGCCGAATGTCCAAATCTTTGACACCGGTAACACTGGTTGACTTCTCTTTTCTGGAGGCGTTCCCACCTCACCACTCTGAAATTCAAGTACCTTATTTGTTGAAGGGCACTTGGACTGCTCTTATTTGCAATTTGTACCAGGTAAAGTGGTAAATTCTTCCTTTCTATGGTCGACCTTCTTGTCGCAAAGGCTTTGACTGAAACAAAATTAATATCTGGTGCAGCCTCCTTGAGCACCTGAAAAAGATCGACCGTATCCTCTCCGCTGTCCAAACCCTTCAACAAGAAGGTCTGATTTTTTTCACTTTTTGGGGTATAGGTGAAGTGTGGAACCTCCCCAGAAATCAGCGCAGCTTTGGCTGACATGAAATCAACCAGTGATTTCGTCCTTATAGTTAATTTTTCGGCATTAACTCTTTTGATTTCGAAATTGGCCAGTTTATTTTCGGCTGCCAATAGCCGAACCATATCTTTCCCGGTTTGTCCGAACACGTTGATTGGCGGAACTTTTCCTGTCTTGTTGGATGCTTTTTCAGAGGAACCAGCAGAACTGCAGGCTGGTTTTTTCTCCTTATTTTTGTTCTTTAAATATTGAATAAAATTAACGTCATTATCTTGATTAAAATTACCTCCGATGTTTTTTTCGATTTCCATATCTTCGGTTAATCCCTCCAGCGCTGCAAAATAATTTTGGCTCTCGTTGGTGCCACCAGCACTTAGAACTTCCTCTGGATTTACTTGCTTTGTACTTTTCTTCGGCTTTGTTACCTGTTGCCATTGATTCTGTGGCTGCGTCTTTTGAGGCTTCATCCCTTTCTTGAAAAGATCCTTGAGAGACTGTATCTCTTGCCTTAGTTCATCATTTTCTTTCTGCAATTTGGCCATTTGTTGATTGTCCGCTATTATTTGCAGCTTGCACCCTCCATCTACGGAGTTTTCTTCGTTATGTTTTCTTTTGGTGATTGTCGCCAGTTTCGTATTCGTCGTTTCCCCAGGTTGCCCCAACGGTGGGAAGCCGTCGGGCTCCTCCATACCAGCGGCGAAATTTTCTTTGTGAATTTGTTTTTCGTTACCAATCGAAGTAAAATATTCGATAGAAATTTCCTGAGTCGATTACTTCGACAATATAAGATTTTTTCCTATAAAAATTAACTTCGGACTAACGTTTTTAAAAAATTGATTTAATTTTTGAAAACTTTTGACAGGAGCAATTTAAAATACGTCTATACGCAAAGACTACTACGACCCATCCTCCTAAAACTGTAAGTCTACTGCCTCACCTACATCCTCTCTGGGCGCCCGCTGACGATGTGGGCGATGCCTGGTAGAGAATCCAACAACTCCGTAACGTGTGATTTAATACTTCTATTATAATAAATTTTTATAAGTTGTAATTATATTAAATTTTCAATTAATTATAATAATTTATATAGACCTCGATACATAATTAATCTACTGAAGGCAACGATAACACCATCGAGAGCGATAATAAGGGCTCCAAGGAGTGGAATTAACATGTCATACAATTTTAATTCAATATTCACCGCTTTGGAACGTGTTGCATTGAGAGTGATTGTGAAGATCACCTTCAGAACGAAAAAGGGACAAACCCGGTTCAACCATGTATTGTAGTTCCGACATTTATAGTTTTAATCTCGACATTCTTCTTCCTGTGCTTCTATTTCAATTTATTCGCGAATTTTCACAGTACGTGAACTAACAGTGAATCTTCTCCTACGTGCCACAAGTCCCACTGTCAAACATGTGACATGCCAAAACACAGAACGATGAATACAGATGAACATTTAGATTTCCAAAAAAGTTTTGTCTTTGTTTGCTTTGTCACGATTGGTCTAGGAGGCTTAGCAGTCTATACAGAGTTTTGCAACATCTCGAAAAGCTATAGTTTATCGAAATGGTTTTTCAGCCACCGTATTCTTGCACTCAAGTGCTCAACGAGGAAATGGGGTGGGCTTCCTTTTTACTCTTACATTTCCTCCATTAACACCTTCTCGAATATTTCATGTAATTTTATATTTAGTATAATAAAAACGCAACACTGATCAAATATTTTTGAGTTCCACCATCTTGCATTGCATGTGCTATTGATTTGCATAGATTTTCGATTTACTAATATTAATCCTTGATTTATTTCTTTTACAAAAGCTTTTATAGACGAGTATACGCAAGAGAGGTAGGAGTTCTACTAGATAAATTGATGCATTAATAGCATTGATTGGGATTTTTATTACAAATAATAATTCTGGATTATCGTATGGATTAATTCATATACTGGACTCTGTTGATTCTAAATCATGGGGACAAAGATATCACAGAACTAAACACTTTCTGTTTAACACAAACACTGAACTTCTTTGTAAATCAATATTGAGTGTGATATCTCAGATCTAGTGGCGACCGCGTCAACTTATTAATATTCTTTTCCGAATCCAATGGCTAAACTCCGCGAACTACCGTTACTTGCTGCTAAACTGTTAAGCTCACATTGACACTCGTAGTGAAGGTGTCACGCCGGTGCGATCTTCCCGACCTCGCTAAATCTCAGCATAATCCCCCCCCGACTAAATCTCAGCATAATCTCTATGCTGCAACGGCAGTTTTTTCGCGCCCAAGCAGACTTTTCATTTGCTTGCCTGTCGTCCTTCGTATCGTCACCTGCAACGCTGAATTGACGAGCCAAGTTGGATGCATTCGGCAATGCAATACATGGGTAGGATGTATTATATCAGTTATAAAGTTAATAATATATAGAAAAGTTTAAATCATAATAAAAAGATAAATCTCATGAAGACTATCAATGTAAAGAAAAATTCAAGTTTGATATATAGCAAAACAATATAAATTTATATTTATGATAAAAAAATAGAAAAAAATTTTCTTTTTAAATTTTATAATTTACAAAAGTTTAAATTTGAATAATTAAATTTTTCAAATCTGCAATTGGAATTTCGGAACAGTGTTATGTCGATTTTCGGGCAGTCGGCTTAGGTGACTGTTCGATTACTACAAACTCGTGTATCTGGCTGTTCGTCAACTGACTAGCTCCTATGAAGGTCAAGTTCGGTACAAAAATGAAAAGGGATTGAAGAAAACGTTTTGCAAAATTTACGTCGTAACATATCAAATGAAAGGCATTGTTGTGAAGGTCTCAAACATATTTTTTCTATAATTTTCACGGTTTTTGTTTCTAAGATATATCAGAAAATAGATGCAAATTTACAATTTCCCTCATCATCATCTATGGTGCGAAAGCCCAAACTGGGCCTTGGCCTCCAAGATTAATCTCCTCCAATCATCACGGCTCTGCGATTGTATCCACTAGTTGTTTACTCCCATCAAGGTCAGCTTCTATCGTGCCTTCTCATCGAGTTCTTAGTGTTTTCACTGAACGTCTACCTTGTGCTCTACCCGTTAATGTTCTTTTGGGTAGCCACTTTTCTTCCATTCTTTCTAGATGGCCCACCCATTGCAATTTGCGTAACTTAGGAAATAGGTGGATCGTCAAAAAGTTCATACAACTGATCGTTGTAATGCAGTCTCCAATCTGTTCCTTGTTTCACTGGGCTGTCGATTTTTCAGAGAACTTTGCGTTTAATTACGTCCACGGCTTTTTTGAACTCGCAAGTCAGGGTCCATGTTTCACTTCCATATAACAGAACAGGTTTGACTAGTGATTTGTAAATGCGGAGCTTATTTTTCCTGTGCACCACTTCGACCTTAGAATGGGAACTACGGAGTGATATGCTTTATTTGGCATCCAATCTCGTCCTTTTTGGTGCCTCTTCTTTTCAGATTGGCTTCAAGGTAGACAAAATTATCCACACTTTCAAGGTTTTTGTCGCCTACGGTCAGGTTTTGTCGAACAGGAGATTTCTTCCTCGTTTGCATCATGAATTTAGTTTTTAATTCATTAACTCATAGGCCATTTGCTTCAGATTCTAGGCTCAAAAATGCTCCTTTCGCATCGACGATTTCACGTGCCATAATATTGACGTCATCGGCATATGCCACCAATTGTGTAGACTTGAACATTAGTGTACCCGAGGTTTCAGCTGATGTCTTCCTAGGGACGTGTTCCTGCGCAATATTAAATAAGTTTGGGGCAAGTCCATCCCCTTGTTTTAAGCCTGATTTTGCTATGAAGCTGTCCGTTAGTTCACCATTTACCGTAACCTGGGACTTTGTGCTTAGCATCGTGACCTTGACCATGCGGACTAGTTTTGTTGGGATGCTAAAGTCAAGCACTATTTTGTACAGTGCATTTCTGTGGACACTGTTGTATGCTCGGTTGAAGTCTACAAAGAGCTGGTGCTCATCGATGTTAATAGTACCAGAGCTGTTTGAGCACCTGTTTTACTGAGAATTCTATTCTAGACCGTGCACTTCGAACTTGATATGCTCCTATAATACTTTCATAGTACGGCTTTAATTTTCTTTCTTTGATTTTGGAGAGCACTTTACAAGACGCGCGCAGTAGAGCGTCCCCCTTACCCGCAATACAGTTGAGCTTAAATTGTGAAAAATTCAGAAAATAGCTCTGTACTCGCAAAATACAGAAAAATTGATTAGAAGTCATAATCTCCTAAATTTTCAGTAATGTGGGTAAGAACTTGTAATACATCATTTGCTGCTCTATACATAAAAATGAATGAGTTTCTTAAAATTTACCGAAAATTACTGTCGAAATACTGTCGAATGCTGTCAGTGCTAGCAATCTTAGAGGCGTATAGGAGTCTTTGAAGAGTTAACATCTCCTGCAATTAATTGTTGATTTTTGAAAAGTTGCTAGTAAAGAGTAAATAATAGCGAATAGGTAAGTGAATACAAGAGAGAAGAAATTAGGTTGGTGAGGACAGAGAAAGGTCATCTGAAGACAGAAGTTAGGAAGAGAAGGAGATAGAAAAAAGAAGAAGATAAAGGATAGAAAGAGACAGAAGATGGAAAGGGACAGAATATAGAAGGAGATAGAAGATAGGAAAAGTAATTCGAAAGAGAAGATGAAAAGAGAAGAGTATGAGGAACTCGAGGTGAGTACTTTAGTATTCTTTTGCTGAATTTTAAATTTATATTAAATTGAAAGTCAAAGTTATTTGAGGGAAACCGAATAATAGTGTTTATATGAGTATAGTTTTTTTTGATGGACAGAATGTCAATGGATGACGGCGTGGTTGCTGGACGTGATGGGACAGACAAGGATGAGCAAATTGCTTCGCTGGTTGCCCAGCTCGACAATATAACTTTAAAATTAGAATAAGTGTTTGTAACGCTGTTACAATCGCAAGAAGCTTTTGCAAAAATGAATGCCGAGCGGGCCGACCAGCGAAACAAAAATGAATTGCAAGCTGCAAAAAATGCAGAACTAACTAAATTGCTATTGAAAAATAAGGCTAAAAATCTCAGAAAGGTAGCCCTTCGATGAAAAAACGAAACGTGAGGACGTCCTCATCTCAAATGTCTTCTTCCTCCTCTGAAGAGAGACGGAATTCGACTGTAAGATTAGCAGTAAAGGTAAAGAGAATGAGATTTTTCCTGCCCTTCTACCACCAAAACCAGCAACGATATTTACAAACATGGCCATTACACCAAAACTAAAATCAACAATGCTGAACACTACAAATACACAACCTGCATCCGATCTTGAAGAAAGGAAAATAACCTTCGAATCCTAAAAGCTATCGCCACATCAACTTGCTGCCTAACATCAGCAAAGTGTTTGAAGTGACACTAAACAAAGTATTAAACGCCCACATTGATAAATATGAGTTGATGCCAAATTGCCAATTTGTTTTTCGTGCCAGGCATGCAACCATACATGCGTTAACTAAAGTACCTTCATACATTTGTTGAAAAATAAACAATAGAGAATATGTTGGAGCGTGTCTCATTGATATGGAGAAAGCCTCGATACGGTGCGGTTAGATGGACTCATTTTTAAACTCATTCAGGATAAATTCTCCAGACACCTTGTCACCTTGATTTTAACGTCTCACCAACATGACCGTTGTTAGCGTTTGCTGATGATCTGATCATTTATACGGCAGACCGAAATGCTACAATAGTTCAGAGCAATCTTCAAAAAATGTTTAATGATGTGCTTTTGTACACTGACAATCGGTAAATGAAAATCAATGCGCAGAAGTACGAAACAATTTTGTTCCGGAAAACGCTACAGGGCGTAAGTTAAGACCTGAGACGTAATTGGAAGGATTTCTACACTATGGCTGCCGAGGGTAGTTCAGAACGGGTTCCACATGAATCTTGTGTTCATTTCAATCATTATCTGTACTATACTGAACATGTGAAAATCATGCTCAGTAAGGCACAAACAGTAACTCCGCCGTAGACGGTCCCAAGTCCGTTTGAGAAAGGATGCAGGAACCCCTTGGTTTCCCCAACCCATAGATTCCATGATTCCTCATCCCAAGCTCCCCAATTAAATGGTAGTAAATGCTCTCGGGGTAGTACATTGGGTTTACTGGTTCCCCAATAATGGGACATTGAATGGCGAGAAAAGCTAATAACTGTAAATACATCTACAGCTCTGCTACTAAATCCTACTACACCTTCTTTGCGACGAAGTAAGAGGGCGAAGGTGAATCTTCCGCACCTGGTAATGGAGTCGACATAATAACCATGCCGCCAAAATGGAGGTTGGGTGACAGGCTAACCTGGAAAACCATTAAATATTTCGAAACCTGCAGATGGGCGTCGGAATGGCTTGGACTCACAGCAACGACCTCGCAAACGAGAAAAGGACTATGGCATTGAATCCTGGAATGTCAGATCCCTCAATTATCCTGACGTTGATAAGAAGGAAACGAACTGGACTAGAAACGACATTCAAGACATGAAATCGGACACAATATTCAAAAGTGGGAAGCCCACCGGAAAACAAGAATACGGAGTGGCCTTCATTGTGGATAGGGAGTTCAAATCGCCCGTTATTGATTTTAAGGAATTCAATGAACGGTTGTGTGCGATCGGTATAAACGTGAAATTCTTCAAAATCTGACTGATTAATGTTCACGCCCCAACCGTAGAAAAGGACGAAGAAAACGTTCTACAATTACCTGAAAAGGCTAGTCGACTCATTGCCTACAAACGACACAAAAATAATTCTGGGTGATTTAAACGCTAAGGTTGGCAATAAGCTATCTCATCGGAGAATGACTGGAGGATATAGCCTCCACGATGAAAGAAATGACAACGGTCAGCGCTTGATTGGCTTTACATGTAGCAGAAATCTAGTCATACGTTTGACTTGCTTCCCACATCGACGCATTCATAAAATGACCTGGGTATCACCGGTTGGCAATACACAAAGCCAGATTGCCCATTTTCTGATCCAACAACGATGGGCCTCGAGCATACTTGACATGCGTACACACCGAGAAGCCAATAGTAACTCAGATCATCACTTGATCAAATCGATGTCGTATGTCAAAGGTGTATTCGGTGAAGACCAGCCCACTACAAAAATTATCGAAAGGCTCCAAACGGCGTCTGTGGCCAAGAATGTCACGCAGACCCTCAACAACTAGCTGGCTTCCATCTTATTAGATTCATCGCTGAAAACAAGCAACGAGCTCTGGATGGAAGTGAATGCGGCTATGAGGACCATGGCAGGATGAAAAGCCTGAAACATGATTATCAGCCCAAAACCACGCTCTGTCGTGATGTTAGCGGCAATATTATCGCTGATGAAACCAGGATTAAGGAAAGATAGGCATCATATTTCAAGAACCTCCTTAATCCCCCGCATAGCCCCAGATCATTGAAGCCTATAGATGTCTGCCGAGAACTTCCCCACCAACTCTGAATGAAGTGTGTTCCATCATCAAAGCCCGAAAAAATAATAAAGCGCCGGGCATCGAGGAGATTCCAGTGGAGCTCATCAAGCATGGTGGCAGCAATGTTCATCAAGCTATTCATAAAGTCACCCAGCACATTTGGCAATAAGAACATATGCCAAAAAAGTGGAGCCAATCAATTATATTCCCTGTCAATAAAAAAGGTGATAAGCTACAGTGCGAAAATTATAGAGGCATACCACTACTTTGTATGGCGTACAAGATATTTTCAAAGATCTTAGATAATAAAATCGGATCATACGCCAACAGTATTATTGGGGAGTATCAATGTGGTTTCAAGGCAGGAAGATCGACAATAGACCAATTGTTCACGGTCAAGCAAGTACTTGAAAAATGCTGGGAATTCAACATAGACGTACACCAAATTTTCGTTGACTTTAAGCAAGCATACAACAGTATTGATCGTAACGTGCTGTACCAAGTAATGCTTTAGTTTGGCATCGCAGCCAAATTAGTCGGTCTTACCAAAATGATAATTACGTCGACGATCTACCAAGTCCACATCAATAATCAACTCACCGATGCCCTTGACACAAATATCGGACTAAAACAGGAAGTTGGGCTGGCCCCATTGCTATTCAATTTGCCTCTGGAGTACGTCATAAAGAAGCTACCTGTCGATACACGAGCTACATTACTACACAATTCGAGTCAAGTAGTAGCCAATGCGGACGACATCAACATTCTGTCATGATCATTAATAACTGCCACAAAACTCTTCCTGAAACTCGACAGCAAAGCAAAACTAATAGGGCTACAAATCAATGAAAATAAAACAAAGCTCATGATGCAGTCAAGGAAAAATACCTGAAATGCATAAAATATTACACTTGGCGAAAACAGTATCGAGAAAGTAGTGAATTTGTGTATTTAGGCACCAAAATAATGGAAACGATCTTGAAGACCAGCTGCATACACATGAGAACAAAGCTCCACGTATGCAAATCTGTGATAAGACCTGTGTTATGCTATGGTGTGAAACATGGACCATAACCCTAGCGTCCGCAAATATATTGAACGCCTTTGAGCGACGGGTCCTGAGGCGAAAAATCGGATCGAAGCTTGACGGGGACCAATGGCGAATTCGATACAACCATGAGCTGTATGAGATTTTTGACGAGTCTGAGGTCTCAACGATTGTAAGACTGCGGAAGCTGCAATGGGCTGGACATATGAGTCGTATGGACGAACAATGGATACCCAAGAAGGTATTCGTTGGGAGAACTGAAGGCCGGAGACCAGTGAGAAAACTGAGGAAACCCTGGTCTAACTCGATCGACGAAGACAGTTCATCACTGCTCGTATTTCGGAATTGGAGGGCGCGGTCAATGGACCGAGACAGTTGGAGGCTTGCAGGAAACGAAAACCCGAGAGGGGCTGTAGTGCTAAGAAGAAGAAGATTCTATAGGTGTGTTTCATGTGGGGGGGTGTAGGGTCCGTAATTGTTTACCCCCGGGCCCAGATTTTGTCGCGACGGCCTTGGTTGGCACCAATGATGTCATCTATGTTTTCAATTACCAATGCCACACTTGTCATCATTAGTCTTTTTATTTGTCAGTTCAGTTCTGCTCTTGATCTTTCCAAAGATGATTTATTTCTTTCTATGTAACCTGCTATTTATTCGTGATGTTATTGACAATGTAGACACCGCATGGCAACAGTAACTTGCGAGTTTACCTGAACATGTAACAATATCAACTTAAATTTCATCTATTATGTGACACAACGATATTTTAAAGGGTAATATGGTAACGCGCTTGGTCCTGTCATTACAAGCCGATTTTAAACCAGCGCTTGTAAGAGCCGTGTTGGTTATATTTATGCTAATTTATGTACGAATTACATACGGAGAATTTGAATGAATATAATAGCTAATGTATGTTTTATTCTTTCAGATACTTTCGATTCAAAGTTAAGCAGCGTTATCGAAAATACAAAAGTACACATGTCATTCATACCAATAATGGACCAGTTAGAGGAGCTAAAAGAGTTTCATGCTGGAAAGAAATTTTCTACAGTTATGAAAAAATTCCGTTTGCGAAGCCTCCGATTAATGAGCTTCGATTTAAGGTAAAATAACAGAAGCAAAATAATCAATACAACTTATATCTTGTTGAATCTTTTATAAAGGATCCAGTTCCACCAGATCCTTGGGAAAAGCCCTTAGACTGCACTCGTGAAGCAAGCCAACCAAAGCAGGTTAATCTCATTCTCAAGAATGTAGAAGGAGATGAGGATTGCTTGTATCTAAACGTCTTTACAAACGATGTAAGTATTCTTATGATTAAATCGCGTTTGTAACAAGTAAACATTATCTTTTTTACTATACACTTAAACAAAATTTTTAGCCAAATCCAGATAAGCCCCGTCCTGTTATGGTTTGGATCTATGGGGGAGGATTTGAAACTGGAACAACTTCCAAAGATCTTTACAGTCCTGATTATTTCATGAGCCAGGACGTAGTTCTAGTTACTATTGCTTATAGAGTCAGTATATTTGGTAAGTTTCCACTCGGAAAATGTTTCATTTATCTCATACATTTTACATTTTGACTTCTTTATTTTAGGTTTCTTAAGTTTGAAAGATCCTAAACTGGGTATACCTGGCAATGCTGGCCTCAAAGATCAAATTCTCGCACTAAAATGGGTTCGTGATAATATCGCCAATTTTGGAGGTGATTCTGATAATGTAACGGTCTTTGGAGAAAGTGCTGGGGGAACATCAGTCAATTATCTGCTTATCTCAGACCAAGCTAAAGGTCTCTTTCACAAGGCTATTATAATGTCTGGTTCAGTATTTTGTCCATGGGCACTACTTCCATCGACAGAGTGGCCCTATCGATTGGCTCGAAAAATGGGATATAAGGGTCCATGGACTGATGAAAACGTACTGAAATTCTTTATGAATGCAAGTTCAACAAAATTAGCACAACATGAATCGAAACTTTTAACCAAGGAAGAAATGCGGAACCGAATTCTGTTTGCATCAGGACCTTGTGTTGAACCTTATATAGGAAGTAATTGTGTAATTCCGATGCATCCAAAACTTATGGCAAGAGATCCATGGAGTAAGGATGTGCCCGTCATAATTGGTGGAAATTCATTTGAAGGGCTCTTTGCCTTACCAGGTATATAAAATATTATAAACTATTTAAATTGTACATGTTTCATGTTACCGGGATATATTTTGTTAGTCTACTAAGGTGCGTTCTAAAATAAACGAGACTGAGCTGAAATAGAAACGACAGGAACTTTGTTCTGATAAATTATTTTATTTATTCAAAATAGTCTCCTCCGGCCTCGATACACTGTTTAGCGCGATCCAAAAGCTTTTCGAAAGAGTGTTTCAGGTCATTGACCGGAATGTCCTTCAGGATGTCGGTACAAGCCTTTTGGATGCCCTCTACGGACGCAAAGCGTTTTCCTTTCATGGCCAAATGCAATTTTCCGAATAGGTAGAAGCCCCAGGGAGTCATGTCAGGCGAATACGGTGAGTGATTGATGGTTAAAATGCGATTTCCAGTCAAAAAATCAGTCACAAGAGTGGATTTTTATGCCAAAAGTCTCGTTTATTTTGGAAGAAACGTGCACAGACCTTTCGTAAGCCCAAATGATCGGTCAAAATGCGATAAATCGATGTTTTGGAGATATTCAACTCCGATCCCATGAATTTCAACGCATAATTTCGATGGAGTTTTCGGTGATCACCGATTTTTGGCGGCCCGTATGGTCTTCGACATTTATGTCCTCTCGACCATCTCTGAAACGTATAAACCACTCATGAACTCTGGCACGAGATAGACAATCATCGCCATAAACTTTTTAGATCAATTCAAATGTTTCGGTAAACATTTTACCGATTTTAAAAGAAAATTTGATATAAGCTCTTTATTCAAAGCTGATTTTTGAACCGGTGACACAAACACACTGTTACTTAAGACGCAATAACTTCGCTTCCACTGAATCGAATGTCACCAAACTTTCATTGGATGTCAGGGAGGGACGTAACTTTCCAACGCACTATCCCATTCACAGATAGCGCCACCAAAAACAAATTTATAAAAAGAGCCTTATTTATTTTGGAACGCACCTTTGCTTCTTTTGCTTCATCTTTATGCAAGTTATTATTACTGTTAATATAGAACGTTTTTAATGTTCAAAATAAATATTTTGCGGTTTTGGCAGCTGTCTATACATATTTTCGTCAGCTATTAAGTCATAGGGGTATCGACTAAGTCAACCAATTTTAAGGAGCATAGAATCGATGCTGAGTATTCTGTATTAAGCCAATTACTTTGTTTATTATATATATATTAAGCATCGACATTTTAATTAAAGCTAAGGTAGCTTAAAATAAGGATACATGAAACACTTTTATTATTTTTGCTCCTCGACGAAAGTTGATTCATTGTTTTATATAGTGATGATTTGATTGAGCCTTGCTTTTAAACCATAACTTTCCATTTCAGACGTCAAACGCAACCCTTGGATATTGGATGCAATTGGGGATTGTGAATACTTGGTGCCATTAGATTTGAACTTAGACCGGCAGAGTCAGGAGTGCAAGGAGTTAGGCTTGAAACTCAAGCAGGAGTTCTTCCCACATGGACGTCCAACTTTATACCCATATTTAAATGTATGCAAAATCAAATGAAGATTTCGGACACCATTTACTAATTCATTAAATTACCGTTACAGCTTCTATCATACAAATTCTTTTGGCATGGAATACACCGATTGGTTCTTTCACGTTTGAAGTACACTCGCGCTCCTGTTTATCTTTACAGGTTCGATTTTGATTCACCAACGTTTAACCACATCAGGATATTATGCTGCGGTAAAAAAGCTACAGGAGTTGCTCATGCAGACGATTTATCCTATTTATTCTACAATGCCATGGCTGATGATGTTCCTACAAATTCGGCAGAGTACAAAACCATTAGACGTCTCACGTGGATGTGGGCTCAGTTCGCCCTCAGCGGGGATCCAAATTTAGAGAAAATGACTTTGAATAATTGGAAACCACTGGAGCCAGACCAGAAGCCCTTCAAATGCATGAATATATCCTATGACCTTTCATTGATTACTTTGCCTGAAAGTAGACATCTAGAAGTATGGGATAGTTTATACGCAGAGGATGAACTGATATAATTGTGAAGGCTTATTTCTATGGACTGTGTATCCTTATAAGTTAGAAATTTTATGTAAATATGACTTCAGATAAGGGTATTTTAGGATGCTTAGTAATACAAATTATGTATTTTTGGATACACGTATGTTGTTAAGTCATAAACTAAAAATGTAAGTTTTTAGGAAACCATCTCATTCAAAGGAGGAAAAATAAAAAAAAAATAAAAATAAAGAAGCCAACATTTTTAAAATTGGATTGAATTAAAAATTGTGGAAGTTCGCATGGAGCATAATCTTTTAATGGCCACGACAAATAAATTCGGAGGGAACAGGGTTCGATATGCATATGAGAATCGAATACATTAGTTTAATTCTAATGAAATCCGCGCCACTGCAAAAATGTTGACTGTACATTCTTCTTCTTCTTCGTAGCAATACAGCCCCTCTCGAGCCTTCGCTTCCTGCAAATAGCGCCTCCAATTTTGAAATCCAAGCAGCGATGCACTGTCTTCGTCATCTGAGTCAGACCAGCGTTTTTTTTCGGTTTCCCCACTGGTCTCTGGCCTTCAGTTCTCTATTTGCTGTACATTGCCTGGTATTAATTTAAGTATATTAAAACGAAATTGTTGTATTATTTGATTGTGGGGCATTAAATGAAAGGTCCTGATGATAATCTTCCAAAACAGCTTTTAGAACAGCGTTACCAGCACCGAGAGATGCAGGAAAGGGGGAATTTACTTCGCGTTCGAACGCCTTTGATGTGAAAAATCTGAAAAAAATATGGAAGAAGTTCCTCATAAGAACCGCAACAAATACCTTTGAAGACAAAATCCCCTCAACTTTGTTGATACAAGCAAGATTTATAGACTTCCCATTTCGGCCAACAAAATGAAATTTCATTTCCGATTGATGAATGTAAGGTTGTATCATCCTGCAGGTTTCAATAAAATCTAACCATATTCTGCGAAAAGAAAATGATGGACAAAAAGGAGTAGTCTATTAAAATAAAATTTAAAAAAACGTGCTGGAATACCTAAAATGTCAGCAGAATGGCAAGCCGAACTAAAATGTCAAGCTGAGGAAAAAGGAAGGCAGAGGAAATACGAATAGGTAACTTTACGATTCGCTGAAGAACAAAAGGAAGCGGAAGAGCAATGTTGCAAGAAATACAGAAAAAAGAAAAAGAGCATATTGAACGTGAAGAGGCTGAAAAACAAAGACTGGAAATCCCTGAACGTTTGAAGAAGGTAGAAAATAAGGATATTCAAATAATAAGAATAAATAAGGTATTACTAGACCTGGGTATGACCGGATGGCAAGACACAAAACCAGATCGTCCATGTTCTGATTCAACAACGTTTGGCCTCGAGCATACTTGACGTCCGTACATACCGAGGAGCCGATTGTGATTCGAATCATCACTTGATCGAATTAACCTATCGATGTCGTGTGTCACAAAAATTTAACATTGAAAGGTGCCAAATGGCGTCTGTGGCAAAAGGTTTCAGAAACTAGAAAAACAGCTCGCTCCCATGTTATCCGACACGTCGCTGAAAGCAAGCAACGAGCTCTGGACCGTGGCAGAACACATAATCAAGCCTGGCACAAGATAAATGATTGGTTCGATGATGAGTGCCAGAATGCGTTAGATATAAAGAATCAGGCGTACAAAGAATACGTAGGTAGGAAAACCTGGACGAAGGGAGAAAACTATGAAAATCTCAGAAGAGTAGCGAATAAGGTAATTAGAACTGAGAAAAGAAAATACTATGACGACCAATTGAGAAGTACAGATGTAGATTGATCGAACAACAATACAAGACAAGCATACAAAGTAGTGAAAAGCCTGAAACGTGGTTATCAGCCCAAAACCACGCTTTGTAGTGATGCCACCGGCAACATAATCGCAGATGAAATCTAGTTTAAAGGAAAAAGAGCATCATATTTCAAGAACCTACTTAATCTTCTGCATAGTTCCAGAACATTGAAGCCTATAAATGCTTCTGGAGAACTTCTATTGGCCTCAGCAACTCTGAATGAAGTTTGTACCACCATCAAGCCCAAAAGGATAAGAGCCGATGAGATTTCAGTGGAGCTCATCAAATATGGTGGAAACAGTGTTCATACAGCTATTCAAAAAGTCATCCAGCACATTTGGCAACAAGAACATATGCCGAAAGAATGGCGCTAATCAATTATATTCCCAACCCACAAAAACGGTGACAAACTGCCGTGCGAAAACTATAGAGGCATATCACTGCTTTGTACGGGTTACAAAATCTTTTCAAAGATCTTAGAAAATGAGATCGGATCATATGCCAACAGTATTATTGTGGAGTATCAAGGTGGTTTTAGATCGGGTAGATCCACAATAAACCAATTGTCCACACTCAGGCAGGTACTTGAAAAATGCTGCGAGTTCAATATAGACGTACGCCAAATTTTCGTTGACTTTAAGCAAGCATACGACAGTAGTGACCCTAACGTACTGTATCAGGTAATGCTTTGTTTTGGCATGCCAGCCAAAATACCAAAATGACTATGACGTCGACGTCCTCCCAAGGCCGCATCAATAACCAACTCGCCCATGCCTTTGATACAAATATCGGACTGAAACAGAGCAATGGGCTGGCCCCATTGCTGTTCAATTTGGCTCTGGAGTACGTCATAAGGAAGCAACCTGTCAATGCAACAGGTACATTACTATACAAGTCGAGCCAAGTTGTAGCCTATGCGGACAATATCAACATTTTGTCTCGATCATTAAGAACTGCCAAAGAACTTTTCCTGGAACTCTACAGCGAAACATAATTACAAGTCAATGAGAATAAAACAAAGTTCATAACGCAGCCAAGCAAAAATACCTCAAATACACAAAATATCACACTTGGCGAATATAGTATCGAAAATGTCAGCGAATTTTTGTATTTAGGCGCCAAAATAACGAGAACCGGGAATGAAAGAGACGAAATACGCCGAAGATTACAGCTTGCAAATAAAACATTTCATTCAGTTTTGACGATCTTGAACGCCAACTGCATACACAGGAAAACAAAGCTCCAAGTAAACAAATCGGTGATAAGACCTGTGGGTATGAAACATGGACCCTAACCCAAGCACCCACAAATATATTGAATGCCTTTGAGATACGCGTGCTGAGGCGAATAATCGGAGCGAAGCTAAACGGGGACCAACGGCGAATTCGATACAACCATGAGCTGTATGAAATTTTTGACGAGCTGGAGGTTTCAACGATTGTAAGACTGGAAACTGCTGGCCAAATGAATCGTGTTGACGGTAACGTATACCCAAAAAGGTATTCGTTGGGAGAACTGAAGGCCGGAGACCAGTGAGAAAACTGAAAAAACGCTGGTCTGACTCGGTTTACGAAGACAATTCATCGCAGCTGGGATTTCAAAATTGGAGGACGCGGTCAATGAACCGAGACATTTGGAGGCGCTTATTGCAGGAAGTGAAGGCCCGTGAGGGGCTGTAGTGCTACGAAGAAGAAGAAGACATTACAAGGTATTTCAATTGGTGTATATTTTATTATTTTTTCAGTATACGTTGATATACTATATTATATTATTTTCGTAAATAATTCTCCTCCTTGTTACTACCTCCACCAGCGTTAAATATTCATTAAAAAGAGTTATTTATAGTACATAAATTGAAATTCGCAAAATTATAAAATATTTGTAAAGTTGGGTCCTAGTCCAGAGGGGATACAACTTTAAAGAAAAACTCCTCATATAATATCTATTTAAAAATCAGATTCTAAAAGTTGGATGAAGCATTCCTTACTTATTTTTTGCTTCAGTACTACAGCACCTTTCGGGCCTTCGCTTAGAGATATTTAGAGTATATCATCATCTTGATCGAATATATTGGCACTCGGGAAGATAATATGGTCAGTATTACGGTTTAGCCGTGCGTCTGTTTACTCAGCCCCAATACGTTTTGATTTGAAACGAGCACGTATCATATTCGAATGAGCTTAAATTCCGTTGGAAGAATCACTCGAAAAAATTTTGTTGCCACCAACGGAACTCGAACCAGGTATCTTCGGCTTATGCAGCAAGTGCTCTAATCACTGCACCACGTGGGCTACCTTAGAATGACTCACTTATTCTAGGAACGATATATGCTTTGCAATTATTGGATACTAATTGAAAAATTAATTAATTTTTCACAAAAGTCAGTTGAAAATAATTTTTTTAATTGAAAACCATCACCGTTGAATTATTCGAGCATTTATCAAATACCTGAAATTCATTTCCTGAAGAAATATGAAAGTGGAAATACGTTCAAGGGAAGTCGCGGTCTCAGAACACTCCCTCTAGTCTCGCTGCAAAAGCAACGAGACGGAAGAGCCCGATGACTTCAGCCATCAACAAGCAGGATTGTTTTCATCACCAACGATAACGGGCGAAAAAGAGCTCAATGAAGATACGACAATAAAGAAGAAAAACCACAAATTCTATCGGTCATCGAAATCGAGGAGCTTATTAAAGATAAAGAGAAAGCTGACAAGATTGAAAAAGAAAATGAAGAGCTCAAGCTTCGAATCAAATCATTAGAAGCACTCGTTGGAACATTGACATTCAACAAAGCTAAAGAAAGCAAGAAAGGCCAAGAAGCAAATTCAAAAACTGAAGATAAGAAAACTAAGAAGCCAAAGCAAGAAGCTGATCAAGAGGATGTCCTCAGCGCAAGCGAAGCAAACGACAGCAGGAATTACTATGCAGCGCTAGCTGGACTTGAAGATACGCTGAGTATTGAAGAGGATCCAGGTAAAACTTCTAAGTTAGATAATGAGTTTATAGAATACCTAAAAATAAAAAAAGGGAGAAAAAACCAAAAGTTTTATCTGCTGGTCCGTCCGACAAGATTAATCAAAAGAAAGAAAAGTCCCACCAATCAATGTATTTGGACAAATGGGCAAAGATATGGTTCGGCTTTTAGCAGCCGAAAATAAGCTAAATGATTTTGAAATCAACAGAGTCAATGCTGATAAACTGATAAGTAGAACCAAGCCGTTGGTTGACTTCCAGGCAGCAATAAGTGCGTTCAATTCTGGAGATGTTCCGCATTTTACATACACCCCCAAAAGCAAAAAAAACAAAACCTTTTTATTGAAGGGTCTGGACTGTGGTGAGGACACAGTCGATCTCCTTCAGGTACTCCAAGAAGTTGCACAAGAAATACAATTTATTTCCGTTAAAAACTTTGCAACGAGGAGATCAATTGTGGAGCGTAAAAACTTGCCTTATTACTTGGTCCAGATTTCCAGCAAAAGTAGTTCAAGTGCCCTGCAAAAAATAAGGTACTTGAACTTCCATGTGGTGAGGTGGGAACGCCTCCAGAAAAGTGAGGTCAACCAGTGCTACAGGTGTCAAAGATTCGGGCATTCGGCTGCCAATTGCACCATGAAATATAGGTGTGTTAAATGCAAAGATATCCATGCTCCTGGCGAGTGCAAATTGGCTCAGGCGGAGCCAAAAGAAAAATTATATTATGTGAACTGCGGTGCCTTCGGTCATCCAGCATCATATCGAGGATGCCCCTGGTATCAAGATACAAAGGTAAAATTCATTCCAAAACAAAGTCAAGCACACTGCAGTGTGATACCTTCTAACTTCGTCAAGCCCGGGGTGTCGTTTGCACTTGCTGCGAGAGGACCAGCAAACAATGTAAATAAAATAAATAATGTAAGTGGCAATAATGAGCTAGTCCTTAAAATATATCAGCAATTAAATTCTTTATTGGAGAGAATCGATAAACAAGATTCGAAAATTAACATTGTTTTTCAGCGTTTAGGGGTCTCAAATGCCTCAAAATAAGTTGTCATCCAGCCACATTCCCACGGATAGGATACATCTCATCTCGATCAAAGTCAACTCCATTGTGAGTCTACATCAACGTGACTGTCTCCTGGAGTTCCTTGTCAATCAAAAGCCTGACATCATGCTTCTTACTGAAATCCATCTCAATTCATGGCACTCCATGACATTCAAGGATTTTGAATTCGTAAGAAACGATAGGGTTATACGTGATGGGGGAGATGGCACCGGGATATTGATTCGAAGACCCTATTATTTCCAAAAAATTGCAAAAGTCGAAAGCTTTGAATCTCTTGAAGTGTCCGTTATCAAAATTTCACTGCTAGGTGGGGATAACCTCTTCGTTATCTCTGCCTATGCAACTGGTGGATCTGTTCTCAAGCTCAAGGAGGAACTCAATTCTTTGTTTGAAATACTTGAATTGAACAGGCTGCATAGTTATTATGTTCTTGCTGGTGACCCGAACGCCAAGCATACAACATGGCTAAACGCCACCAATAATCCAAGAGGTGTATTCCTGAAATCGTGGATAACAGAGAACCAAATTGCTCCCAACATACCCTAGGACAAATTCATATTTGGACCTCTGCATTGCAGACGCAAGATTTGAATTCAGTTTTAAAAGCCCTCAACGGAAACTGCAGGTGCTTCCTTATGATAGCGACCATAACGCAATCGTAATGGAAATCAATCATCAAAGGGATGATTTCTTCCTCATTCCAGTTCAACATGAACATCATCGGTCGAATTTCAAAAAAACAGCCTGGGGAAGGTTTCAAAAGAAGTTTAATCAAGAGTACCACAAGCAATGTCCCCCTTCTGATGGTGGCAACTCTTGCTCAATGGTTCCTTATGAAAGGAATCTAACCAACGATGAAATAGATCTCTATTTGTCGAAGTTAGAGAAGCTGACGTTGGAAACAATTGAGAATGTCGTTCCCAATATTAAGCATCGAAACAATATGGAAGGATATGAAACACCAACCATCGCAAGGTTGAAAAGATTGAAAAGCCTTCTTCTCACATGCGTCAACAATATTTATTGGCGATTTTTCGACTACAACCATCCCTCGTTGGCTTTGTTGAAATTACACCTGAAGAATGTCCGGAACTTAATTGAGGGGTATTATCTCACAGGACCCAAATGGCGTTTTCGTGAAAGTGAATGGCATATTCCGCAAGAAATCTCGAGTGAAGGTATCGAATCTTGAAGTCACTAGTGATGAGATAAATCTTCTCGATAGGGCTGGTATCGAAATTCATAGTACGACTCCGGATAGAAATGGAAACAGGATTATTTGTGAAGGGTTGGATAAACTTGCCCTGATCGCAATATATTTTGAATTGGTTCATCTACCAAAACTTGGGAGAGGGAACGAAATATTTACAAAGGTCGTTGAAGCAAAAGTTTTCGATTTCAAATCAAGCCTGAATGGCCAATCAATTCTTCATTTCAGTGAAACATTAACATCTGACCTCATTCCGAGCTTGAATCATATTGATTCTTTTGTCAGCTTTGAAGACTAGTGTTTCATATTTGACAAGATAAACAACAAGAAATCATGTGGTATTGATGCACCAAATATATTCCTCTGACATTTGCCTGAGGTTGCTAGTAAGAATTACTGCATATTGTTCAACAACATGTTGAGCAATTCATATTTCCAAAGTGAGTGGAAAACGGCTAAGGTATCTCCGATCTTGAAGAAAGGGAAAGAACCTTCGTGCCTAAAAAGTTATCGCCCAATCAGTTTGCTGCCTGACATCAGCAAGGTGTTTGAAGTGACGCTAAATATAGCATTAAACGCCATCATTGAGAAATATGAGTTGATACCGATTTGCCAATTTGGTTTTCGTGCCAGGCAGTCGACCATATACGCTATAACGAAAGTAACCTCAGAGATCTGTTCGAAACTAAACAACAGAGAATATGTTGGAGCGTGTCTCATTGACATCGAGAGAATATGTTGGAGCGTGTCTCATTGACATCGAGAAAGCCTTCGATATTGTAATGAATCATTCGACGACGCGGTAACCACTACCAATACACCTTGTTGCCATGTGGCTTGTCATCTCATATTGGTCGTGACGGTTTCACATCCCAAGTCAATTTTGCGTGGGATGTCAAAGTGAATTGACAGCCACATGGTAGCAGAGTGTGGGAATAGTGAGTGACATTCAACAACTGCCCGCTCTGACACTACAAGTCGCGCTCGTGTTGATCAAGTGGAATCTTCTGGAATTGATTCCTATTCGTCTTTGGGAATATTTCGCAGTTGGAGAGTACAGCAAAGGTACATGTCTTCAGTGTTTATTACGATTATCCCTATATTAACTTGCATTCCGTTGGTATTTCGTCTTAAGCCTGAACTAATTCTAGGTAACGGAACGGGAACGTGTGTACGTAATTGCATTGAGGCGTATTTGATGAGCACGCTAAGGATCATACCATCATGCAAAATCGTATTTGTGGAGAGTTTTTGCCGTGTTAAAAGCTTGTCGTTTAGCGGAAAAATCCTGAAGCATTTCACGAAGTTATTTGTCGTCCAATGGCCCAATCTAATTGACAAAACAGGAAAAATCAAGTACGTTGGAAAATTAACGTAGATATAGTTGCATTGAATATATGTTAATATTTCAATTGAAGGGAAATCGCGACATATTGTTCAGGCAGACATTGTAAAAACAATGCAGCAGGTAGGGCATGTACAAAGACGGTCCGAAATTGTGAATATTGTGATAGTCCAGATCCAACCACTCAGCGGATCTTATACTTTGACCTTGAATCATACCTATCATGCGCATTGATGTATAAAGGATAAGGTTTGGATGAAAATCTTTAGAAACAAAAAGTATAATTTAAGGAGATTTATTTATATCAAACGTTCACCTATATTTTATAAAAGTCAGGGACCGATGATCAAACATTGCAATATACTGGACTTGCACCTTCATTGTTGAAACCGTCTTAATTGTGAATATTAGAATATTTGACATGGAAAAGTAATTCCATAAATAGAATTTCTGGTAACTAATGTATGACATAAATATTCCAAATGCACTGTAAAATTGAATTAAAATACCTTGGACCAGAAAAGTAGAATCAATTTGATTCCACGATACTCTCGCTTCCGTTTAGGTATATTAGAAATTGTCTGAAATCATCAATATTGTTTCTGTTTAATGTGTCTTCAGTCGAATTGCGACTTCAAGGTTGGGGTTTTATAGCTATTGTGCTTCTGTTAATCGAAAACTTATTGCTAGATGAAGAGAATAAGGTTTCAAGGATATCGTCAGATTTAATCCTGAATGAGTGAAAATCACACTCGGTCCAGACATGTGAAAGGATCTAAGAGCATTTTGCTCTATGTGAATGTGACAAAACAATTCTTTTCCACTTTGCCAAAAAAAAATAAAAGTGTGTTACATACCTCGTTAATAAGAGTAATATTCGAAATTAATTCCATTTTCAGATTCATCCTACCTGGACTATTCAGGCTCCCAAATTATCTCATTCTATACCGGACCAACTGAAATTCAAAATGGAGATTTCAAAATAATACGCACCATAGATATCGATGAATAAGAACGTTTGATATCTCTCCTCAATGTTTCGGGAATACAACACAGCGCACTTATATCTCTCCTATCTTATGAACTGCAGAAAATCACAAGTCTAATCGCAAACCTTAGACCCCGTCGATTAACACGATCCCTCAATTTCCTGGGCGGTGCCTGGAAATGGCTAGCTGGTAGCCCTGACCACGAGGATGCTGTCACAATTACCGAGAAGTTAAATAACGCGTTGGAAAACAACAACAAACATATTGCAATAAATCGGCTTTTTAACAATAGGATAAACAATATCACTCGAATGGCAAACAAAATACAAGAATTAATAAAAGAAAATAGTCAGATCAGTGATAGCTATCTATTCGATGTACACCTCAGGTTAACTCTAATTAACCCTTGTGTCGACACCATGGCCTAGCAAGGCCAAAACGGTCATTAAACTGAAATATAATAAAATTGAAGGAATTTTTCTTTTGGAAAATCCCATGAAAGGCTAGTTCTATTGCTCTAGAATGGATTTCCAGAAAAAACGAAAACAAAAGAATAAGGAATTTCCGAGACCCGGGCACGCAAAATATTATGACGTATATTGTAAACCATTACATAGAAATTGTAGCACCTTTTGTCTACCTTGTCTGGTTTTTATTATGTATCTTTATTGCTTTTGTCTCTTTTTTCACCGATTAGCGATTTATTTGTTCCTGTCGAACATTAAATTTCAGATTTTTGTTCTAATTTGTAGTCTTTTGGTGCGTTTCATCGAGTGAACTTGATTTTTTAGAAGAATTTTTGTGATATTGTTATTGGCGTATTTATATAATTTTCAGTTTGAAAATGGAAGAAAAAATTGTGTGTGATGAGGTGGATACAGTGTACAATACTCGTGGGCATTTTCAAAATCAAGAATTTTTTCGAAGACTTGCTGCAGCCATTGCAAATGATTTGGAACGCGAGAGATCACAAGACCAAAGTATTGAAGATTCGGTACAGCAATTAGAAGCAGATGAAGATCTTGATGGTGATTATATACCAGATGAGAATGAAGCATCTGATATTGAAAGAGACATCGAGGCTGAAGCAGACAGCGAAGAGGATTCTGAACCTGAGGAAGACCAAGAAATTGGTCCTATAATTCGGCAAGTTACAGGTGGAGCTGATGCAGCTAGCAGTAGCAGCAGCTTACAACAGAGTGATCAATTAATGCGTTTGCGTGCGCTTGAAAATAGTGCATATTTTATTTCCAAAGATGGAACCAGATGGTGTAAAAGTGTACCACCAGTGACTCGATTTCGCACTCAAAACGTTGTGAAAGCAACAGGTGGCCCAATGATAACATCTTCCGTGCCAAATGATGTTTTCAAACGCTTGTTTTCACAAGAAATGGTTACTCATATTTTGAGAGAAACAAATAGAAAGGCATCAGAAACAACAAATAAATGGAACTTCGAGAATCCACAAGCTAAGAAAAAGAGAGAATGGAAAAACGTAACGGAAAATGAGCATTACGCGTATTTTTGCTTATTGGTAGCAGCTGGCGTTATAACAATTATCAACACACAACCCTGCTATGGAGTTCAAAAAATCTGCCAATATTGAGAGCAACAATGTCAGTGCGTTTTTGGTCGATTTCGAGATTCATTCGTTTTGACAATTCACGAACACGTGAAGAACGCCTTTGTGGCGATAAAGCTGCGCCGAGTTCTGATATTTGGTTGATGTTCAACTCTAACTTGAACCGCGCATATCGCCCTCACGAAAATATAACCGTGGATGAGCAATTATTTCTATTCCGAGGAAGAACTCGTTTTACTCAATATTTTCCGAGTAAAACAGCAAAATATGGAATAAAAGTTTTTTGGGCTTGTGATTCGAAAACAAAATTTCCTCTCAAAGGAATTATATATACTGGCAAACAACCAGGGAGAGAATGTGAGGAAAACTAAGGAGAACGAATTGTCATCGATTTGACCAGTCAATATGCAAATACTAATAATTTTTTCACTTCCTTGAATGTTTGTACACGTTTGATGGATGCTGGCTTGAGCTACATTGGTACACTTCGAAGAAATAAGGCTTACGTTTAAGCTGAAATGCAACCTAATCGTTCATGTCTAGTACGATCAACAGAATTCGGCTTTTATGAGAACAAAATAGCAATGTGTTCCTTTGAACCGAAAAAAATAGGTCAGTAATTTTGCTGTCAACAAGGTATTACAACAAAGAATTGTCTGGCACACTAAATAAACCAGCTGCAATTTTATTTTATAATCAAAATAAATCAGGGGTTGACGCAATGGATCAGCAAATAAGTAGATACACCTGTAAACGTCGTACACAAAGATGGCCATTGGTTTTTTTTTACAATATCATCGATGTGTGTAGTTTAACTACATATATAATTTGTAACGAAAATAGTCCAATGAAAGGTACTGATGCTCGTCGCAACTTTCTAATCAAACTCAGCGAAATACTTGTTACACCACACATTAAAATTCGCTGTAAAAATCCACAAGTTTTAAAACAGAGTGCTTCACGATCTGGAATTGAATCTTTCTTTAGAGAATCATTTGAGGTTAGTATAAATTTCAAATAACATTTTCATAAACTAAATAAATTTTTGCTTTGTTTAGTCAACGCCAGGAACATCCGGTATGGTACAGTTACGACGACCATTAGCAACTACAAGTTCTGCTGCAGCAGGTAGAGTAACGGTACGATGAAAGTCGTGTTTTATTTGCTTATTGCCTGGACCTGAGAAAAAACACCGCTGTACGTTTTATTCTTGTCTGGACTGCAACAAACCGATTTGCCTTCAACATTCTGTCAACCTGACTCAGTTCAGATGCACAGTATGCGCTGATTCCTTAGCACAACAGTAAATGGACGAACAGCGATAACTTTCCACTTTCATTTAATTTAATAATTTACTTTTAATTCATATTGTTATGTTACTCTTTTCTTTTGAGATAATGCTAAGTAACAGACAAAACATCCTTTTTTCTCTGTAACTATCATCTTCTTTTCAGCTAAATATAATACGCGAACACCTTCTAACTGTGGCTAAGGCATTGCAATATATTTTTACATGTACGTACCCTAGTTACTTGCTAAAAACAAAACCCTTACTCCCATGCATTTCCATATAAATATTGTGGCCTGGACAGGCCATGGTCTATCAAATATGTATATATGGTGTGGTGTTGACACAAGGGTTAAGGAAGAACTAAGCAACATCGACTACGCCATACATTGGGCTAAGCTTGACATTGTAAATTCTCTTATCCTAATAAAATCAGAAATTAAATTTGCAACAAACATTTTGGATAATGAAATGCTGCCATATGAAACTATTGAAGAAGCTCTGGATTTTGCAGAGATCAAAATAATAAAAAACGGAAACTCACTTTTATATATTGTTAATATTCCATCAACAACAAAAGATATGTCATCAATGATAATTTAACCAATTAAAAGAAATTCAATTGTTAATAAAATTCCGTTCAGCCTTGTAATGAAAAATGACAATGTAATGTTTGGTATCAAAGATAAATTTAAAAAAATTAATCAGTTATCCATTTTCAAGTAAAAATATTTAATAGACATAAGTAATAGTACATGTATGTGGTCTTTTAGTTTTATTAGGAGGAATGTGAAGAGAAAAGACAAGATTCAAATAACACTTATAATTATATTTCAATGAGACACTTTCTTCGATGATATTTTAATAATACTTTCTGTGATATTTACTACTGAACCTCTGACTTCTTTTCAGCTGTGATATTTTACCTTCGTCCACGGCCACGTTTGGAAAAGAAAAGAAAAGCTCGTCGCCCAAAACTGAAAAAAGAAAACCAACCGGCAGAATGATTGTAATGGGTTCAGTTCAGTGCAGGGAACAAGCTGTATTGGTGCATGTGTTGGGCTTGGTGACATTTGCGGTGGAGTGTTACCAGGCACGATCCTACATGTATACCTAATCTACTTAAGAGCCTACAGTCAACTTGTAATACGATCAAAAATAAAGACGTACCTTCAGTGGAAGAAATTTCGACCGGAGTTGTTCTGCGCAACCAATTCACCGGAATCCTCAATACCGAAGACACATCCCACAATCTCAATGGAACGTTTCTCATTAAATTCCAAAATACCAGCATCTCGGTCAACAATAGAACGTTCATCTCCCAAGAAGTGTCATCGCTACAAGTCCTACCTGCAATACTCCAACCAGCATCCGATGGGATGATCGGACTTCTTACCGAAAACCCCATGGAAGAATTGACCATCGACAACATAAGCGAAATCGAATTATTGCAGTATGAGAAAAAGGCGCACCAATAAGTAACATCAGCACTCACCGCAATCCTTTTGATTTACTTGCGTATCAAAAGCATCGCCCCAAAAGCAAAATCAACGCTGTTCTCAATTTAGATTATCAAAAGACTGTAACTGTAGTCCCCAACATCCTGCCAGCCACGACAACTTACCTAGGCTCAGAGAGATCTCAGCGAGTTAAGTTCAACGACTTCCCCTTCTTCTCAAAAACAATTGAGGACAATTGTATTTGAAGGGGGAAGAGTTAATGACGAATTCCTAGAGATGTATTCAAATTACTTACCTGCACGAGCATGCAATAAGTGCACCATTGCACTTTTCATATTTCACACATTTTCATGGGAAATTATGCAAACAGCGAATTCGAGTCAGCAGATTTAGTTTATTTCAAATTTTGAATAACAAAAATCAGGGATCCGACCTTGTGCAATAAATATTTTTTTAAATAACTTCTTGTCGTCAATAGAGGTTGTGCGACGCTTTTTCGTGTTTTGAACTAATATACAATACATGGAAGTGGTATAGTAACGTAGAGTGTCATGAAGAATTTGGAACGTGCTTTAAATCGGGAAAATTTGATGGTGGCTGAAAATCGTAATCAGGCGGCAGTTCTATTCACGGTATGATCCACGACCGAATTCATCTTGGAACTTGCTGGCCCTGCAGCGCCCACCACCAAGTGTCCGAATCTGTTTACCTTAAGGATACGATTCATTGGCATGGCTCACGACTTAACGTCTTTGAGCCGTTGAGGATTCGATTTTCTTCGAGAAATAGACGAACGACCGAATTGAAATCATTACATGCCTTTGAGCCGCAAAATCTGAAAAAAGTCATGAAAGTGTACCCTTATGAGTACAATGGCAACAATTCCTAAAAAGTCCAAATTCGAGCAATGTTGTGAGTAGTGTATACGAGTAGTCAAGAAATATGAACAAATGATTTTAAATATTTGTGGATTCAAGGGTTCTTTATTGATTTGAGAGTAAAAAATGATTTTTTTCACTATATGTTACATCTTTCTGCTATTCTAAGTAAGGAGCTATATAATTTATAACTTTAAATTTGATTAAAATTATATATAAAAACAATATTCCTAGCACTATTCGTAAAAATTTATCAATATAATAAATAGTCCAAAATTTCTTAGTAGCATATTCTACATTACTATCTGGTTCCTTCAGCAAATACTTCCTCGCCCCAAGCATCGCTCTATAAAAGTAATCCTTAATATCGAGATCCTTTTGATGTAAGAAGGCAAATTCTCGTCTAACAAAATATTAGGAAAATTTTTAAACGGTTGATAAATCAAGTTTATATGAGTGAAGATAACTCACAGATCATACGGAGATAATTTTGCGTCTAATTCCAAGAACTTTTTATTCAAAAATAACCAGTGCGTTGATGCAAAGTAATGCAATGCCAAGTTAGCTGCATAAATACGTCGATGAACTTTTAACAAGCTAAAATGAGAGGGTTCGTGTGTGTTTTTTAGATATTTGAATAATGATAAATATGAAAAGAAGACTTACAGTGGTTTTTTGTTGAAGATTCTGGCAAGGCTGTCGATGAGCACAGCTGATACTAAATGCAAGAATATAAACTGCAAGCATAATTAAATGTTTACAACTGAAATGAAACAGCTAAATATTACTAATTATTATTACTCGTATATAATGCAACGTCTTAGACGATGTAAGCGACCCGTATGGTACCCAAAGCATCTGTTCAAATGGCTTCAATTGAATAAGGTCCTTTGCAAGTTCTATTATTTCACCTGTTGTAACTGGTCGCAGGTTTGATGTTGAGCAGTTGTAAACGGTCAGGCTTTCACTGGTAAATTAAACAGCAAGCAAATTAGCAACTAAATGTAAAAACGTCTATGTTACCTTTTCTCTACTTCAATACCTTTTTCATATGCCGCAATAATGACTCCTTTGATTGCTACATCAACAGGCATGAAATCCGACACAACGTTTGGGTCTCCATACATTGTTCGTAGTATTCCTAATATTATTATATTATTATTTTTAACGATCTACATCAATTTAGGAGTTTATTATTAAATTAATATAAGCTCGTAAAGGAAAATGAGGTATCGTGCAGTAATCGAGCAGTCCACCTAGGCACACTGCTCGGGGGGTCTTCTCGAAAAGGATCCAAGCATGTGGTGTGCAAAACGAAGAGCGCCTGCAGAGAATGAGCTCAACGTCATGGTTTAAAACAGAAAGCAGCCTAATTACTACAAATAATGCATCATTGCCTAAATCAGATTTTCCGAAAAATAATAAAATTTCAAGCGCTGACATATTCGTTCTACCAGTATGGCCAGGTCCGTTGGACTCAGAGGCTGCACTTCCGGCAGATTGTGCTGCTCCGAACTCCACTTATTTTACTGCTTAATCGTAAATAACTCTAATGCCTGTTGACTATCTACCACCTTCATACACACCTCCGACATAGCAATACTATGAGTCGTATGGTTATACAAATCCGATTTATCAAAGTAACCAGAACCCTGCCCCGTCAACAATCAAATGCAACTACCCATATCCAGTTGAACAACCTCCTCAACATTAACCCCAAATTCCATATTCAAGCAGTGGAGCCTTAAGGAGCTACCTCATCAGCATCTAATTACAACCAGCCCACAGCAACCAATTCCTAAGCACAAATAACTGCAATATTGTTCACGAAACTTAAAGAAACTTCAACAATTGCATCACAAATGTAGGTTTTTTTTGTGACAGTGAGGTGAATGTCATTTACGCACAGAGTGTGGGACTCCCATGCTCACAAGAAGGTGAATGGACTACCCAATAAACAACTCCCCAGTCAACCTGAGAGCCCAGCCTGGGACCGCTTGACACATAACTTCGGGCCAGGTCTCATTTTATTACGCCGTGAGGCACCGTCCAGCTGGTGGATCCCTCTTCTAGCGGAAAGGGGGGGGGGGGAGGAAATGTCAGATAAGCGATCCCCCAACCTCAACGCCCCCAGCTGCTGTGAGTCCTTTTTATCTTTTAAGACTACCCGAACATAATGTGCCACCTGGTTCCATTTGTCAACCGATTATATTACCCAGGGTGAGCTCTCCGGTCTCCCTGTAGAGGTTCCTTCGCAGGCTGTCCCTTTTTTCACAAGCAAAAAATGTGTGGCAGGTATTGTCTTCCTCTCCGGGGCAAAACGACAATCGGGGGACTGGGACTTACCAATATTGTGCAGATAAGACCGAAAACACCCATGTCCACTCAAAAACTAATTCATATAGAAGTTAATTTCACCATGTCTTCGATTTAGCCACGGTCTCACATTCGAGATAAGATTCGCAGTCCACCTTCCCTTCGTGTAATTCACCCAAGACTGGTGCCAATCTTTGAGTAAGCGCTGTCTCCCCTCGTGGACAACCATCTCCCTTGCATCTTCATTTCAACGCAGGTAAATAGCGTGGCAATCTCTAGCAAGGCGGGCGACAGGTATCACGCCTGCAATAACTCTCACCACCGAATCAGAGACTGTCGGATACCAAGATGCAAGCCTCAGTGCTCCTCTTCTCTGTACCTTTGCCAAGCGTTTTCGGTTTACATCCTTACTGAGACTGTCACCCCATATTTCTGCTCCGTACAATAGCACTGACCCAACAGCAATCAAGAGGTGTATTCTTGATGGGCTGGGTCTTCATACGTTGGCCATAAGTCAACTCAGAGTCAATGCTCCCGAAGCAGCGTTCTTAGCCATTGTCCTGGTTCGCTCAGAGAAACTCCTCTGCAAGTTCATCAGTAGCCCCAGGTGGCTTCGATTCGATTCGTATGTCTCCAATACTGATCATCCTTACTCTAGGGATTCTCTTGTTTATCAAGATGACCACTTCAGTTTTCTCCAGTGCTAAACTGAATCCGCGAGCAGTCATCCAGTCTCTCGCTAGTCGCATTAGCATACTAACCTAAGTTGCGCTTGTTCAACGATGCGTCCAGCGACTAGACCCGCAGCATCATTTGCATAGCCGGTCAAGCGCGACTCATTTGGCATCTCCAGTCTTAGTACCCCGTCGCAAGACACATGCCACAGGTCCAAACCAAGGATAGATCCTTGGACAACACCCGATGTAACTTCCATCCTTCGTTGGCCCTGTGTCGTGTCGTAGATAAAGCTTCGGTCTTTTAGGCAGTCCCTCAAAAGTCAAATTAGATATTCTGGAACTTGAAAAGGGTCTTCCAGCGTATCTAGAATATCCACCCATCTAGCGGAGTTGAATGCGTTCCTGACGTCAAGGGTCACTAACAGGACGATCCGCCACTTGGTGTGGCTATATGCCTCAGCCTTTTGGACCGCGCTCACTACATCTCAGTCACACCAATGGTAGAACATCCTACTCTAAAATCGTACTGCCGAAGAGATAGGTCCCCAGCAGCACGAATCACGTTAGTGAGTCTTCCCTTGATGAGTTTCTCTAGCGATTTCTCATCCGTGTCTAGCATGCATAACGGGCGGTTCGCAGATGGCGATCTGAAATTCCCTTTCCCCCTCCTAATCAGCACGAGCCCCGCCACATTCTATCGTACCGGGAAACCCCCGGTCCGTTTGTAAGCCTTGAATGTGCTGAGCAGCAAGTTAGGACAATGGTGATAGACGAGCCACAACACCTCAGCTGCAATACCATCTGGACCTGGAGCCTTCCTTGCTTTCAGTAAAAGGACTGCCTCTTCAAGTTCTGGCTGTGTGAAGAGTGGACCCTCGACTGCTGTTTCACCATGGACAGCGTCAACATGGACGGGATGGGCGGAGAAGAGTGCCCGCACTGTCTCGTCCATCTTTTCCGTATCATGTATGCAAGTTTTCCATAGGCCACCAAGCTTCCGCATGACTAGTTTGTAGCCAAGGCCCCACGGATCCTTGTTCACATTGTCCACTTGATATTGCCAGCAGAGAGCGAGTTGTTAATCAATTTGCGAAGACATTTCCTGGCCAACTTATATGCTGCCACCCGGTTGCATTCCTCGTCACGGTTCCATGCCTGTTGAGCCTCACGTCGAAGTTTGTAACTCTCCCTTTGCTTTTCAGCGATTTCAGTTGACCACCAGTACACTGGAGGTTTGCCGTGCCGGGATTTTTTGACGGGGAATAGAAGCATTGCAAGCAGTCGTAATGATGCTAATAGTTGAGTTCACCTCGTCTTGAGCTGCCAGTTTTTCCGTCCCCTGTAGATCTTCCTGCAGCGGTGCACCTGCAGTGAGCACTTCGATGAATCCTTGACGTCCATTCTTATGATGTTCCATCCAGTTGTAGAAAGCCGAGAGCACGGAAGTTGGGAGGCAACATCACTGATATCAAGCAGAGTGTACTGACGATCACAATACTTTGCAATGTATATCCTCCATACTAAAGAGTCCGAGGTGAATTCCAGGTCCGGTATAGTTCCTTCGCAGCCAATACGGCGGAAAGTTAGTGTATTTATGGTGTTATGTACAACAAGCGCCATCCTGGCCGGCATTTCTAGGATTCGTTTTCCCCGTGGATCTGTTTGAGGCATGACCCATTCGATTGCTTTAGCATTGAAGCTTCCCCCAACGAGCACGTTCCCATCTGCGTTCGAGACAGCACCCTCCAGAGCATTAAGGTTAGCTTGGAAAGATGATATTGATTCGTTCGGCGTTAGGTACACATTAAAGAAGGTGGTCCCCGAACACCGAACCCGTACAAAACCATCGCCCCGTACACAGCTCCCCACCTGGAAATCATTATTTTGAACCCAGATAGCGGCAATACCAGTTTCGTCGGGATACCATGATGCCGAACTTTTATCGTGGTGTTACTCACTCACCAGCAAAAAGTTGGCTTTCATGTCTCTTGCGAACTGCTCAAGTAGATTTTGGGCGATTGAACTGCGGTGTAAATTTAGTTGTAGGATGCGGGTCATCGAAGTTCTGATTTTGCCTTGCTTAGGGCTTCCTGGAAAACCCGGCATTTTTCTGATCCCAATACGTGTCCAAAATCAGGTCTTGGATCAGCATCCTTGCAAAGAATACGGTGTGCCTCCTTCGTACACTCTTTTCTTTTATGTCCCAGTTCACCGCATTTGTAACATAGGGAACTTCTATCGAGTCCTTTGCATACTTGTGCGGTTTGATCATAGCCAAGGCATTTGGATCATTGAAGAGGCGCTGCTCTTTGCGTATCCTATAGACAACCCACCTTATTCTAACTTTGCCGCTATTCAGGAATTGTTCGGCGTCCTTTTTGGTCAAGTAAATTTTGGCCATGCATTGTCCCCTATTGTTTTCTAGTGTCAGCCTCGCTTTGATCCTGCCTACGCTAGGGAGCTCCCTTTTGATGGCCTCTTCTATCTTGGCCAGGTCCATGACGGAGTCAATGTCTCTTAGTTCGATCGTTGCCATTGGATCAAGCGAGGCTATGGTTGCGCGTTTGCCGAGGACTTTCTTTACTGCGTCGCAGAATGCTCTTTTATTCTCGGCCTCTGCTCCGAATTCGACAAGTATGTGGCCCGACTGCGTTGGTCGCACTGCTTTAATAGCAGTGTTAGTGTCTTTGGGCCTTACGTTTCCTCTGATATCCCGCAGCACCTCCAGGTAGGATCGACTATCTTAGGGTTTAACGAGGGGTTTCTGCTGGTGGGGCTTCTTTCTCTCTTGTTCCGCATAAGGTCTTTTTTCTTGTTGGGCGTCTATGCCAACTATATTTTCTGGCACGTTTTGTCAGCACTATCTGGAACCCCTGATTTGGTGTTCCACACCCATCAAGTGTCTCTTCCTTAATTTTTTGTCTCGATCTCCTTTGGTTGGGCTAGACGCCATTCTTTAATAGATTTTTGATGGTGGATCTATCTGCACGTGCCCTTTAAATCTAACCCCAGCGCTTCTTTAGCCTTTTGCTCTTCTTTGGCCTTCCGATAATGCCCTTTGCGGTCTAGGAGCTCCTCAAGCTCAAAAGGCCCAATCTTTACTGCTTTTTTGATTTTTGGTGAGTTCTTATTAGAATATTTCCAGGTTTTTGGATTAGCCTTTCTTCTTCATGTTGCTGGGTGGCAATTATACTTTGCGACCATCATTCGTGGAAGAGATTATCGGCTCCGTTTCCGACTACAGTACTTCTGCCATATTTTCGACGGTGGCGATGAAATCAGACAACATTGCTTTATTTGTCTAGTCCTTCCTGTCTTTTTCTACCGTAATCTCTTCGTGGGCTTCAGGATCGTTCGCTTTTATTTTGGAATTTACGACCTTTGCTTAAGTTGCTTCAGTAGTGATCGCAGCAGCGACCATCGAATTCTTGATGTTTTTTATATTTTCCTCCTTCGCTCGAACATCTGACGCTTCCTTCAGAATTTCCCACTTCTCCTGTTTAGGACGCTCTGGGGCTCGCATCATTTTTTGTTGTACTCGAACGCTGTAGGAATACTAGCCTGGACAAGACTATTTGTTAGTCTTCGTTTTTCGTCCATCTTCACCGTCATTATATTACTCGCCCTGTTTGTCATCGTTAATACCGCTCCCGATGTGCTGTTTACATCGTGTTTTTTTTATCTGTTTTTAAGATTTGAGAATCCTCTAGTTTTATTTTTGACTTTGTTCTTGGCTCACTTTGCAAAAGAATTCCAAGAAAACTATAAGATTAATGCCATATCTACGTGGATATTTGTGACTTTTGACTGAAGCTGAAAAGGTGAAAAAGCAGATATCAACAAGGTAGACAAATCCTCATCAGAAATGGAAACGGGCGAAAATAAAAATTGGCATTTATAATGTAAATTGCAACCATACATACAAAGCTGCGACGATAATCTTAATGAATTTATCCAAGAATTCAGCTACAAAGTAATTGAAGTCAGCACTTTACAGCCAATCAAGAAAGAAAATATGATGGACAATTTCAGCTACTTCTTATGTGCCAGCAGAACTTCGATCTTGTTATGCCCAATGGCTCACAACAAATCAATTGGATCAACAAATATTACAATTTTTATTCCTTGCAATGCCAATCAAACTTCTAAAAAATTACGACTCAAAAATAGATAATAAAGATATGTTTAAGCAATTGGAATGGACAAAAATTAAAGATAAAAACCTACCATTTTAGTTCTTTTAATTAATGAATTAAATCCCAGTACTCCAATTGCAATCCAATCAACTGTTACCACCATGGCGACAAATCCAGCAAGCATAATGTCATGCAGAGATAACTCGTCTTGTGCAAACTTGGAATTGCACTTGGACAGTCTCATACTCCGCTCCAAGTTTCACTACACTTTTTGACTTCGGGCACTACTAGGGACATCCCTATGAAATAACGCCGACGCGACTTACTACCTATGTTGGATGTTTTCCAAATTATGAAGCTGTTGCCTGTTGCTATATTTATAATTACTCCAAAAACAGTGGTTGACCAACGTCAATTTCTTCTACCAACAGCATATGTCGCACATTTCTGATCAGGCAAGTCCACGCCACCCTTGGCTGAATTATAAAATATAATGATTTCAGGCTTCGAGGATGTTGAATCAATGGCCGACGAATGATGCATCAAGGATCCTTACACAATCGATTTATTTCTCTTTGCAACATATGAAACCAGTGTTTTATCACTAACAAATCCAAATAAGGTTGACTGTACCGATCTTGATCGCTATAAGAGAAACTGCTTGGGGATTTCTCTTTTATTCTTACGCATGATTCCAACGTAGGTTAGACCACGACTTTTTATAATATCTTTTAACTCGATCAATGAAAACTAGCTGCCTTCAGTTATATTTCAATTAGTGTTAAAAAAAGGTTAGACTAGTCTCAAAACAGTTTTCGTAGATATTAATTGATCATTTTGCCTTGTCTGCTCATTTCCTTGGTATATAAAACTGGAGTATAAGTAATGAGTTCTTGCATCACAAATACACATAATTTTTATGCCATATTGTGCAGGCTTTGATTTCATATATACGTAAAATTTGCATTGCCCCCGGAAATGCACTAGCAGTTCATCCAGCTTCAAATACTCCGAACACATATACATACATCATTTGATTTGGAGTTCTATTTAAACATGTCAAATATATAAGAAATAAAAACCAAGCGGTCGGTGTCTCTTCTTGTTTCGCGGGTAGGTCATCAATCTTCAGAGGAGATAACAGAACTAGTAACCTGCTCAAAGTCATTACGCCCCTGAAAACATTGCGACCAGTTTCATCAGTAGCCCAGAGCATACGCACGTCTTCATGGTTGGACTTGAATATACCACTTAGTATTAGAAAATCAATAAAGACTCTGATTTCCACTTTATTAAGAATGATAAACAAAAGCAGGCATGCCATTGCTATTTCTTTTTTCTAAAATTTCACTAATCTTCTCATTAGTTGCGTATAACGGATACGCTACGGATGAAGTCACCAAATTGATAGCCAAACGAACGAAGGAGATCTTCAACAAAAAGTTCACAACGCTAACTGCGGAAGTCGAGCAACGGAAGAAGTTGGTTGTAACTTTTGAATCAAGGACGGAAACAATGAAGAGGGCTATGGAAAATGTAGACATCGACCTAGTTTATATGACCCGTGCCTCAAAACTGTAGAGCTTGCTAGGATCAACCAAGGACCCCATACCCAAAATGGAGCGGAGCGGAGTCTACAAGGTATCGTGTACGAAATGTAATGGAAGTTATATTGGACAAACGAGGAGATCACTAGGTGTCAGATGGAACGAACACTTAAGGGAAGCAGTCAACAAAAACAAAAAGCAGGATGCAAAAAACTTCAAATCAAAAGTGGCGGAGCATATAGTCCTTGAAAAACATGAGATCACTGCGGACAACGTGAGCATGCTGAAAACGATTACGCTGGACATTTGGAACGTCGACCCAGGTAACGGATGCACCTGGCTATTCAAGCTTACAAAATAATGAATGTAATTAAGTAGTAATAAGGGAAAACAAAAATTTTTGAATGGTAAAAGGATCAGGTAATTAGAGATTAATTAAAAGAACTTTGAGAGATTAGAGACATGTTAGGTGTACTTAGAGATTTAGTTTAATAGTTTAAAGAGTTTAGTGTAAATATTAGGTTACTTGTAGTTTAGGGAATAGTAGTACTGAAGAAGCTCTCAAGTAGAGAACGAAACAATTGTATACGGAATTAAAATAAAAGTAGTAGAATTAAAGGGAATTTACTTTTTTTTATTTTTTATCTTTGAAAGTTCTACTAAAGGTGGAATATCTTTAACTATTTAGTAAGACTCTTGAAAGTTTTCAATTTTAGTCTGCTTGCATTTATGTACTCGACTTCTCTTCAATAACATTAAATTGCTACGAAAATATGAAATATTTTGCTTGATTTATTGCTTTGTCCAAGATTCGAAAAAGAAAGCCTCAATTTGAGTTCAAAATATGTATTTTCAAGGAAATATTACGTTTTAATGCTTTTACATGGGTTGATAAGCTCATCATAAAGTTTTCCGTGCTACCGCCATCTAAATTTTTTTTGCATAGTTATCAAACCACTTCTGCACCGATGCTCTGCTGCCTTGGCAAGTGAAGATGTTGGTGCTCGCTGAAATTGGCCTTGTCTGAAGACGCGTGAATGCGCTGGCAGGCTAGCATTGCGGTGTCGCGGGGTAGGTTCTTTTTCTCAGCACAAGGGCCCACTGCAAAAGAGTTTTGCATTCACGAATTGCCGGTTGCAGCAATCGGATCGACAGGTGCCAAGGTCGAGGTAACCTACTGATAAGGAAAAGATTGCCAAAGCACACGATTAACTGGGCCTGGTGAAGGCGGGCGTGGCTTGAGAAGATACCGACTTTACCAGAGATACTCATGGTCCCCAAATAAGAGTGGGGCATTCAAGGACAAGCGGTGCCCTCTCGTATCCCCCCCCATCTGGATCAAGATCCATTGCAGATGTAGCCAGATGTTTTCCATTAGAGTGAATAACTCATACAAAAAAATAATTCGCATATTTTTTCTCCCTCAAATGAAAAACATCAACGTTTCAGATTTATGTTATAGCTTATATGATGGAATCACATAGTACTATAACATTAATAAGAACGCTAGCGGAAGGCTACTCTACCCTGCGATAGTACCTGTCTCGCAAAAAAAAAGGGATGAGCTCACCCGAATGCTAGCTCATGAGTGGAGGAGCCAGCCCACGTGGTGGATCCCATACCCGGTTCAAGTTCCAAATAAATAGAAAGACCAAACGTTGAGTGAAATTATCTACTCATTCTGTATAATATACATATCGATAATTTATTGCTTATAAAAATGCTCAAAAAAGAAAACTTTAGGACATGATAATTGTCTCACAGTATGGTGACCAATAAAAAATTTCGTAACTTGGCTCTCATTTTAAACATAATAGAAATTTTTCCCATGTATATTACGTTAATATTGGTTTCCTTTTTAAAAGCAAACGTTCTAAATCGAAAGTATGTATGAATAATACAAAATATATTTGGTTCAAGTAGTTCGTTTAATTTTTTTGCCTACTTTCTAGCCGGGTTTTTCTCCAAAATATCAGTGAAGTTGGTATTTTTACAAACGTGGCAAAAACATATCTTCGTAAGAGCCGTGCGAAAAATTAATCAAATAAAACGTTTCTCACGGGTGTGAAAAGCTTCAGTTAGATTTAAGGCTTTGCAGTTTGCTTTTTTGTTGCCAAGAACTGAAGTCATTACTAGAAACTCAAATACAAATGTTAACACTGATGAACAAACAATAAATAAGGGCATTTCTAACTCAAGTCAAAACCGACAGTATACGGTTTTTAATAGGTAATTCATTGTTCAATAAGTCCCGAGATTAACCCAGAGATGGTACTAGTAGTACCGAACTCCATAGAGTGCGAACCTTTACATGAAACGTGTAAAAATTTCACGTCAATCGGATCACAGCCAGCAGAGTTATCGAGGTTAGAGTAAAGTCACTTTGTAATTTTTTTGAAAAATGGAAAAAAGCGAGTTTCGCGTGTTGATCAAACATTGTTTTTTAATGGATAAAAACACTGTAGAAGCCCAGCAATGGCTTGAAAAACATTACCCGGACTCTTCTCTATCGAAACCAACGATTTGTCGTTGGTATGCTGAGTTTAAACGTGATCGTACGGACACAAACGATGCGGAGCGTTCGGGTAGGCCATTGGAAGCCGTTACATAGAAAAATGTGAGTGAAGTGTTAAAAATTGTGATGAAAAATCGCAAAGCGAAGGTCCGTGAGATTGCAGAAATGACACCGATATCATCTGGAAGCGTATTTATAATTCTTCATGAAAAATTGAGCATGAAAAAGGGTTTTTTCCAAGTGGGTGCCGTGATTGCTTTCAGTAGAACAAAAACAGCAACGAGTCGACGATTCAGAGAGCTGTTTATCGCTATTTATTCGCAATAAAAAGAATTTCCTGCATCGATACATGACCATGGATGAAACATGGATACATCATTTTACTCCGGAGTCGAATCGGCAATCATCTGAGTGGCGCATGGCTAGCAAAAGCCGCCCAAAGCGTCCAAAAACGCAGCAGTCTGCTGGCAAAGTCATAGCGTCTGTTTTTTGGGATACACATGGCGTGATTTTCATTGTCTACCTGGAAAAAGGTAAATCGATCAACAGTGATTATTATATTGACTTGTTGGTACGTTTGAAGGAGGAGATCGCAGCAAAATGGCCGCACATGAAGAAGAAAAAAATCCTTTTTCACCAAGACAATGCACCATGCCAAAAGTCCATGAAAACAATGGCAAAGTTGAATGAATTGGGCTTTCATCTTTATCACACCTGATCTAGTCAAGGCTATTTAATATCAACACAAAAATATAGTTGAGTTAATTTGGAGTAGATTCATAGAATTGGATCGATTAACAATTCAATGGTTCAAGAGGTAACACCCGATAAGTGATCATTCCCACTTGCTTCTGAAGACAGAGGAACAACGGTGATTTTTGGCACTGTCAGTGGGAAATTCGTTTCCGCTAGAAGATAGTCTCGAATTCTCAAGCTGCGATGATATTCCGTTTTACGGCACTACAAACTGTATCGTGCAGTCTTGCAAAAATGGGACCAACAGGCAAGTGAATCACACTTCATATGTGTAAAGACTGCGATGCACAAAAGTGTATAGACTAGGGAATCCAAAATTGCTATTTACTCCACCCACATGTACGCTTTCCTCGATGTTGTTTTCCATGCTAATAGACTATCTCCATGTTTTCGGGCGTAGTGGGTAGCGTTAATTGAAAACAATTAAACTCTTCATGTATTCACTGCTTCCCGCGAGCGAAATGGAAACAGATCAACAAATTTAGCTTGCCATATGCACTACGACGCATTTAGCCTGCATAGAATGGGATAACTTATCCCCGGGATTTGCACAATTTTTAATTCCCCAACTACTTCTATGCACCGGCAACTGTCGCGAAGTATCCGGAAAAACTCAATGAATATTGACTGCCCGATTTTCGAAAACTTCTTAAGAGCTGTCACTAATCAGCCGTCGTGTTAGTCGGCACTTGGTACTTTTCTTCTCAAACTTTTCACAACCACACTTCTATGCACCGCGTTTGAGCGAAATGTTTGCACTTTCCAATAATAACTAGTTCACTTCGCCAGAATCATTTTTACGAAGGAAATCCCAGACCGAGCTACACAGAAAGTCGAGAAGGCAGTCGACACGTCGCCCGTCGAAACAAACTCTTTTCTTCTCGTATGAAAAATTAAACTCAATGCCGGCACGCACAGTTCGCGATGTCCGATCCGACCCAGCTGGTGATAACAAGAAGACTTCAAGCCACAACGGTTGTTTAATTCGCAAATTTCGGCTCATCGTCAACCGTTATTTTCATTGCGAGATGTTTATAACATAAATTGCGATGCAAAGGATTTGCCGTCATCGAGTTTTAATTGTAATTTGTTTTTAAATTTACAGTTAAAAGTGGATGATTTGTAATGGTGTTTTTTGAGCAGTTTGTCTAGGCAAATGCTCGATTACTACACATCTAGCTAGGACTTTTAAGGATATAAAATAGCTGTTCAAAGATTTTATCAATCATTAGTTCCTACATAGTAGGCCTATAAATATCCCGCTTTAATATTTGCGGCGGTGGCGACGACGACGAGATCAGAAAAAAGTGTAGAAAATTTATAGCTTATTAACACGTGCAAAGTGAAGTATAATGTGTGAAGATGAAGGAGAGAAAATCACCGGTGAAAGCAGGCGGCGAGAAATCGTCACGGAAGAGAAGAAAAAGAAAGAAGGAAAATAGAGACGAGGGCTCAGGATAAGCCCGCCAGTGGACAATGCGGACAGCGACATGGAATCGGTGTCGAATTCAAGTAGTATTGCGACGTCTAAAGCTACGCAGGATAGCGACGCCGACTCAGTGGCAACAGGTGCCACAACCTTAGCAAGGAGAGCGTGGGACGAGCAATTCAATGAGCTGAAGAAGATAATTGGTCAGCAAAACGAGGAGATTATGAAGCTCAAAGCGAAACTCGCCAGCTACGAGTTGCGCTTCGGCTCAACTAGTGCACATGATAATAAAATGGAGACCATCGATGTCTCAATGGAGGCGGACGAGACTCCAGTAGCAAAGGCTCTAACAACACCATCAGTAGCACCACCGGTGGCAATAGCCAGCGGAAAACGGATTGAAATTAGCGAAAAACCAAACGGAGGAATTAGAGAAACAACCAAAAGAAGTGAAAAATCAAATGGAGGAACTAGTGGAATAATTGGAGGTTCAAATGGAGTGATAGGAGAAACAGTGACTACAGAAAAGGAAGAATCTGTAAAAACGGAAAAGGGAGCTCCAGCAACGAAACAGACGAAGATGCCCCCAACCATCATTATGGACGAGTTTCCAGCGCTTCGTAAGATCGAGGGTGAGTGTTTAAAAATCTTAAAAAGTACATATTCACAAAAAGCCCAGGGCCCTATCAGAATCCAAATCATAACAAACACCCTTGGGGATAATGAAATTACTAAAAAATACCTTAACGACTCCAATCGCGAGTTGTTTACCTACACACCTATCGATGAGAAGCATAAAGCATTCGTCATTCGTGGCCTGCATGGCTCTTATGATCCACAAGAAATCGTGGAAGATTTACTAAGACAAGGGATTGAAGAGATCGAATCTGTTTGACCCTTACAAACCAGTGCAGCCACACGAAATAGCCGAACTTGTAGCTGGCTATCTTTAAGCAAACATTCAAAGAGGCAATTGTCAGGCATATTAGGGCCATCTTGCATACGGTGGTCTGTTTTGAAATGGTTAAAAATCGTGAAATCCTGCAATTCAGGAACTGCCAGTGACTAGGTCAATCGGTATCTAATTGCAACCTCCAGTACAGATCCATAAAATGCAGTCTTTCGCATGGCCCTGGCAACTGCCAAAAGCAGAAGGAAGAGAGACCTAAATGCGCCAATTGTGGTGGTGAAGGCCACCCCGCCAACTGTCACAACTGTACAACCTTCAAACTTGCCCGCGCCAAACAGACACCCAAACCTTCCCCTCCTACTAACATTTCTCCCCCTCGAGCACCTGCTATGAAGAGGAGTGAGGGATCACCTTTGCAAGCCTCTTGCGAAAGCCGCTTCCCCAACAGTCCACTGCACCTCCTAGCTTCATCGAAAAGGAAGTCGATTCACTTTTCGGTGTGAGTCTTCCTATTTTGGCCACGAAAGTAAACGAGCTGTGGGCAGTGAAAAAGAAGACCACAAAAGACTGCTTCTTCTTCAGCTTCTTTCTGGTCCAAATGGAATTTAGGTTCATCCAGTTAAACATAAACTCAATTGTGAGCAGTAGAAAGCGGTATGAGCTTCAGTGTTTTCTGGACCAACACAGGCCAAATATTGTATTCTTGTCAGAAACAAAACTTGCACCCTTTCACTCTCTCTCATTCAAAAACTTCCACCTGCACCGATTAGACCGTCCTGACTCCTCTGGTGGTGGCACGGGTATTCTCGTCCAGAATTCCGTACAGTCTTCTCAACTGTTTCTCCCCTCCCCTCTCTCAACTATTGAGAACACTATCATCTCTTCCGAAACTAAAAGCTGTATTTTTGTTGGTGCAGCCATCTACCGCCCAAACCAAGAACTAAACACCACTGATCTTCAACAGCTAGTGTTATTCATGAGGTCTACACCCTCAGACAAAAACTCCAGATTATTCTTGTTGGTGACTTAAATCCCTGGCATCCCCACTTTCTCGATGTCACCACTAAGCCAAATGGAGTCAAGCTCTACAACTGGCTTCAGAATGAAGCCAGTTTTTCAAGATCTACCATCCTGAGCCCTGCCCTATCTACTTTCCATGAAAACTCTATGAGCTCCTACCTTGATATTTTCATTGTAAGTGACAGCCTGAAAATAAAACACAACCCCAACACCCTTCCATATTTAGAAACGATTCCTGGGATCAGTGACCATGACGCCGTTCTTTTAAACATTGTATCTGCAGAGCGTGCCATCCACCCAAATTACACCTGCTTACCCGACTTCAACAAAGTTGACTGGCAGCAGGCAGCTCTCATCCTTCCTAACAACCTCCAGGCCTCCAACGCCTGTATTGACGCCACAGCCGACAAATATTCTGAGTTAATTCAGGAGTATGCCGATTCGTGTGTATCAAAGCGAAAGCTTGGATATAAAAAAATGATTTCCCTTCCACCAGAAATCATATGTGACATACAGCGTAAAAAATCCCTTCGAAGGCGCCTTTTCAGGCACCAGTACGATGTGAGGTTCGACTTCTTAAAAACTGAAATTCACGACCTGAGCGCAAAGATCCATTCAGAGATCAGTGCACTCATGCAACAGCATCTTGCCGTGAAACTGGCAAATCCAGGTTCGGAAACTTTCCGGGAGCTCCGGAAAGTCTGTCCAAACCTGGGGAAGTCGTCTTCTAACTCTTGACATTTCCTGCAACAAAATCTATCCCCTGCGGAGAAAACTAATTGCCTTGCCACTCAATTTGCTTCTGCATATTCCACCACAAAAAGCCTCTCTAAGCCCTTCATGGAAAGTTTAGTTAACAGTTACATTTCAAATCTATACAGACAACCGTCTTATGCCCTATAAAACATTCATTCTTCTAACTTGTTCTCTCATCCCCTCTCATCCCCCTCGTCAACTTCCCCCCCAAGCAGTCTGTCGTCCTCAACACCTGCTCCAATAAAATCCCTTATCCTTTCTAGACCCAACAAAAAATCCTGCGGAGCTAATAAAATTCCTACTACCTTACTCAAAAAGTGTAGTGACACTTTCTTCACTTTTCTTTCGAGGCTGTTCAACCACTGCCTCTTCAATGCGTATTTTCCAAGCGCATGGAAGAGAGCAATCATAGCCTCTATTCTAAAGAAGAACGAAAGCCCCCTTCTCCCAAATAGCTACCGACCTATTTCGCTCCTTTCTACGACTGGAAAGATTTTCGAGCTTGTGCTCAAAGAGTTCATCGACGAACACCTCTCTGCCAGGAATATCATTCCTCCTTTCCAGTTCGCCAACCAACAAAACCTTCCGGTAGAACACCCTCTACTCATACTAAAGTCAAACATTGCTGACAACATTAGATAAAAAATGCCTACAGTTGCTGTCCTTCTTGACATCGAGAATGCGTTTGATTCTGTGTGGCAACATGGACTCATTTACCAAATAGCCGAAACCCACGAATTCCACCCCCACCTTTGCAAAATAATGTACAGTTTCCTCACCAACCGTTCCTCACAAGCCAACGTAGATGATGACCTATCTCTGACATTCGCAAACGATGCAGGCATTCCCCGAGGATCCGTTTTATCCGCGATCCGCTTCTCTGCATATACCCCTGACCTTCCACGTCCTCCCGAACACCCCGCAATCTCGGCTTAATTCATACCTTGACGTAATTCGTACTTTCCTCCTTAACTGGCGACTCTTTCTCAACCCCACTAAATGCGAATGCATAATCATTAAGAGTGAATTTCGCCTAACGAAAAACATGTGTGCCAATGCACGCAGCTTCTCTCTGAGTATTAAGGGCACGGTTATTCCCATGAAGGAAAAGGTCACCTGTCTTGGCGTCTCTATCAGCTCTCAGCTTTTCCCCACAACGCAGGTACACTCGGCTATTGCAAAAGCAACTAGAGCCTAGAGTGCACTTCACCCAATAATCCACTTCAACTCCCCATACCCTATACTAATTAAGACATTAGTCTACAAAACACTTGTCCGTCCAATCCTGGAATACGGATTCACTTTCTGGTGTCATCGTTCCCCGTCGCTCATGGAGGAACTTCGCAGGAACGAGAGACAGTTCCTTAGACAGTGCTTCAAGCTTCGGAGATCCGCGGTCTCAAAGCACTTCATTCCAAAACAGCGTCTTTACGACGCAACCAGAATACCAAGGATCGATCTCTTTGTCATAACTAATCTTCTAAGATTTTTCAAAAGGTCCCTAACCTCAACAAGCCCCCCGGTCCAAGAGACTATGGCCATTCCTGCCGAAATCATAGAGAATTGTGATCACCCTGAACTTTTCCCCCAGCACCTACAATATCTGGACAACGAAGGAAGAGTCTTGGACCCAGGTGGAAAAATTGCCCACTATAACACCACCAGAGGAAGTACTTATTATTTCTCCAACGCACAGCACATCCAAAATTCAATCAATCAGTCAGTTCGTATACACCAGTTGCTCACTTTTCCCATCCTCAACCTGCTAATTCTGTCCCAACTACTAACACCAAAAACAATAGCCACTAAGATGAAATATTAATTATCGTAATATTAAGTTACTTTTGATAAGGAATATTGTCCGCTAAAAGTAAGATTAAACTAAATTGTAAATTGTGAGTCGCTTATTTTAGAGAATTCTTTTTTAAGATATAAGAGTTCGCTTCATTCATTCTTCTTTGCTTTCCCAAAATTTTGCTGAGACTGACATTTAGATTCAAAAGTTGTAAAAATATGCTTTCAGCATTTAATCAAATTTTTCTTTCAATTGTAATACGAACTATTGATCATGTTCGGGCATTACTTAATTTACGTAGGGCAAGTATCTAGATTTTTTAAGCCCAACCTACTGGTTGTTTCAAACTGGGTACAAAACATATTTGTGGAACTTAGGAATTGTCTTGTTGACTAACAAGAGAACAAGACAATCTAAATAATAGTGTTTTGCTGAAGGTGTAATATTTTAACCATAAATGTAAAGATTACTTCTCATACGCAATGATAAACTTAAGTTCACTCTATATTTTCATGGCATGTTTCAAATCAAATCAAAAAGTAATTACCTATTCCACTGGCAACAAGCAATCCAACTGGTCCATTAAAATTATCAATCCACCCTGGAATTGGTTCGCTAATTGTAGAAATTACTGTAAAAATTTGGTTTTTATGAAAATTTTAAAAGGCTCGTTATAAAGTGATATACCAATTGATGGCCTGAAAATAACCACTGGTAGTTTATCCTTGTAATCATTGACAACATGCTCAGCCATACTTTTGGTAAATGTGTATGTATTTGGTTGGTAACTGCTGAACCTAGATAGAATTTATATTGATTACGATTTGAGCTAAAGAAGAACCAAATTTTAAATTGTATAGTAAACTATCACCCTCATTTAAAATGAACTTTTACTTTGGTCCAAATATATTCAGAATTTCTGTATCATAGCGCTCGGCCATTTTGATTGCTACCCTCCAATCCGCATATGGTGGGTATAACTGGAATGTTTGATAATTGTTGGGTGAAAAGTTGAATACAATTTTATAAACTCACCCTCTCTTCAACAACATGTTTGTCAGGATTGCAGTAAGTTGTTGAAACATGAACGAGCGCACTTATATTATCTAAGGTCGAGGCGAACTCCATTACCTCCCTGGTACCCCTGGTGTTAATCAAAATTGCATCTTTTAAAGGATCATCAAATCTAGAAACAAAATTGTCAACTTAATTGAACCCTGAATAAAAAAACTCATTTATAAGCTAATATTTTACCGAACACTTGCAGCCGCGTGGAAAATAATTGAAACCCTTTTCATCAATGTCTTGTCTTCGTCACTCAAACCGAGATTGAGTTCTGTCACATCCCCATCGACTGCTACCAACTTTGCGAGCTGCAATGGCTTAGTTTCGCGCAAAAGATCAAATAAAGGTAAGTTGACAATGTCTATAAGCCTTTGTTGGGCACTTTTTCCCTTTTTAGATCGAAGCAAAACAAATATAATATCCAGGTCGGGACAGGACCGCAATAACTTCTCTATGAGAACTTTTCCCATGAATCCTTAAGGCGATATTGATTGGAGATCGCATTGCAAGAAATATATATCAATTATTACCTGAGCCACCAGTCACGAAAATCTGCCGGCCCGTATAAAATTGTGGTATTGTAATTTTTGTATCCATTTGAGGTCCTGTGGAAAAAGGCAGTTTGAATGATATTATTGTTAATTCCTGAAGTATATAAATATAAAATATTTTTTTAATGAAAACTTTCAAATTAACATTTATTTTATTACGTTACGAAAAGGTTTTTAGCTTTCAGTGAAAATAACAATTTACGGCTTTCACATCCACACGGCATAAAACATCATTTACTTTACAGATCAGACACTTTTGGCCTGAAATTATTTTACTTCATGAAAGGAAGTAACGCAAATATTTGAAAACAAGCAGCCAAAAAGGACTTTCAAAATAATCTGTTTTTATGGTGGATGATCAAAGCTAAAATTCTACTGGTTATGGGAACGACTGGATAATTGTTACATTGAAATAGTTTAAGCCGATTTAAACACCCGCCAAGGTATGAGCTGTGCATAAAACAAAGGATCATAGATCCTAAAACCGCATGTCTTTCATATACATATATATATATATATATATATATATATATATATATATATATATATATATATATATATATATATATATATATATATATATTTATATATATCAACCAGAAAGTGAGGACTAACCAATAACATTCTGATTTTTATCTTCAAAGAATGGCTCTTGAGAAGAAAAAAGAGTTCTCCCATCCAAGCACTAATGTATAAATGAATGCCTAATGCTTGCAAGAACCAAGCTTGCATTTCATGTATGGAAACCTAGACCTGACCAATGTTGGCTTAGATTCATCTGGAATTTTTAATTCCAGTTAAGCTAAAGAACTCATGTTTAATGGCATCCTTGACCTCCATCAAATCAGCGAGATTACAGTAGAGTTCTCTCTGGGACCCTTATGACTGGATTACAAAAAGAGTACCTTGTCATTAGCCCGAATTATATCAGTATATCACCTGGCCGTGTGAGCCACTTGGCCTTTATGAAAGTTTGTACAGCACCTGGTTTAACCGCTTCCTCTAGTTTTTGCATCTGTATAGCACCTATCAACGGTAGGTTTGACACACCAGGACGTATCTTATCCACTTCATCCGAAAAAAAAGCAAGAGAGAACATTTACTTACAGTTTGACCTGCTCTTTTGTTAAGTTCACTCGTATAGATTTCAACTTTCAAATTTAATGGATATCCACTCATTCATCGAATTTATAAACATATTGTATTTACCAGTTCCATGTAAACTTATCACGTGTGTCATGTCAACTTATTACTGAAAGCTTTGTGGATGTCTGCCTCATATCCAGGTGTGCTTGCAACGCTGGGACAAGTTGCTAGCCCACGACATCCTGACCAATAAGATTACTTTTCCTCTCCTCTTAGAGAGCCTCAACACTGGTTACGTTTCCTTAACCGCCAATTAAAAACTGTTTTCTCCGTACGTGCCACAAATACTTCGTCCTACGCTGCTAGCTGCTCTTCCACTATTAATAAATTGCCTATTCGCTTGCGCCAATAATCATTTGCGACATTTAACCAAGCACTGACGAACGAGCGATTCAACACTTGAAGTATTCGAATGTACACAAAAACATATTTACCGCCTCCACAAATTTCACACAAAATTCGCTTAGTGCTTGACCAAAGCCATATAAAAAATGGACGAACAACGAGAATCTGTGTACTCGTCCATGAGGGAAGCAAATTTAACACATAAATAACTTATAAATAATTTACGCTCTCGAAACTATATGATTTCCACTGCTTTTCCTTCCCCTTTATTTCCGGAAATGTTTTTCTTTCCTCTCTTCAGAAGAATCACTTCCCCTACTGACATCTGCGCGCACCTACAAAATTTCGTTTCGTTCAACAGTTTGAGAACAACACAACAAACGTTCTCTTACAGAAAACTGGTAGGTCAAAGCTGATGAAATTCGTAGAGGCGAGAAAACTCATGTGTCAAAGCCGATGGAAAATTCGTAAGTTTTTAATAAAAAAGAGAACTTAAGTTCCGATTTCGTACACGTAATCTTCAAAACCAAAATCTTTATAAACATGAACATATTTTGGAGTGAATCAAGTGCAAAAACAAAAACATATCATTTCACACCTTAACTTCACACAACGCGAAGCGAAGGTTGCTAATTGTTTCCGCTCTCGCAACCGGTTACTCATTCAGTACTCTCTATATCTATATTCTTGACTGTCAGAGATCTACCGACAACTTCCGAAAGCCTCCTCTTCCCTTACGTGGGAAAAAATCAACAAAACCCTAACTCTGCCTCAAATAATAAACAGGAGTACCCCATCCCATCTTTAGGCCAAAACATCCTCCGAGCAAAGCCTATGAGTACAAGCCAAAACTTACTAGGAAAAAGCCAAAAAGTATACGCTAAAGTAAAACACAGTAAGCACCCACGTTAGCAGATTGGTTGATCAATAACCCTTAAATAGATCGTTGAATCACTCAGATTGGCAAAACGAGCCAGAAAAATATCCTTCTAGATCACGGGAAAATAAAAAGTACCATAAAGATAAAGATAACGCGAATTGTGCACGAATGTTATAAAACAGCAACAGCAGTGTTCATCTGAGGGCAGGAGGCCCCAAAAGTGGCTGTAAATTAGGAAAAAGGACGTTATGGATTTAACAACCACCCTCAGTATAGATCCAATAGATAACCCGACGTGACGATGAAACACGATATCCTTGGAGAAAAGCAACATAAAATTGTGAAGGAATCAGCGGAGGCACCCAATATGCATTTGAGCTTTGCAGCTATAATATTGTAAGCTAAGAATTAAATTTATAACAAATGGAGTGAGTTAATTAAGTGATATTGAAAAGCGAACAAGAAATATATTGAAAAGCGACGAAAGAAATTAATATATTGAAAAGTGGAAAAAGAGATACATTGCTAAGCAAGCAATTCAATATTTGATGCTATTGACGCATGTTATGGTTCGTGGCCAATAATTTTAATGTTCTGGGAAAGTGAAAACGCACTGTCTTTTAAATTGAGTTAAAAGAGTTTATTTACAATGGATGCACAATCATTAATTTAACAATTTCACCAATTTTACTTTTCACTTTGTCTATAAATTTTTAATTCAACCGTCTTAACTAAAATCACTTCACAATCAATCAATCAATATCGCCTTTACCTCGCGCTCCACTCTATCACAGTTTTTACTATATCGTGGTTGTAATAGTACCCCATTCTTTCAGCTCACCTTTATATAGGGTATCTAGCCATTCAATCCATTTCTCGTACATTGGCGAATGTTCTGACGAGAGCTACCGGGAATATTCGAGCAATCCTGAATGGCCGCAGTGACGTCAGATATTGATCATGCTTGGCGGGTTCTTGTGCTTTCGAGTACATTTATTTGTTGATCATGGTGTGCGACAGTAGCCGCAGAATTATTTGTACATGTGACACTATTATATTGAAAAGTAAATCATGAATATTACATTTTCTACCAAATAATATTTTTAAGCCAGTGAAACAAATTGTGAAAAGTGAAATTGGTTGACTTTTTCCTATCTTTAGAATGTGAACTCGATCATTTTTTATTTGCTTTAAGAAAACTATAGGACGGTAGTGATCCTTCCAGTAAAAACATACAGCGATATTCTATGTCGTTTTCGCTCGACGGAAATTTTTAACTCGAGCAGAAATCTTCCTCCACTGCAAAAAAAACCCTTAATTATCCCTTGGGTCGCCGCTGGGGTTGCGTAGGAACCATACCCGATGTGACACTCGCTTCGGAGTCCCTGGTACCTAGAGTACACAACTGGCGAGTACTAGAGGACTACTCGGCTAGTGATCACCAGTATATAGCGGTTGAGAATCACCACAGTGCCACTCTGCGTACATATGCCCAAACTTCAATCCTCGGATGGAGGACTGGGAGGATGGACGTTGAGAGGTTCGCTGACGCACTTACGGCAGACGCACCGTTGCTGGGAGCTCCACCAGGGAGTGGAGGGCCTACAGCCAAGGACTTGGTGAACTCAACTATGAGTACCATCATAGCTGGTTGCGAGTCTTCCACGCCCCGTCGGAGACCCCGACACGGTAAGCCTGCAGTATACTGGTGGTCAAACGAGATCGCCGAATAAAGAAGCGAGTGTCACAAACTTCGGCGAGAGGCCCAGCAGGCACGAACACGGGAGGAGGCAGACACTAGGCTAGCAGCATACAGGTCCGGCAGGAAATATCTTCGCAGGCTTATTAACAAGAGCAAGGCCCGATGCTGGCAAGACCTCGTGGACGATGTAAATAGGGATCCGTGGGGCCTTGGCTACAAGCTGGTCATGGGGAAACTTGGTGCCCTACGGAAGCCTTGTATACAAGATGCGGAAGAGATGGACGCGATAGTGCGGAGACTCTTCCCCGCCCATCCCGTCCGTGCTGACGCTGTCCATGGTGAAACAGCAGTCGAGTGCCCACTCTTCACACAGCTGGAACTGGAGGAGGCAGTCCTCTCCCTGAAAGCGAGGAAGGCTCCAGGTCCAGATGGTGTTCCAGCTGAGGTTTTGCAGCTCGTCTATCACCATTGTCCTGACTTGCTGCTCAGCACATTCAACGCTTGCCTACGGGACGGGATTTTCCCGGTACGATGGAAGGTGGCGAGGCTCGTGCTGGTCAGCAAGGGGAAGGGAAATCCCGAATCGCCGTCTGCATACCGCCCGTTATGCATGCTAGACACGGCTGGGAAAGTGCTAGAGAAACTCATCAAGGGAAGACTCACGGACGCGATTCGTGCTGCTGGGGACCTATCTCCTCGGCAGTACGGCTTTAGAGCAGGACGTTCTACCATTGATGCGATCGCAGAGGTGGTGAACGCGGTCCAAAAGGCAGAGGCATATAGTCGCACCAAGCGACGGATTGTCCTGTTGGTGACACTCGACGTCAAGAATGCCTTCAACTCCGCTAGATGGGTGGATATTCTGGACACGCTGGAAAACTCTTTTCAAGTTCCAGAATATCTAATGCGGCTTTTGAGGAACTACCTAAAGGACCGAAGCCTGCTCTACGACACGACACAGGGCCAACGAAGGATGGAAATTACATCGGGTGTTGCCCAGGGATCTATCCTTGGTCCGGACCTGTGGAACGTGTCTTACGACGGGCTACTGAGACTTGAGATGCCAGATGAGTCACGCTTGGTCGGCTATGCGGATGATGTTGCGGCTCTGGTCGCCGGACGCACCGTTGAACAAACGCAACTTAGGCTAGGTATGCTAGTGCACCGAGTGAGGAACTGGATGACTGCTCGCGGGCTCAGTTTAGCACTGGAGAAAACCGAAGTGGTCATCTTGACAAAAAAGAGAATCCCTAGAGTAAGGATGATCAGTATTGGAGATATACAAATCGAATCGAAGCCAGCGGTGAAGTACCTGGGGCTACTGATCGAATCGAAGATGAGTTTCTCTGAGCAAATCAGGGCAACGGCTGAGAAGGCTGCTTCGGGAATATCGGCCCTGAGTCGACTTATGGCCAACGTAGGGGGTCCCAGCCCATCAAGAGGACGCTTCTTGATGAGTGCTGTAGGGTCAGCGCTACTGTACGGAGCAGAGGTATGGGGCGACGCTCTCAGCAAGGAGGTATACCGAAAATGATTGGCACAGGTACAGAGAAGAGGAGCACTGAGAATTGCATCTTCGTATCCAACAGTCTCCGACTCGGCGGTGAGAGTGATTGCAGGCGTGATACCTGTCGCCCTCCTTGCTAGAGAGCGCCGCGCTGTTTACTTGCGCCGAAACGAGGATGCGAGGGACATGGTTGTCCGCGAGGAGAGACAACGCTCGCTCAACGATTGGCAGCAGTCTTGGAGGAATTGCACGAAGGGAAGGTGGACTGCGCACCTCATCTCGGATGTGAGACCGTGGCTAAATCGAAGGCATGGTGAGACTGACTTCTATCTGACCCAGCTTTTGAGCGGGCACGGGTGTTTTCAGTCTTACCTGCACAAGATCGGTAAGTCACGGTCTCCCGATTGTCGGTTTTGCCCAGGAGAGGAGGACAATGCCTGTCACACATTTTTTGCCTGTACCAAATGGGCCTCCAAGGGAGTCCCACACTGCCAGACTTGGCGGGCGTAAATGCCTTCACCTCCCTACCACAAAAAAAAAAAAAACATAGAAAAAGGGGGTGCAGCAAGAAATCCACCAAATCTTCCATAGAATATTCAAAACCAGGACAATCTCGTCCGATTAACAGCCCAACTAGCTTCTGAAACACTTCATATTCAAATGAGACAAATACTTTATGCCTTTATGAATCCTGCCTCTGATCAAGACGTTCCCATAAATATAGACGCCGGAAGGGACTTATTCAACATGGACAAAATCCAGGACGCCGTGAAAAGTCTACGAACCTTCTCCGGTGACCGAAGTGAATTTTGTTCGTGAAGAAAGAGTGTAGAAAGAATTCTGACGATCTAAAAATACCTTCAAGAGACACTGAAATATTATGGTATCAAATGGTTATGGCTCTCGAGTCCTACAACACACCCTTGAATTGGCCAAAAATTTCGCAGTGTCTAGCATTGCATTACGTGGATAAATGCGATCTTGGGATTTCAGAGTACCAGTTGACAATATCGAAAAAATCTAATTCTTTAAAAATCTTTCTTTACCATCCTTAAAGACGTTTGCAGGTATAATTTGTGATGACAGTGTAGAATCTCTCCAAGCCCTTATTCACACTGACACAACTTCTTGACTACAAAAAAATATTGGCATTCCTATTAGGGAACATGCTTTCCAAACTGTGAATCAGTTTAATCTAAGATTCAAACGCACGACCGAAACACCAATGAAAAATCTTAAACAGATCTTTGAAAAGTATCCCAACCTATCATCAGAACGAAACAGAAGCCTGACCTTTATAACTACCGTTAAAAGAGAAATTCATACAACAACACACGACCCTGTCTATGTGGAGTCCTACGTGTACCCAATGGCTCTGAAGGACGAAGTTTAAAAAGAAATTCAACAGCTTTTAAAGGATAACATTATATGTCCTTCCAAGTCCCCCTATAATGCACCAGTCTAGATAGTTTAGAATATAACAGGATGGATCAGGAGAGAGGAAATTTCGAATGGTAATTGATTATCGGAAAATGAGCTCCATCACAGTAACCGATGCCTATCCCATTCCTGACGTCAACGCTATCCTCTGCAATCTTGGAGGAAATCAATATTTTTTGACTATCGATCTACGAAGCGGATTTTATCAAATTCCCTTAAGAGAGCACGGCACTGAGAAAATTGCTTTCGCTATTTAAATATGAGTTTGTTCGCCTTCCATTTAGCCTGGAAAATTTTCCAGCAATCTTTCAAAGGGAACTTGATGATATTCTTCGAGATCGTATCGGAAAACGCTGCCACATCTTCAAAGATGATATTATAGCCTTCTGTAGGGCTGAAAGAGGTCACTTCAAGAATCTAAACATGGTCCTAAAGACCCTAAAGGATGTCAACATGAAAATTAATTTGGATAAGTGTGAAATCTCAAGTAAGAAGTTGAATTTTTAGGCTTGATAGTCAGCGTGGATGGCATCAAGACAAACTACAAAAAAGTCGAAGCAATCGCTTCGTTCCCACTTTCAAAAACACTCAAAGACTTACATTCTTTCCTAAGCATGTCAGAAGACAATCGACGATTTATATTAAATTATGTGAAAACCATTTAAGCTAACAACCGATGCGTCTAATTATGCAATTGGTGAGGTCTTATGCCAAGAAAACCCATTAATTTCATTCTTGTCATGAACTCTCATTAAAACTGAGGATAACTACGCAACGAATGAAAAAGAAAGGTTAGCAATTATCACGAAACTCCCTTCAATAAACTCCCTTCAAAATTATCTACATGGCTCCAGTCATGTACGATCTTCCACCGATAATCAACCTCTCACATGCGTACTCAGCTCAAAAAATACCAACAGCAAACTTAAACGCTGGAAAGATATTCTCGAGAAATAAGATTATGAGTTACGATATAAACCGGGTGAGGCAAATATTGTTGTTGGTTCCCTTTTCAGACCCCCTCAAATAATCAAAACAATGATCAACACGACACAAGCGCAATAAACTCTACGCCACCTTGTAATGAATCAGGCGACGCCGCTGGGTGACCACTAACAAAACACTTTGCTGCTATGTGGCTTGTCATCTCATGTTGGTCGTGACGGTTGCACATCCCACGTCAATTTTGTCGTGGGATGTCAAAGGAAAATGGACAGCCACATGGTAGCCGAGTTGCGGTTAAGAGCTCGAGCAAAGAGGTCGGAAAGTTAAGGAAGCAGAACGTGTAACTGTTGATAGAGTTAAACATTAACAAGGTCTAATTGAAGCGTGAAGTGTTGTTTGTGAAATTTAAAAGTCACAAGGCTATTCGTGTAAGCCCGGGTCTGAAGTTTTCTTGCAGGAGTATAAGAACGCAAGAGTGTGCGTGGATACAAACGTCAATGTCACACACGCCGAAGCCAGATCATAGAAATTCACATCGACTTGTCTTTGCTAACATATCTTCTGGTTGTAGGCGCCAAACGAGTTGATGTTGATTACACACAAAATATCGTAAATTCGATCTAACCTCACCTCCAATTGGACGCAAAGCGCAACTCGAAGAACACAACAAATTTCTCACCTTAGGTAACACTAACCGCTCCAATTCGTCATCACTTCGTGTCGTCATCGGTATTTTACCGGGAGCAAGTTGGAAATGTCAGATTCCGTGATGGGATTAAAATGGAGACCTCCGTTCTAAAACTGCAATTTCAGTGTTGTGACTATCGAAAATCTGGGAAATAAATTTACAAATAATTAGGAAAGTTCAACCAACCGACGACCGTAAAACGTAGATACATCCGGTTGCAATTGTGACGACACATATTAAGTGAATAATGAAGCATTGAAACGTATCGATCCGGGAAATGCAAAGGTCTTATTGCAATAGAATGAACTTCGTCTGCCAGCATGCTGTCATTTCGGGGCAAAGCGCGAGTCTCTAGAGGTCAACCGCCTCTACATGTCCCCGAGAGAATCCACTCGAGAGTGTTACGTTTGTTTGGATTTCAGAGATAACAATTATCAGTTGAACTTCTTACTGCTGTTTCTATTGCATCACAATGATAATCACAGAACAAACGATGATGCGCAGCGCGACCCGTGCTATCGTGTGAAGCACGGGAACCGATGGGGCCACCCTCACTCTGCGAAAGAATGCAAAGTAGATGTATGGAATAACTCAACGCTTCCTATAATTTATTTCACAATATTAATGTCTTGATACATGTTTGGTAGATTCAACGAAAAGATTCAGTATAAGTTCTGCTAGTTTATGTTTGTAAATATTAACTCAACAATAATTTTTCCAAGAGAAAAGTAATTTTTTTTTCGTGACTCGGAATGTGAAATACTAAAATTTTGTTAAAGAAGTAAAAATAGGAAAAATACTTCGGAACTGTACTTAGATTTCTCGAATTTTACGTATGCGTCATTTTAAACCCTCAAGTGTAGATCGAACTAATGTTGAGCCAATCCAATGGACATTTTTGCTTGTATCTCTTTTATGCACAAGTTTTAGACTTACTTGAAACTCCATAAAACTTTCAAAATTTGTGACTTTGATTATGGCCAAGAAGCAGAAAATTGCCCAAAATAATTTGACCATGATGAAAAATGATACCCTTTCGTAGAATTTCTGGTTTTTTTTATTGCAAAATTTCAAATTCGAGCCAATAGTCGGCGGTTATTGGAGACAGACGGAGCCCACTAAAAATCATTCTTAGTACCTCTAAACATTATAATTGGTTTATCGTACTCAGAACTGCCTCAAAACCTTTTTTTGAAAAAGCTAATGAATACACTAGCAACTGAAATACTAAGAGGATTAAAAATGAATTGCTAAAACATTAACAACGACTTTCCTTTCCAGTGGTTCTTTCTTTCAGCAGTGAGTAGAGTGCATGGTAAGTATGCCGTCGCGAGGGTAGGGTTTGAGTAAATCCGCTGAGGTCGGTTTCGCGTCGCGTGCGGTACGCGGTACCTTTATTGGTTTTGCCTTTTTCTTAACGTAGCTTTTTTCGGATTAACGTTAACGTAGTATATTTTTCGGTACCGCGTCGGTAAAATTCAGGAACGTGAAATAGAAATTAGATTTGTTTGATACTTTGACTGGATGAATGAAGAAATACGGAGTAACGTAAAGTAGGATTCTTCTCCGTTTGATTGTGTTTTTGACGCGTTTGAAACAGGCGTTTAATGGTGGCTGAAAATTGTAGATGAGCGTAATCCATTTGGAGACCCGCGACCAAAATCCTCTCCGATCTAGCTGGCCGACAAGCAGCCACCGCGAAAATGGATTACGGTGCACGGATTGGTTGACCGGTTGGTACCATCCGTTGGCACTACTCAGACTTAACATCTAGAACCGATGAGTGGTCGGTTCCTCGTTCGGATCAAGACTTTAAAATCATCACAATTTACATCAATATGTTTGAAGCTCTCCTCAACGTCAATATTATGCCAATATAGCTGGCATAATATTGACGGTATTGATCAAGCAATGCATATTTATCAATATATTGATCGTGTAGAGGGGTCTATAACATAATTATTCAAAAGTATCGTCATTTAATATTGCGACGCGTCAAACAAATACTCAGCGGTACTATTTTTGAAATAGATTTTTGCTCGGATGCAGCTTTAAATAAACACTCCTCAGTAGCTTTCTCTTGATTGTAAAAATTTCCACTCGGATTTGTTTACTCAATGACCACAACCTCGAGAATGATGTTTTCAACTTAGTTGTCAACATCATTTGTCGCCTCATGCATCAACCGACAACAAGGTTGATAACAAGGTTAACGACAAAGTTACTCGTCAATGGGCCCTATTAGAGTCGATGATAGAAGACGAGATGAAAATTAAACTCTTTCACACTCCACCGCACAAGAGTGAGGCCAACAGCGAAATTGAGCATTGGCACTCCACTCTCACAGAGATCATGAGATGCCTGAAACGTGCCGGACCTTCTAGACCTTCCGAAGAACTCCTCGAACGTGCAGTAAATAAGTATTATTTTACCATTCACTTAACTACGTGTAAGAAGCCAGTAGAACTGTATCTCGGTCGAATGAACTAAAAAATGCACGTTTGAGCAATATAGAAAAGATCAAACGCAAACAGATGACCGATATGACTAATCACAACAAAAAACAACAACCCATAAAGACTTAGATACAGGACAAGTTATTAAAATTAGACAGAATAAACGAAGTGGAACTAAACTAACCCCTAGGTACCGACAAGAAATTGTTGAAGAGGACAGGAATACGACTATACTAAATGAATCTGGCAAAATAGTACATTAGTACATACATTTGAAATTAATTTCTTTCAGGCTCCCCCCGTGGCCGACACAAACGTAAAAGTTCCAGACCATACCAATTCACAAATTATTTTCTTCTTGCTGGGAAAGACAAAGATCAAGGACATAACTTCAAAATAATTCACATTATCGACCTAGACCAGTATGAACGATTTGTTACTGATGCTTATTCCATCTTAAACTTATCAATAGTTCAACACCACCCACTCTCAAAATACATAACGCACGAAGTCTACCTAATTGAGACTTAATTCTGAACTTAAACCTCGAAAGATGAAGAGATCACCAGGTTTTTTGGGCTTGGCATGGAAATGGATTGCTGAAAGTCCTGATGACGAAGACTCAATAATAATAAGAGAAAAGATAACCAACGTCCTAAATAATAATAATAAACAGGTTGTAGTAAATGAATTATATAATGAACAAATTAACAAGACCACAAAAATCACGAATGATATACAAAAAGTATTTATTGAAGAAAAAAGGTAAATAGTAGTATCTTTTCCGAATTGAAATACAAAATGAAGCTTGTTAAACTAAAAAATATTAATTATATTATACACTGAGCAAAAAAGGGAGTCATCAATTCCCTCATTCTATAAAAAAAAACAGGAATAAATCTAGCTACCAACATATTAAACAAAGATTTGTTACCCTTTTCAACTGTAGAAGAAGCCCTAGAATTAGCTGACATTAAAGTCATTTGTAAGCATAAAAGTATCCTTTGGATAGTCAATATTCCGACCACAAGACAGGAAACATATGAAATTCATTAACTAAACCTATAAAAAAAGATATATAATAACAGAAAAACCTTTTGGGGATATCTTAAGAAATAAAGAAAAATTATGTGGTGTAAAAATAATAATTGTAAATATTACAGCAATTTGTTTATTTGTAAGGAATCAGATATAGTAGATATTAGTTTAACCAATTTTCTACTATATCTGATTCCTTAAAAATGAGCCAATTGCTGTAATATTGACAATTATTATTAGACACTAGTGTAACCAATGCCGAGAAATGCCAATTACTGCAAATATAACTGTAGCTGTGCTATTTAATCCTGCTTACATCCACCTCCTTTTGGTAACGTAAGATAACGGAATTGAAAGTAATTACCATGCCACCGGAATGGAGGTTGGGCAATGGGCTAACTCCTGGTCCCTGTAAAATCCGATATTGCTTCAAAACCTGCGGCAGAGCGTTGGAATAGATTGGATCTACGGTAACGACCTCACAAACGGAAAAAGGACTATGGCATTGGATCCTGGAATGACACCCTAGCGCTGTTAAAGACATTTTACAACAGGTCAGTCAAAATAAGCTAAACATACTGGTAATCCAGGAAACGAATTGGATTAGAAGTGATATTCAAGACATGAGATTGCACATAATATTCAAAAGTGTTAAGCATACTGGAATGCGAGAATTCGGAGTGGTTTTCATTGTGTATAGACACTTCAAATCAAACGTCATTGATTTTAAGGCACTTAATGAACGGCTGTGTGTGATCCGTATAAAAGCGAAATTCTTCGAAATTTGGCTGATTATACCACGCCCTGATCAAAGGCAAGGACGAAAAATGAAGGAAACGTTGAACAATCATCTAAAAAGACCAATCGACTCTTTGCCTACAAAAGACACGATGAACCGAATGACAACGGCCATCACATGATTGACTTTGCATGTAGCAGAAATCTACAAGTAGTCATACGTTTGACTTGCTTCCCACATCGACGCATTCATTAAATGACCTGGGTATCAACAGATGGCAGCACACAAAATCACATCGACCATATTCTGATCCAACAATACTTGAGGTCCGTACATACCGAGGAGCTAGTTGCAACTCAGATCATTACTTGACTAAATGAGCCTATCGATGACGTATTTCAAAGGCGTACTCATCGAAGACCAGCCCGCTAAAAACATCTGACATCGAAAGGCTCCAAACGGCGTCTGTGGCGGAAAATTTCATGGAGACCCGCGACATCAGACACATCGCTGAAAACAAGTAACGAGCTCTAGATGGAAGTAAAAACGGCTATTAAGGCCATTGCCGAACAGATGATTAGATATTAAGCCTGGCGCAAGAGAAATGATTGGTTCGATGATGAGTGCCAAAATGCGTTAGACAAAAAGAATCAGGCGTAGGTAGGAAAACTAGGGCAAAGAGAGAACACTATGAATATTTCAGAAGAGTAGTGAATAAGATCATTAGAAATAAGAAAAGAAAATACTATGATGACCAATTGAGAAGTGTCGATGTAACTCTAGTGACCAACAACACAAGACAAGCATACAAAGTAGTGAAAAGCCTGAAACGTAGTTATTAGCCCAAAACCACGCTCTGCCATGATGACACTGGCAACATAATTGCAAATGAAGCCAACATTAAGGAAAGGTGGGAATCATAACCTCCTTACTCCTTCACAGAGCTCCAGAGCATTGGAGCTAATAAATATTCCCGGAGAACTTCCACTGGCTTCACTAACCCTGGATAAAGTTTGTTCCATTATCGAAACCCAGAAGAATAATAAAGTGCCGGGCATCAATGAGAAGCAGTGGAGTTCATTAAATATGGTGGCAGTGGTGTTCATAACGCCATCCATAAAATCTTCCAGCATATTTGGCAACAAAAACATATACCGAAAGAGTGGAGCCAATCAATTATATTCCCTATCCACAAAAAAAGTGACAAGCTACATGCGTGTCGTTCTGATTTACGTGAGCACCTGCCTACTATAGGCCTAATCTCACAGTCACCATTAGACTGCGAATGGTTTAAGCGCCAATCATTCGCCCCCAAGTTTGATACCAGTTTACATTGAGGGAACTCTCAACTTTCATACTGGTAGATCCGATACCTAGCTATATCTGACGCTATAAGGCTAACGCCAACCTTTGTTTGCACCACTAGCCATCACGATACTCCCCGAAGGGCCGCAACCAATCAGCTGACCATCTTTAAGATGGAGGCTCATCAGCTGCCCGTGGTATCTGAATATACCTCCAGGGTTGAGGTTCGCAGCAATGAGTTGATCTTGCTATCGAACAATCAAAAAGCCACTCTGTTTCGGATCCAGTTCCAATCTTAGTATTTTTACTAAGCAATTTGGGTACCCCGGGAACGCCAGTCCCCGTTGGCTTCACTGGAATCAGAGACGACAACCCAACAATAGCAGTTGCACCCTTTTGAATTACCAGATCAGTTCCGCCCTGGGGGTAGTGATAAGCTACAGTGGAAAAAATCTAGAGGCATATCACTGCTTTGTACAACGTACAAAATATTTTCAAAGATCTTAGAAAATAAATCAGATCATACGCCAGCGGTATTATCGGGGAGTATTAAGCTGGTTCTGAGCAGGTACTTCGACAATAGACCAATTGTTCACAGTCAAGCCGGTACTTGAAAAATGCTGGGAGTGCATCATAGATGTATTCCAAATTTTCATTGACTTTAAGCAAGCACACGACAGTATTGACCCTAACATACTGTACCAAATAATGCTTTGCTTTGGCATCCCAGCCAAATTAGTCCGCCTTACCAAAATGAAAATTGCGTCGACAACCTCCTATGTCCGCATCAATAATCAACTCACCGACACCTTTGACACAAATATCGGACTAAAACATGGAATTCGGATCTGAAATATGTCATAAAAAAGCAACCAACTGTCGATACAAGAGGTATGTTATTATACAAGTCGAGCCAAGTAGTAGCCTATGCGGACGACATCAACATTTTGTCACGGTCATTAACAACTGCCAAAGAACTTTTTCTGAAACTCGACAGCGATGCAAAATTAGTAGGGCTACAAATCAATGAAAATAAAACAAAGCACACGACGCAGTCGAGGAAAAATACCTCAAACACCCAAAATATCATACTTGGTGAACATAGTATCAAAAATGTGAGTGAATTTGTGTATTTAGGGTTAAAAGCATCGAAAACTGGTGATGAAAGAGATGAAATATGTAGAAAAATACAGCTCACAAATAAAATATTTTGTTCAGTTTTGACGATTCGAAAGACCAGCAGTATACACAAAAAACAAAGCTCCAAGTATACAAATCTGTGCTATGGGTGTGAAACATGGATCCTAATCCAAGCATACCGAACACCTTTGAGCAACATGTCCTGAAGCAAATAATTGGAGCGAAGCTAGACGGGGACCAAATGCAAATTCGATACAACCAAAAGCTGTATGAAATTTTTGACGAGTCAGAGGTCTCAACGATTGTAAGACTGCAGAAGCTGCAATAAGCTGGTCACGTGAATCGTATGGACAAAAAAAGGATACCCATAGAGATACTCGTTGGGAGAACTGAAGCCCAGGGGCCACCGGAAAAGCCGAGGAAACGCTGTTCAAATCATCGCTACTTAGATCAATGGGTCAAGACAGTTGGAGGCACTATTTGCAGGAAGCGAAGGTCCGAAGATGAAATTTAACCAATTGTCTGTCAAAATTATTGCAAAGCTCAAACGCCACATGCAATAGAATCAGCGGTCTACAAGTCCCAAACATCGAGAAAATTTCACCTGGCAACCTATTGCTCAATGCGTTCCATGGTGAACTTGAAGCAGAAAACGCCACGCACCTTCTAAACGGAACTTATTTAGTTAAATTCCACAATACTTCTATTGAAATAAATGGGCAAAAATATGAAGCCTACGAAACATCAACGTACAACGCATTACCTGCAATACTCCCATCTTCACCCGAAGGAAAACTATATGGTGAACATTTACCTCTTGAAATGCTAAACGAAATTAAAATCAACAACACTGAGATGATAGAAATGCTGGAATCACGAAATTCATCAGTATACGACCTACGTTTTATTCACCATCTTGGCAACCGTAATTTCAACCTACCTGATTTTAATAACCTGTCTCAATAAAGGCAACACGTCATCAACAGCAACCTCGTCTATAATAGACGTCAGGCTTTTACCATCTTCGATGCCATCAACAACCAGCTATCCACCAACAGTAGTAAATCACGCGTCGCCTCTAGGTTTAGTAACCTTGCTTACTTCTAACGATAGTGGACACGTGCCCGCTAAATCAGCAGAACACGTGCCAGGTAAAAACACGTTGACCAATTCAAATCAAATGGCAACAAAGTAGACGGTGCATCAGCAAAAATATCGAGTATAAACTTAAATCGATATTAGAAAAAGTTTCACTTTAAATGTAATTTTCTTGAATAAAGCTCGTGGAGTATTTTTTTAGCAAACACCGGAAAGAGTAGTTGAACTTACATGTACTATTACAAGGAGTACCTAATCGGAAGCCATCAGGAAACACAAAAATATGTGGGTCAGCCAAAACTGACGATAGATACAAGCCATATGGCAGCAGCGCTTACTACCACACACATGACCATTAGTAGGCCGACTTTGCTGGCTAACTTACATGGCGTTATATGAAGAATTGTGGAGGTGCCAACAAAAATTCGAGGTTTTGTACGGTTTAGAGACGGATTTCTACAGTGAAATCCAGATGATCCGTGGAGAACACAATAGCGCTCCTAGTGAAGTGAAAATTATTTCAATTCTTATACCCGTTTAGTTTTTATCGCCTTCCAAAGTGAATTTATAGGAGTTTGTTTACATCTCAACGCTGAGCTATCAGCCGAAGGTGCAAAACGTGTGCTTCATTTGCTCGTCTTGGAAAGTTTAGGAGCACAATGGGCTATACAAGGTGAATTTGTAGCATGCACGGAATGCGTTCGGCACGTTTTTTATTCGGAAAATAGTATATATGACGAAATATAAGCATTTGCTAATGCCGCAGTTGGGTGACAGCTACCGGAAGTTGTCCATAGTAGGCCGACTAATACATATGCAAATTGCTACCATATGGCTTGTATCTATCGTCAGTTTTGGGGTCAGGCCATATAAAAGTTTTTGTAACACACGTATAGTTTTGATGATGTCTGAGTGCAAAGGGCCAAACGAAGAGCTTGAAGAGATATAAAGTCTGCACACAACCCGCAACACACTTGCTGGTACCCACAATAAATTAAAAAATTTTGAGGCCAACTGAAATGCTCCTCAGCAGGATGCAGCTTAGATTTACGACGCTGCCTAAATGGAAAAGCACATTATAAAGGGTGTTTTTTTTTAACGCGGAGAGCTTTAAATAGAAATAAAAGATACAAATATGTTTTTAATTTCCATGAAATTGGCATTATTTGAAAGATATTTATTTAATATTAAAAGACGATTTCCGGCATGTGGCTGCCGCGGCTAGAGCGTACGTAGCGTAATCTGAAGGTAGAATTATAACACACTCTTTGTGGTTAATCAGGCTGTGTTAACGCGTCAAATGTTGGCTTCCAAATGCTCAATTGTTCCTGGCTTATCATTCAAATTTTCATATCCCCAAAGAAAGTGATCTAACGGTGTCACATTGCACAAACGCGGTGGCCAGTTAACAGGGCCGTTACGGGAAATTAATCGTTCTTAAAATGTGTCTTTCAGTAAATTAATTTTATCGGGCACTGTGTGGCATATGGCGCCATCCTACTGAAACCACATGTCAGATACATTAATGCCTTCCAATTGAGTCATCTAAAAGTCAGTAATCATGTCTTTGTCCCCGTTACTGTTGACTGCAAACATCCATAATTATTTTTGAACCAATTATCCGACTGGCCCATAAAGCGCGCCAAACTTGTGACTTTTTCTGGATGTAATGATGTTTTAATAACTACTTGTGGGTTGTTATTACTCTAAATGCAGCAATTCTGTTTGTTCACGTTGCCATTTAACAAAAAATGTTCTTTATCATTGAATAAAATTTTCAAATGAAATGTGGATCAATGACAATCTTTTTTTCAGCCCAATCATAGACGTTGCTACGGTATGAGTCTATTCATGATGAATTGCCGAACAAAACAAACCTCAAAACAACCGAGAACCTTAAACTCAGCTGTCGCCATTGCCATTTTTAAGTTCTCCGCCTCTAAATCTAATGAACACCTCTGAAGGCTTTTGCGACAAGATAACAGGCCAATTGAAAAGTCCCCGATGTGATACACAGATGACGGTGCTAGTATTAAATCCATATGATTTTTAGTTAGTACCAACCATCAAACGATACGTGTCAAAACCTGACAGCGGTCCGACCCTTAGTATGTGAGATATTGCGTGGTGAGTGTAGCTACTTTTGTAATTTGAAAAAAGATGGAAAAAAAAAGAATTTCATGTGCTTGTAAAATATTGCTTTTTGAAGGGAAAAAATACAGTTGAAGCAAAATCTTGGCTTGATGAAGAGTTTTCGAGGTCTGCACCAGGAAAATTAACCATCATTGATTGGTATGCTAAATTTAAACGGGGTAAAATGAGCACCGAAGACGGCGAACGCAGTGGACGCCCAAAAGAGGCTGTCGCCGACGAAAACATCAAAAAAGTTCACAAAATAATTTTGAATGACGGTAAAGTGAAGTTGATCGAAATAGCAAAAATTGTAAAGATATCATCTGAACGTGTATATGATATCATTCACGAATATTTGTATATGAGAAAGCTGTGTGCAAAATGGGTGTCGCGCGGGCTCACAATCGATCAAAAGCAACAACGTGTTGATTCTGAGCAGTGTTTGAGGCTGTTTAAGCACAATAAACCTGAATTTGAGCACAATAAACCTGAATTCTTCGATATGTGACAACGGATGAAACATGGCTGCATCATTTCACTCCGGAGTCCAATCGACAGTCAGCTGAGTGGACTGCACACGATGAACCAAATCCAAAGCGAGGAAAAACACAACAGCCAACTGGCAAGGTTATGGCATCAGTATTCTGGGATGCACAAGGTATAATATTCATTGATTACCTTCAAAAGGGCCAGACCAATTATTACATAGCATTATTGGATCGTTTAAAGGATGAAATCGGTAAAAGATGGCCCCATTTGACCGGGGACTTTTCAATTGGCCCACAATGCAGAAACGGGCGCTTCTTATTTACATAACATAGTCCGCATCCTAAATAACAGGCAGTGGCTCTGCAACACTTTATCAATTATCAAACACACGTCCCGTCAATTCCTTCTAGCAAAAGAATTTTCAAATTCCGTGACAAATATGCCATTCATAAAATGATTTTAGATTTTCCGGGATCTAAATCACTTTTTTGATGACATTATAACAGAGAAGCGAACACCGTTTAAAAAGACAACTGAACGCACTTGGAAGTTGATTGAAATTTTAAAAATCAACCTATGTAAGGATTATCCAAAGAAGCATTGATCTTCATTAAACAAGAAACATTTTCATCTTACCTGATTCCACTGACACTAAAAATGAAATCCCTGTACTTTCAGAAATATTAAAGAACTTACTGTCTGGACTCACCCAGTCACTAAAGCGGAAAAATTCGTCTGTTCCTCGTTTCCCGATAGCCAAATCGAAAAATTTCTTTTCACTCCACTTAATTATTTTGAATTTTACAAAAGTCTTTTAAGCCACGGTGTAAACGAACCGTGTTAAATTATTCCAGAACTGCTTCATAGTGTTTCATATAGGGGTGAATTCTCGGTTAGACAAACAAATTGCAATCAGAAATCGATTTTATTAACATATTGAATCAAATTGAGTGAATTACTTACCTCGACCTTGTGAGTGTCACGATCAGCATATATTCAACTGTTTTCATTTCCATACTAAGTAGATCAGGCGGTAATATAATTCGCTTGTGATATCTTCAATTTCCCAAATTCATTGCATGAATTGCTGATGAGTTAGAATAATTCAATACAACATTATATTATGTTAGTTTGATAGTGGTTTTAGGTGTGAGTGACTTTAAAACTCCTGAAGTAATTTTAGGTAATGAAATACTAGACTTTAATTCAAACATTTATGCAGAGGGAGATGAAAAATCAACTTTTGATGTGAAATGGATTATTTGGTAGCAGTCCACAAGGTGTAGTGGTTAGAGTACTCACCCCATAAGCCGTAGGTCCCTAGTTCAAGCCCATTGGTGATAACGAGATATTTTTCGAGTGATTCTTCGGATCGCGTCACAGCTAGGTGGACGGATCAACAGCCAAATCGTGGTATTTACTGTATCACCGGTAGAGCGCATACGATATATACGATCAAGATAATGACATATTCTAACTTTCTCCAAGCAAAATCTCAAAAGGGGCTGCTCTTCTAAAACAAAAAAAAAATATTTGGTTTAGGAAATGAGTGACCTAACTTGGGAGACTTATGGAGAAAGTTCATAATCTCATCTTATACACTTCAAAAAGCTCAATACCTTGAACGTTTGTCAAGACCTGTTTGATTATAAAATACCTTGCTTCCGACGTGTAGTTTGTAGTCAAAGCATAAGATGTACATAGCTCATTTGTTAACGACTCCGATTTGAGAAGGTTGATTTTAAGCCGTCGATCAAAATTGATTTTAAGTCAATTATTTAATTTCATTTTTATATGTTTTTTTTTTGTTTTAACCCCTTCGGGACCTTCGCTAATGCTACTGCTCCACCTGCGCCTTAACGCGTTAATTAATGCGTTAACAATCACATCACACAGATGTGGCCAACAGTTTAGTGCGCTAATTGGGATGTGGCATTGTTAATGACGTTAGACGTTAAGCGATAACTGGGGTGGCGGTTTTTCCGACACATCAAAGGAATTTAGCGCGCTACATTGGGCGTTAATCTGTGTTGGCTACATCTGTGCATGTGCAGTATTCTATATGTGCAGTGTATCGTGTGTGTACGTACCATTTATTTATTGCTCAGAAAATGGAATGGTCGAACAAAGAAGTTATAGAATTTTTAGAATTATTTGCAATGGAATCGAGCCTTTGGGATCCCCGATCGAAATTACATAAAAACCGCGGAGCACAAAATGATGCATGGTGACGTATCATCCAGTCACTTCCATTTGAAATTTCATTGGATGCATTAAAAGCCAAAAAAGAGTCTTTAATGGGGTATTATCGTATCCATTTGAATAAATTGAAAAAATCAAAGAAATCAGGTGTCGGCACTGACGACATCTATAAAACTAATTGGTTTGCATTTGGTCTAACGGATAGTTTTTTGAGACCTATCTACGTAACAAACTCAATCATAAACACCGAGGTAAGTTAAGAAAATTATTTATTTGAATGAAAGAAATCAGTGTTACATTTTTCCTTATAATGAATTGACAAAATATTCTGCGAAATTATTTCTAATTTGCATAGCTGACATGGAAGAACGTCTAGCTGAGATGTTTAGTGGCCTAAGGGCGCTAGAATTGAGATCTATCTCTTCTCTCCATCTCCCAGGTGCTAAAATATTTCCTCCGATTCCAATAGTGTCCAAAAATCCTGATGGAGTGTAAACATTTCTTGAGGTCACACTATTCCGTAAGAAATTATGTAGCAATGCACATGACATGACGACTTTTGATGCTAATTGTGGTTGCAGTGACATAGGTTTTCTGAGCACCCGAAAAGGGGCAGACATAACGCCAAATGCATTTTCTACCACAATTCGAGCTGACGATAATTTTCGATTAAAGTTTCTTTTTTCACTACCTTCTGCATGTTCACCAGGGTAAGGTTTCATTAAGTTTTCATGAAGTGGGAATGCATTATCCGCGACAAAAACATAGGGCAGCTCCAAATTTGTCCCAGGGATTGGTGTAGATTGTGGCAGATTTAAGCTATTTGTATATAGTTTTTCATATAAAATAGTATCTCGGAAGACTCCACCATCGCTAATTCTGCCTTTGGTTCCAATATCACAAAACATGAAACAGAAATTTCTGTCTACTGCAGCCATCAATACAATGTTAAATGAATTTTTGTAGTTAAGATAGTCAGAACCCGAGTGTATTGGTGCAATTAAAGCTACATGTTTCCCATCAATGCTGCCCACACAATGAGGAAATATATCTTGGAACTGGGCTTCTTTTTGTAACCACTCACATTCGTTGATGGGCATCTGAAATACAAAAATAAGGTTTATTTTTATTTTAATCGTTTCAGTCAACTTCAGAAGAAAACAGTGCAGAGGAAAATTCATGTTTAAAAGACTCAATTGAAAATGAATCAGTTCCTGAAAGCCTATTCCCTACAAACTGCTCATCAAATAATAAAGCCACATCAACATCTGTACATCCAGTGAAAAAGTTCAAACAACCTTATAGTGTAAAAACCAAAGTTACAACTGCTACTGAGATTACCAACGCTGAGAAGCAAATGAATGAAGCCTTTGGCTGTTTGAAGGCTATAACCGACAAGAAAAAAGAATTGGATGAATATGATTATTTTGCTGGTATGATTGCATCCAAAATACGAAAAATAGAAAATATTGATGATAGAGAACAATTAATGAACTGTATTCAAAACCTTACTTACGAATTTTACGTTAAAAGTCGAAATAGTAATTTATCAGCCCACACAGTTACATCTGCACATTCTACTCCTATAAGCGAGACATCTACATCCCCAAATCTGCAACAAACATCGCAACAACAACAACAGTATACGATGTCAATAACCAACGACGGGTCCATTCAAATACTTAGCAATGAACAAGTACTTCCCCCTTATGCTGAAAACCCATGAAGAACTTTATCTAGCCTCAGACTATTCTTAATTGACCTGAATTTTTTATTTTTGTTTTACTTATATTACCTGAATTTATTATGTTTTTGAAAATTTTAACAATAAATTTAATAACTATATTCTTTTGGTTCTGTTTACTTACCTTGATCATATTGTCTAAAGTTGCAATTAGTGCAGCGCAGACTTCTCTAATAATTTTTGAGATTACTTGGTGAGATATTTTAAATAAAAAATGTAAGCTTCTAAAGCTGTCTCCTGTTGCTAAGTACCGAAGAGTTAATGCCAGACGAACTTTGGCAGGAATTGCTTTTCGGAATCTAGTATCTGTTTTGGATATCAGTGGCTCGACTTTTTTTAACAGAACTTCAAAATCAGTGGGCGACATTCGTACAAAATTGTAAAATTCTATTGCATTCTCAGCCATAAGATCTGAGAAGAATTCCGCAGATGACTTTCTAAAATGAGTAAAACATTCAAGCTGTATGATCCATGGTGTACTGAAAACAGAAAGGATACAACTTTCTCGATAAAAACACTTACTCTGTTCGACGGCGATGCATTTGAATCATCCACCATCTTCGTTTCATTTTCTGCTTTCTAATATTTTTCCGCTTGAGAACACGTACATAATTATTAATCGTACTCATATAATACACTAGAGCAGCAGCTTGCACTTCCATACCGAACATATTTAGCGCACTAATTCACGAAGAAATAACTTTTGTAGCCGGGCTTCGTATGTGTAGCCACTCGTTTAATGCGTTATTTTTTAACGCGTTAATTAGTGCGCATTAAGGCACAGACACTAACACTAACATTAACGCAGGTGGAGCAGTAGCATAAGAGATAGTTAGAGTATCTCATTATTTTGATCAAATGGTGTCGGCACTTGGGAAGGTGATACAGTCAGTATCACGCTTTGGCCGTGTATTTGTCGACCCAGCTGATATTAGTATCTAGTTTGATGTCAATCTTAATACGTCGCATTATTTTTCGTAGGGAGATTCAAAAAATTTGCTAACCATACCACCTCTTTAACGTGTATAGAAAAGCTATGTATTAAAGCCATGAACGGCTGAGTCCGCTTGTACTAATTGATTTTCCGAAGGTTATTGATATGTCATGATAGCATACATTCTCGTTGTCTTTTCATATTTTATTCTGCTTTATATTTTATTCTTCATCATTTTTCTCGGACTTACAGCTGTATTTTCATGAGTTACTGTTAGAATTCCCATTGGAAAACTTCATCACTTGAAACATTTCAGTCCATATTGTACGAGCAATTTTAATTCACGGCTCTGGTTGGTTCCAAGGGGAATGAAGTGTATTTATGTGTATTATTGGTTCTTGAAGCAAGCAGCGATGTTAACTGCCACAGCGAGCTAAGATTTCGGGCTTCACCTGACAATGTGTACGCATGCTACAGCTAGCTTTCTGGGGTGTATGGGGAGAGTCCTTTCCGCCAGCGGAAAGACCACACTTAAAAAAATTTTCACGCTTATGATTTCAAAGATAACACACCCTGATGGATGGTCTTCAACGGAGAAGTAAGCTAATATTAGAAAATCTGCAACCGGTTGGATATGGTGCCCCCCGCATCCTTCCAACCGGACGAAGTACAGATGACTAGGCGCATCTTCAGGGGCCGTTCATCCTTTAGTGTGAAAGTCCCCAAATCAAACGAAAAATGAGGGCAACTTCATGAGGTCTACATCAGATCATTTATAACCTCACGTTGCGGTTTTTATCCCTTTCAGGGGGAAACAATAACACCCAGTTTACAGTGATTAATAATTCATTTTATTGGAGATACTTTCTGTTAGAATACTCGACATAATGCTACGTGACTTTTATACAAAAGTTTATAAAATGTAAGCAGAAGCAAATATCAATTCAGTGAAGGTATATGAAAATGTAAGAAAATATTTAAAAAATCCCCGTTGGCAGCACCAGCCAGACGGGTAAATTTTGTCGTATACAGCGTAAGATTTTGAAAAAGGATTTGGCTTGCCTACTATTAGACTTCTTACTGCAATTTTTGTAGCACTACATGGGTATTTATTAACATACAGAGAATCTGCCAACGTTCATATTTAGAGACCTTTTATAGAGGCGCAAATATTTTGCTATTAAATTGAGTTGCACACTAATGGATCACATATTTCAAATCAGGGGATAATTTATTATTATAAACATGTAAATACAGATTTCGTCCTTCTCACATTTGATGTTTACATATTTCACTGTCGTTACCACACAAAGGTGATAACTTGTCGGCTTAAATAGCTCTAACAGTAAATTTCAAAAGATTTCCATAAACATGCGTTGCCATTAATATATACATTTTCAATTCTTTTCTGAACCAACAGTGGCCACCATTTTGAATTTTTAATTTGTAGTAATCGAGCAGTCATACAAAATTGTACTGGGCCTGAACAAGCTTGTCGGCGTGACCGCACCAATGCAGCAAATTTCCCAGCAGCAACCATTGAAAACCGTACAAACGCAAATTCAACCACTCTCGTCACGGCTACAAAACAAGAATCTTCTGGCCAATCTTAATATCTGTCAGACATTCAACCCATACAATCTAGTTTACAACAAACGAGCTCCTCAAACAGTCCAGTCAACATCACCATCGCCGACCCAAACACCTAATCCTCAACCTTTAGCATCCCAAGGGAAAACAATCTCTAATTCCACATTAAATACCAATAAATACAACGCCGAATTTTCACAATCCAGATCAACGTAAAAATTACTTTAAAAATGAATGCTCATACCCAAAAACAATTCCCGTTCACATAATCCAAAACACAGAATTACATTCGTATCCACTGATTACAACATGATAGCAACATGAATGTGCCCACTTCATCCGCATCACATTTAAAGCAGCGGAGCAATAAATGCAATTCAAAGCAGCTGAGCAAGGGGCCCGTCTTCATCCACCGTAATAGTGTGACGCTACGGTAGACGACGAACAAGCAGAAGAAAAACTTGCTTGGGCACGAAAACCCACCGTTGTTACTGGGAGACTCAGCTGTGAAGGGAATAAGACGCTGGTGGAGATCGTGGGACCACGTGGACGACGACGAGTGCAAAGTGGACAGAGGCGTCGCATCTGTTTAGCTATTTCAATTTTTCGATTAATTTGCGAATGAAAATAAAACGCAGAATATGAAAATCGGTAGCGTTGTCGCGTAAGAGAATGTTCAAGTTTTGCACGCGAGATTGTGGAGTAATCGCCTTGTGAAAACGACCCGATAAAAAAATTTGTGGCAATCCCGCTTGAATAGGAAGCACCGTTAATCATATGCTTGGAAAATTCGGAACTTATGGTTCGATAAAAGCGTTACCTGCTTGTCGATTGTAAACGCCGAGATTAAAACGGCCTTCGCTTGCATCTATTATTTGGATTACTGAATTTCAGTGTTATGGGCTTCTAGAAAGTGATGGAAGACTGAAAAGTCCCAGAAACTGGTGCAAAGAGAGACGACATTGAAAATAAGAAAGGAAAAGAAAGTGTCGTCCTTCTTTTACTGAGAAATTGATTGAAAGAGGTGATGTGAGAATGACTTGTTGGATTGTTGTGGACGAATTGTTTCCTAGCTGGAATCAACAGCAATTGAAACATATAACCACAAGAAGCTCTTACCACCAATATAATTTGCTAACAAATGACAATGCAACCATCCCGTTCCAATGGAAATCATGTTTGCATTGTATGAAAGAAGCTTTTGTAAAGAATCTGAAAGAACGTTCTGATATAACGTGGCCTCTATAGGCTGAACAGTGTGAATTTATTTTGGAGCAAAGATTCCATCGCAGCCATCAGATTGTCATTTTCTATCGCCGCATTTGGGATGAACATAAATTATGACAATTGCTCCATGGATTTCGCAGACAGTATTACAAATTTATGGAGTTCATGATGATCGATGACGGGAGAAGGTCGTGAAGCGAAGCTTGCCCGGGTCGTAGAGTAATATTCTCCCCCTTGGATTAGATTTGAACTTTTGTGGCTTGCTTGAGAGGAGTCAAGTCTTGTTGCTGGCGGGTATAGTCTGTTTCCTTTTGCTAGGAATATTATTTTTGGATGCGGTTTTTGTGTTGGCGCTTTCGGAATTGTGTAAGAAATCTAAAACAATGCGTAGATCTACTTCACGTGTATAACAGATGCCGGCTTTGAGTGCTGAAAATATCTAGTTACAATTTCAGTTTGCAAGCCTTGTTAATGGAAATGGAATCATCGAAGCATGACAAATTAAGGATTTTACAGTCCATATAGATTTTAATAAAACAGAGTATATAAGAAAGTTCTGCGGTCAAATAATCAATTAAAAACTTTGATTCGAAATTATTAGAGACGGAGGAGCAAACGTGCAGATCGAGAATGCATGTGGGGTGTTGATTCGATCGCGGGGATTCTTGTTGGGTCAGTTCGCCAACCGCATACGTAAATTCCTATGTGAATCGCAGCATGATGATGCGGATTGCGGTATTGCTCGGTTAAAATGAGCGAGTGAAAATTTGCATAATTGGAAATTGATCTGACGAGTGATCCAGGTGTTTGTGCGCGAGGGAGCGAGTGCACCAAATCTTTGAACGGGACGTCGGGAATACGAGAATTTTAATATTTTTTTGAGTGGCTTACTTAGACTATTATTGGCATATTAATCCTTTCAAGTCGAAGAAATTAATAGTATTCGACTTCAAAAAAGTGTAATTCTGTTGATGCTGAACAGTGGCGCCTGTGTGAATATAGCCTTCTATCATCGCTTCTTTACGTCTGCTCTATTCACAATAACGCGAATTTCATTTCGCTGCACACGAGTATACTTTCAATAACGTGACTTATTTTCTATACATAAAAGTTACAATTCGTGCAAAGGAAACACATAATGCAGGGACACATCCTACAGATATCATAATTTTTGTGAAAATTAAAGTAGTAAAAAATGAAATTTTTGCGTGAAAGTTAAAGTAGCAACAGTTACAGATGTGCCCACCCTATCTAAGAGCGCTCGTCGACGAGAATGGGTAAGTATCCTTTTGTTTCTTCTTTCATTTTATTTATATTAAAAGTGTAATTTAAATTCTTTGAATTGATTTAATTTGGGAAGCAATAATTAAATTGGTATTCTTTTTTTCATTTGATTTGTCCTGACGTTTCAAAATTTTGTGTAAATTTTTGTTTGTCAATGCATTAAAAAGGGTTACCCACATCGCTCCCTTCTGAGATATTGATCGTTCATTGAAAATAATTATATATAAGAATTTATACTCCAGAATTTATACTCCAGATTCCGAAAAAGACTATAAATGGAAAGAAAATGAAAAGATGAGTTGAAAAAAACATTCGGTCTTTCCATTTTGTTACCTCTGACCGGGTATGGAACCCGCAACGTTGGAAGGCTTTTTCGCAAAAATGGGCTAGCCATCGGGTGCGCTCCACCTGTTCTTAGTTTCAGGGGCTCTTGCCGAGTTGAGTGGCTTTGCGCTCGCGTGCCTTTTTTATGGCATAGGGCTATGTGACCCGATCACGTAATTCTATGACATAAATTGGTCACATCTATATTTCTCTTTTGATGGGAAGGCTCATGCAAAGTATGTTTGTATGAGTTTTCCACTCAAAAGGGTAATATATGGCCACGCCAACATTTGGATCTTGATCTGGTTGGGCGGGTGCGAGGGGGCATCACATCCATCCGGTTGCCCCACTCTTATTTGTGGGCCATGAGAATCGTCGGCTAAGGACGAAGTCTCCCCAAGTCCGTCTGTTTTGACTCGTTTTAACTTGTTCTTTGAACAAGCAATTGCCGCCTTCAGTTAGTTACCTACATTTTTTTGACTTCAGTCGACCTTTTCTTTTGAGACCCGAGAATTCGTGAACGCGAAATTCTTTTGTAGTGGGTCCTTGTGCTGGGGGAATGAACCCGCCCCACGACACCGCAACGCTAGCCTGCCAGCGTATTCACGCGCCCCCAGACAAGGCCAATCTCGGCTGATATCACCATCCTCTTTCACCGAGGCAGCAGACCATCGCTGCAATCCTCCACGAACATCTTTTTTTAACCTACTTACACTAAAAATTATAAACGGCTGCTAAAAATGTTAAGCTGTAAATTTTCGACTTTTTCATTTGTCACCCGATTTGCATAATTTTCTGCATTTAAATTAACTTGCCTTAATAACTTATAATTTCAAGTTTCATTGGAGTCTGTTGAGAAACTTGGCTGCTAGAGGGCTACAGAAATAAAACCAAATTTTAAATTGCCCCCCGGTATAGGGAGACGCAGCCCCCGTCAAGCACCTTGAAATATTTTCTTGCACTGCATTTCGAGAGGCACCACTTTTGACCTACGTAGAAAATTTCCTCATTCTAGTTCATGTGGTTTGCGAGAAAACTTGCTGTGACGCATGAACAAACGGACGGTCGGACGGTCAAATCACGATTTTATAATTTTTAGGGTATTGTAAGAATAATTTACAATATCCTTAAAAATCGTTTGCTTTATAAATACTTCCAAGTTAAGTCATTTAAAACGTTGCCATGAAAAATATTCATTGTTTCAGTTGCTACTAAATTAGCGAATTGCGCTTACTTTCTGACCTTTGAAGGCCGCCATTTTGAATGCATGCATTTAATTTTGGATTATTTTAAATCATTGTGTGCTAGGATCTCATCAATCAATGTGCCAAATCTCGTTCATATCGGAGTTTCATTCTAGACAGGGCAAATCATTCAATTTTTAGTGACAATGGCAGCTAAACATATTAGGCTTTAAATTTTAGACTTCTTTATTTTCCATTCGATTTTAATAATACAAGAACTTAAGGCAGAGATCCATAATCTCAAGTTTAACAAAATTGGTTGGAAAACGCTGCCGCTAGAGGGCCGCAAAAAATCGCATATTCAAACCGCCGCCATTTTGGAAATTGCACATGCATGATCACCAAAATGTCTAAGTCTCAAGATCTATTTGATTTCTATCGTAAAACCAACTGCGACTTTTAGAAGCCTATGAAGTTTTGAGCTTCAACTGGCCGCCATTTTGTTTTTTGCGTGCTGACCCTCAGTTTTCTTACATCATTCTTTAGATACTTATAGTTTTTATCAAACTACCGAATTTCATTGACATCGGTTGAAAGCTTTGGCCACAACTACAACAACAAAATTTTGTACGTTTTTTGACATTTGAGCAGCCGCCATTTCGTTTCAGACGAGCTGACTTTGGATTTTTTATTGTGAGATTCATCACATACATCAGTAAACCTTTGTACCAAATTTCATCCAAATTGGAGCTATACTTTGGTCTGAACAGAAATCGCGATTTTTCCTCTAAAATGGCCGCTATTTTCGCCCGACCGATATAATAGATACCTTAAACTTATAATAATATATATAAGTTTAAGGTATCTATTCCCACAAGATACGCCTGGCTGTTTAAGAGCTTCAAGAAGAAAAATAGTGCCTGTTCCTGGAATGGCTTGCTATTCAAACAATGGAACGAACATAATACTGGCCCTGAATCCAAAGATAGTGGTAATTTAAGTAGCCTTAAGCATATTTGTAAACTCTCAGATAGTAGCCATAGCCTATCAATCAATACTCACGCCAATTCCAGCTCTAAAACCACTTCTCCCTCGCATGAACAATTGAATGTTAATCACACTCCTTCGGCTGACTCAACATTGCACTCCGTTTGTGTACGTGCTCGCGATTCTGAAACAGCTTCAAATTCCGTGGCATCTTGTGCACAAGAGTTGGATGGAGGTCCCTGCTTGGTACCTAAATCCACTGATCAGGATAGATACAGGAATTTTGTTCGTGGAGAGGACTTGATTCCTGTTTCGCCTGGATCTATTACTCATCCGTTATCGCCTGCCTCAAACAACCCTCTTCTGCCCCCTTCAGTCAAGGCAACTATGGTATCGGGAGCTGATCTGGAAAAAAGATACCTTATGTCTCGACTGAGAGATAACAAAATTTACGAGTCCGTTCGTCTTTACCTTTCTTATATGTACAAGGCGCCAGACGCAACCTGCATAGACGGTAAAACAAAAACCAGCTTGAAAATTTTGATTCAAAGAGAAGGGCTTCCAGTCGATCTTGAAGCTCTTAGGCTCGTTTATTTCTCATTCCATGAAGAGTTAGGTGTCACTCTAAATCAAGCTAAAAAGATCTTGAAATATATGCATCACATGTAAGCTCCAACTATATTTCATCACTACAAAGAACTAGAGAACATCACAATAAATTTTTTCGCCCCCTATAATCAGCAAAGCCTCAAATTATTTTACCACAACTGTGGAGGTATGCGCAGTAAATTAAATAAGTTTTTCTTTGACGCAAAATCGTGCCATTTTAATGCTATCACCCTTTCCGAAACATGGTTGACGGATTCTCACATTAATGAAGAAATTCTGGATAGTAACTGGAGGATTTACAGAGATGACAGGGACCCGATTATCACTGGCCAGTCAAGAGGAGGCGGTGTATTGATCGCCATACATAACTCCTTCATGAGCGAGCCAGTTAACTGCACGCCGCATAACTCATTTCAGCATAAAGTGGTCAAAATAAAAATGGGAAAATCTACTGTGTTTATTGGCGTTTTTTATGTCCCTCCTAAATCGAATGATACTGTCTACGACAATGTCTGTAAAATTATAAGTGATATCACTGCAATGACAAACGAAGACGATAAAATTATCATTACTGGCGACTTTAATAGACCTAATATAAAATTTGTAATCGACAATGACGATGGTCGACTCCTTCCGGTGAATCTCCTTGATAGTAATGATTTCAAATTAATGAGCACCTTCTATAGTAACGACTTACAGCAGATATCTCCTGCTCCCAACCAGAACGGTGTATAGCTAGACCTTATTTTTTCTAATACATACGACGAAGTTGTGGCCAGTTTAACTGATGACAACGAGAATCTGTTTTCTAACTCGAGACATCACTCCGCTTTTTCTATTGAACTGTTCACTCCTGATACTTTTAATTCTATTTCGTACAATCAAACTATTGTATATGACTTCCGCAATGGCGATTATGGAAACATTAATAGTCTTCTATCCAGCATTGACTGGTACGGTACTCTGTCAACGTTAGATTTGGATACGGTTCTATCCACCTTTTATCGTATAATCTTTGACGCCGTTGAATCTTTCGTACCGAAAATCAAGAAAAGGGATAAGATTTCTGAACCATGGCTGGGGTGTGATCTGAGACATTTACGTAACCAGAGAAATAAACTATATAGGCTCCTAAGAAAAGATAAATGTGTAAGCGATGTGACTAAGAGTAAATATAACGAACTTGCACTTGAATTCAAAATTAAATCGCAAGAGGCCTATCAAACATACGTTAACGTCATAGTGGAGGAAACTATATCCAATCCAAAAAAATTCTTCGACTTTGTTAACGTTAAGCGCAAAACATCTGGTTACCCGTCTTTAATGTCATACAACGACTCCGACTCGTCCTGCACCGAGCAGATCTGTGAATTCTTCGCTGATCATTTTCAGCATGTTTACTCCAATCCAGTCAACTCGCCTCATTTTGAGTCGTTAGAAACAGCCACACAGATCTTAATTGATAACATTACCATTTCTGAAGATGAAATTCTTCATGCTATTGAAGATCTTGATCTACATAAAGGACCCGGCCTTGACCTTATTCCTCCTTGCTTCCTGTCCCTCTGCAAAAATGAATTGGTTAGACCTCTCTTCCTTATTTTTAATAAATCGCTAACATCTGGTATATTTCCCAAACTTTGGAAACTATCCTTTATAACACCAATTCACAAAAAAGGCGATAAGCGGCGCGTGGAGAACTAAAGGGGCATTGCTATCCTCTCTACTATGCCTAAACTGTTCGAAAAAATTATCTGCAGTAAAATTTCCCCCATTATAGAACCGTATATGAATGAACAGCAACATGGCTTCCGTAAAAATAGGTCTACCACCACTAATCTTATTACCTTGACGTCGGATATTCTTTGTAGCATGGAGCAAGGCTTCCAGGTAGATGCAATATATACAGATTTCAGTAAAGCGTTCGATCGAGTGGACCATGAAATACTGGTGAATAAACTTCGCATTTTTGGCATCTACGGCTCACTGCTCAACTGGATTCAGTCATATTTGAAAGACCGCACACAATGCGTTAAGTTTCAAGGTCGGTTGTCTCGTGAGTTCAATGTCACCTCTGGAGTACCTCAGGGCAGTCATCTTGGTCCACTCCTCTTCAATATTTTCATCGCTGATCTTTCTACAGTACTGTCTGATGTCTCGCACCTGTTTTACGTCGATGACCTCAAACTGTATCACTGTATACAATCCTTATCCGATGTATCTTTTCTTCAATCTAAGTTAGCAGCTCTCCTTCAGTGGTGCGATAGAAACCAACTTGCTCTTAATATGGAAAAATGCCAGATAATAAGTTTTGCAAGAAAAAAGAACGTTATCTTACATGATTATGATATTAATAACACACGTTTGAAAAGAGTCGAGAGAGTTGTCGACCTTGGCATAGTCTTCGATACTAAACTCCGCTTTAACCTCCATTATGATGAAATCCTGAGCAAGGCTTATAAAATGCTAGGTTTCATTAAACGTAGAGCAAAAGAGTTCAGAAATATCTGGGCTACTAAATCTCTGTACACCTCACTTGTCCGTCCACTTCTTGAATACGGCTGCACAGTCTGGGACCCCACATTCGACATTCATAGTCGCAGATTAGAGTCAGTGCAAAAACAGTTTTTGCTCTTCGCCCTTAGATCCTTGTATGATCCTACTTCTTTCCACAATCTTCCATCTTATGATGTTCGACTTCACATAATCAACCTGACTACACTGGCTTCTAGGAGAGTTGCATTGTCCGCTTGCTTGCCCTTTGATGTAATAAGAGGCAACATTCAAACTACATCCTTGTCAGACAAAATACACTTAAACGATCCTATAAGAGCAACAAGGCACACACCAATGCTAACCGTGAACGATGCTAGCAATGAGCCGATTAACAGATGCTGTAAAGCATTCAACAGGTTTAGCGTTCATTACTCCCCAACCATCTCCAAATCCAATTTTAAGAACCAAATCTTAAATGCCCTCAACGCCGCTATTTCATAAATGTTTAAATTAAGTTTGTATTTTTTGTATTGTATTTTTTGTAATTACGCCTTGCTTGGTGAAATAAATAAAAAACTGGTTTACGAACTTAGCCAAGATATTTGCTCAATACATCTTTCCTGAAAATTTGGTAAAAGTCGGAGCATAATTGCAACCTCATATATATATATATATATATATATATATATATATATATATATATATATATATATATATATATATATATGTATATATATAAATATAAATATATATATATATACACACATACATATATATATATATATAGATATATATATATATATATATATATATATATATATATATATATATATATATATATATATATATATGTCAGGTACACTCGGCAGTAGGTAAATTTCTTTCGAGAAATTTACCTAAAATGGAAGCGGAAGTATATAAAGAGTATATAAAGTTTAATGAGAGGTATTAAAAGATATGAGCAAATGTATATAAAAACGTTAGGGCATGTCCATATAATTTAAATGGCTGTATATAAAATGTATAGGCAAAGAGGAGTAAAAATGTAAGTGCAGCTATATATATGTGTAATTCAAATGAGTGTACCTGTATATTAAAAAAATATGAATAATTGTGTACAACAATGAATGAATGCTTATATAATTTAAATGGCTGTATATATAAAAAAATGTAAATAAATGTCTCGAAGAAAAATCGAAACCAACTTCTTTCAGGTGCATACATGAAATTGTTGTAGCCTATTCCTCTAAATCGACCTTCGACCCGCCACGGCCCCAACCAAGACCTTTTACATAGGAGGCGGATCGGAGTTACTTCGATTTTGGGGGGGGGGGGATGTGTAATGTGACGCCTACGCCCGGGAATCGAAGTGATTCCGATCCCGAACCCTGGCAACCGGCCGGATATGTATGACTTCGAGGTGTAAGCGGACTTCATCTTTCGTGCGGATATCATTGCGCAGAAAATATTTTTTTCAAATATTTATATCTGTGGATATAAATATTTGAAAAATAAAATTAATTAAACACCGACACATTTCGAAGTATATCTATCTGGCAATGCCTCCCACAGTTGCCATCCAAAACAGCGAATAGAGGGAAAAATGGAAACTGGTTGGAAGTGTCATTCGTCATATAACCTTCCAAGTGGCGACTAACCCTCACGTGAAAAGTGGATTCGATAGTTGCACAGTTCTGGCGTTTACTGAAGCAGTCTGGCGAATATTTCATAGGCCCGACGATTGAGGTCGAGAAACAAAAAAAAAAAAAAAAAAGGATTGAAGAGCTACACAGTCTGCATTTCCTACTTCAACGGGAAAGTTACCCTCTGTATCCACTTCCAAGCCGATGACTGTATCAAGTGGAAAATTGCTGGAAATCTTACCGGAGGAGAATGCTGTGCTGTTCTTGTTCGTGGTCTTAACCTTCTTCCGTATTTTTTAAAGTGAAACGTAAGTGTCGGGAAAATTGCTTGTTGCAATCAGAAAACGGAAAGGGTGATCCAGATAATGACGGAGAATCATCAGCAGTCTTGATTGAAAAAGGCGAAGACTCCGACGAAAGTGATTATGTTGGCAATCGGCCGAGTAACAACTGTGTAGTATGCCAAGCGACCACATTACGCTTTGATCATCACAGTTTTATATTGGATTGCTGTATTTCAAAAGCAAATCACAGGTACTATCTCTTTGGCTTAATTTTTGCTATTCTTGCTCTGTTGTTGGCTGCCAATTTAACCTTGACCGCGGTGTGCCATCCATTTTTGCTATTCCACATTTTCGGAGTGCATATCCTGCTACCAGACGATTGCAGCGAGGTGTTCGATCAATGTGAAATGGGGTTATCATTCATCTTATCGGTCTACTCCCTGATAATAGCAATTTTGGCAACAGCAGAGCTAGTCATCCAAATTTATTCTATATCGAAAGGAGTTACACTCAACGAATGGAAGGAAAATCGGCGAGTAGGAAATAGGAACTCATTATGCACAAATTGGCGAAATTTTTTATGTTAGTTGTAATATGTTAGTTGTAATAGAAACGGCCCAGCGAGAATCTAGCAGTTAGTTTTCGATAAGACGTGAAGGTAGAAATAATTTCACGGAAATAAATTTAATGTAGGACACGTAAAAAGTTGCTTTAGTTAAAAAGCATTACACTGCAATTATTATGAAATAATACGATTTCCAAAGTACTTTCATATTTATATTAATAATTCCAACGTCTATTATCTATAGCGTATTAACTTAAAGTTTATATAAATTACATGACATGTCCAAAAATTTAATGTTGCAAAAAAGGAAGGTGGTGAACATTTTTTTTTTAAATTTCTTGTCCACGATAAATGCCACTCGATATTCATAAATACCTGAAGACTTTCCACTTTTGAAGATCGTTTACAATAAGATACCTTGGATATAATATGTTTAGGTCATTTAGAGTAGTCTCTGCGAACATTATTGCTAATTGACTACCTTGAGGTCGGTAAAAATTTGCTTGAACTTCTTGTCCACGATAAATGCCACTCGATATTCATGAATGTCTGACGACTTGCCATTTGTGAGGATAGTTTACAGTAAGATATACCGGATATAATATTTTTGGGTACTCAGACTAGCCTTTCCGAACATTGTTGTTGGACATCTTTGACAATCACTTTTAATTTGGGTTTCAATAATGCCTCCACCATTTGATTTAGGTGTTTCATCATCTTTATACAGTCCAAATAGTTAGTGGAGGACTCGTCTGGTGCATTGGTTCGCAAGTCAAAGCTCAAATTTTGTATATTGGTTTTTCTGTCCGAGTAATGAGCTGTGAGGGGCTCTGATTGAAAAATCAGGCAATAAATTAGAAGCAAAATTAAGAAACTCGATGTAAAAATTCAATTTAGATTAGTATAGGAGTCTATTATATGATTATCTATAGTAAACGTTAACTCGTTAACTCAAGGAGTTGTCACCACCTACCTTTCGGACTAGCAAGGATCTGCTACCAGCTTCTATTGAGTGGCTCCGTTATTTCCTCGGTTCCTCTTTATATGCTTTTCTTTGGCTCTAGTCTTCAACGCTTTCATTGGTGAGAAGCAATTTGACCATTGCGTTACAAGTTGCGCGATTTTATGCTTTGGAGTCCAATACTTTGTTATTTGTGATCCAGTGGATTAAAGTTGCGTTTAAGTCACCGATGTATGCTCTCAAATGATCATGTTTCTTTTGATCCAGCTTTTGAGCCCTTGTTCAGTTCCCTGTTGCATTAAAAAGTAGCTTTGTACTTCTCTGGAAACCGAAATCTTTTTTTTTGTCCTTGTTTTCCGTTAAGAGTCCTGCTACATCTTCGGTGGCGCTAAAGTCTAAATCTGGGATAGTCTTCTCGATCCATTGATCACGTCCGCCAGTTTAATTTCTTAGCCATATTTTTCTATCAGCGTCAACTGAGTCCTTTTATCATTTGCGTGGCCTTTCTTGTACCCGGTGAATTTCAGGCGTCCCTTCATCACTTTCCTAGGTATCCTAGCTTCCAGCATACGCTCGACATGACCGGCCTGTTGTAATTTTTTCAATATTGCGATGCTAGAAGCTCGTGGTTCGTTTAATATATTAAATGTATAACTCTCCTTGCTTAAATGAGCACGAATATTCGACATAATTACAAAATCCAGGGAGTTTAAACAATATAGATAGAGCGATGGTTGTTTTCATTTCTTAATCAATTCCTTACAATATGCGTCCATTTTTTTTAGACTGTACTGAGCCTACAAATGCCTTTCAATCTTTACATTAACTTAAACAAGTCATTTCTGATTTCCTACCTGCCGTATAAATATGATAAATATATTGTCAAATACTATGAAGTCATTCTTTAGATGTTAAGTTAAAATATTAAAAATTTATTAAGAATTATTTGTTATTTGTTCAATTATCTTATTATCTTAATTATTATTATTAGTATTATTATTCTAATTACTTTGCAAGAGTCTAACGTAGCTTTGACATGTTTTTTTTTCTTTAAACAAATCCGATTTATAGTGAATCGCAAAGAAATTATTGAAATTATTGTTTTTAAGTTTGTTTATGCATATATATATATACCTACATTTTGATGAATAACAACATGAGTTGCTAAACAGAACCACGACTTTCCTTTTCAGCGGTTCTTCTTTTTCAGTGGGAAGAGAGAGTGCAGGGTAGGTATGTCGTCGCGAGGGTAGGGTTTCGCCAAATCCGCTGAGGTCGGTTCGCGTCGCGCGCGGTATGCGGTACCTTTGGTGTTTCGTTATTTTATTTAGAGTAGCCTTCGTCGGGTTGAGTTAGAGTAGTATACTTTTCGGTACCGCGTCGAAACTTCGGGAACGCGAGAGAAAAATTAGATTTTGAATTCTTGACTGGTTATAAGAAGAAATACGGAGTAACGTAAAGTAGGTTTCTTCTCCGTATGGTTTGTTTTGATAACGCGTTTTGGAAAACGGGCATGTTCAGGTGGCTGAAATATTGTAATTGAGCGTAACCCATTCGGAGACCCGCGACCGAAATCCTCTCCGAACTAGCTGGCCGACAAGCAGCCACCGCGTGAATGGGTTACAGTGCACGGATTGGTTGACCTGTTGGTACCATCCGTTGGCACTACTCAGACTTAACGTCTAGAACCGATGAGAGGTCGGTTCCGCGTTCAAACCTAAAAGGTGGAAAATCATTACATATCTACCAAATATACAGTCCACGCAAAAAAACTTTGGTTCTGTACAATTTGACGATACTGAATTTAATCAACTTGGCTCTCTATCGAATCCAACAAGTCAACAATAACCGGAATAAACATAACCTCAACAACAGCGGCATCAGTAGCACCAACAACAACGGGGGCTGTAGCTTTCTACAAAAAAATCGGTTTTCAAATAGTTGAAAATAAGAAAATTAATACAAACGGATTAAGCAAAATGATATTGTAACGCAATGAATTAATTTTTGAAAGGAATTTCTTTAATGTTTTAAACGAATATGTTATCTTATGTGATAAATCATTAATTGATTACATTAAGATTATATTTAAATTTTACTTTTCTACTTGATTCATTCCAAAGTTTTTTCATTAAATTTTGCATATAATATTTATTTGTATACGTTTTTCTAAAACTAGTGATGATTTTTTCTTCTTGTGAGATTTCTTCAATTGATACCGATATAAATTCATTTTTCTAAAGGTAACAACATCTGTTTGGATAGTGAAGTTTCAAATTCAACAGAAAATTTGAAAATTGATGTAAGCCATGGTTAATTATCAGTTTCAATAGATTAAATTATTCTTAAATATCAATCATGCTACATTCCACTAAAGATGTTTGTGCGCATCTACAATTGCACTTGCACGCTACCGATACGGTACTTTAAACAGTATGGTCAAAGCAAATGATTCAAATGATCCCGTTCCGGCGCGAGAATGGGAGGAAAAAGTTTGATATCGTTGACGATGAGTAGCTGTGTGATTGGCGACAACGGGGAGTTGAGCTTAAGCAGATAGTAAGATAAATTATCTGGCATAATCGGAGTGGTATCTGTTGTAGAGGTTGATTCCGTTCGGCAAAGATCCGCAATTATCGGAATATGCAGTTTACTTTCTTCCAGAATTAGATAGTTTGGATAGTATCTTAAATATTGAAAACACTATTATTCAATTTACGTTGAAAAAAGCGGGATGAAATGAACATTGATGCGGCGACGATTTAACAGTTTTCGATTTACATCAAAAGTAATTTTAACTTATATGCGGGATTGTAGAAGGAAAATTTGGTGGCTCTTGAGGTAAAGCTTTCTTCCTTGCAGTGTGAAAGTTTAGTGTCCCAATTGAGATCGAAGAAGAGTGCGGAATTGCTTTATTTGCACGGTTATGTACGAGTAGTACAAGTGAACGGATTGTGCATTCTGACCCACTGTTTGAGATAACACATAAACTTTCCATGTTATTTTTTTTCGCATTACCGGGAATAACGTGCTAATTAGAGAATCGTAGTGAGCATACATTGTTACAGTGCTGTTGCATGGATATTCAAACATACCAGCAGTGGGAACACTGAATTTGTTACTGTGTTAGCTATTCACATGGATACTTAGTTCCTCCTTGCATAGCCATACTTGTAGTTGGGGGGTCGGAATCAGTGGAGGTATTCAATTTTTACTCATTTCTAATGGCCAAACACCATAAAAAAACATGAATTTGCCTATATCACTGCTAACTAAATCGATTCAAAATTTTAACGTATCATCATCTTGCTAAGCTTGATAAGCAAAATTTTTATTCATACATGACGGGTCAAAGTCTTAGTAAAACCTTTTGGACGATGAATACAGCATCATCAAAAGATTCACGTATGAATCATTATTCGGTGGGAGAATATCAATTGAAAAGGGCTTTTGGCATTGTTAACAAAAATGCATATCGCGAAAATTTGGCAAGAAACGAATTACCAATAGACCCAGGAGTATCAAATGCTTTTAATAGATGCAATCACGCTTACCGAGTAAATAAGTGCTAAACGATGTCTTTTATATTTAAACTGTGCTGCTAAATTATTCATGAAAAGCCCTATAAATGATTTTGACTGTCCCGAAATTTAATGTAAAGGATATGAATATTAACGAAATTAATTTTGATAGAACTATTTAAGGTTTCAGGCACTCACACACCCCCCCCCCCCCAATAACGAGCGCTCGCTCGTCAAAGGAGTGGATAAGTGGATAAATTTGTAATATTTTTTAATTTAAAAGACACGACATTTAACTTTTTTTTCTTTTTTTTTTAATTACCTCCATTCCCTACCACTCTCTCCATCACTCTTTCTTCGTCGCACAACGCTCGTGCGATCTGAATTCACATTACGTCACTTGGTCCTTTGTGCCACCCAGACAATGTTTAACACATCGGTATAAAGGGGCACACAATATAATGTGATCTAGTCCTTTTCGTGAACATCTAGTCCAAAAAACCATGATCAGCTCTCAGAGATAAAAAAAATTCAATATCACACGACGCATTCAAAAAAAACTCTGAGTAACTGTCACTTCAGTATCTCGCCGATAGGGTCAAAAAGAACGCCCTAAGATACTGAGCTCATAAAAGCAGAATTACAGGTCCACGCTTCAATCAATGCTCATTAAATGCTCCCTTAGTCTTTTCTTAAATACCAAAAGTGAGTTTGCTTCCTTAACAATTTCTGGTAGATTGTTATATATACGCAGAGCATCATTTGTTGCATCGTTCTTTAGTCGATCCGTTCTGGCAAATGGTATTACGAATTGATTTGCATTCCTCGCATTAAATGGGTTGATTTGTGATACTTTAATTAATGGCGCTCGTTCCGATCCATTAGTTTTTAAATTTCTGTAGGTAAACTTCGCTTTCTCCATAATAATAATTTGACTAAAGGTTAATGATTTTGCCAATTGGTAAACCAAACTAGTTTGAGTAAGCATTGGCAGCTTCAGAATATTTTTATACGCTTTGGTCAGCAGCCTGGATATACTGTTTAAATGTTGCTTCGCTGATTGACTCCAAATAAGTACTCCATAATGCAATTTCGCCAGGACAAACGCATTTAGAAAAAGTTTCTTGATGTGCATTGGAAAATCCTCATATCTTCTTAACAATCGTAGTATTGGGGCTAATTGCCTTCTTAAGCTATTTATGTGTGGTAACCAGGTCATACGATGGTCTATGATAAGGCCAAGATATTTCATTTCTAGCACTCTTTGCAATTTTCCGCCGTTAATATTTAGTTCGACATCTATGTCTCCTTTGTTCTTTTGCTTAAAAACAATATATTTTGTCTTTGATGTGTTCAATACTAGTTTGTTTCCAATTAACCACTGATGGAATTTTCCTAGATCGTCGTTGATAGTGTTCTCAATGGCAGTTTTGTCTCGTCCTGAATAAAGTAGAACTGTGTCATCAGCATATAATGTGTGATATCCCGTCAGCCCACATGTATTTAGATTATTTGTGTATAGCAGGAACAAAGTTGGGCCCAGTATTGAGCCTTGGGGAACTCCTGTTTCCGTAGGTGCATGGTCGCTCAGGACATTGTTGATTAAAGTTCTCTGCGATCTTCCCTCCAAGTAACTCTTAAACAACTGCTTAGGACTACCCTGAATACCATACGATTCAAGTTTACGAAGCAAGAGATCATGATCAACTGTATCAAATGCTTTTTTCAAATCCACAAAAATTGCGATGACATAATCACCTCTGTCAAGTCCTAGATTGATGAAACGTGTGACAGAATGTAGGGAATCCAAAGTACTCTTGTTCTTTTGAAAACCAAACTGATGTTGGCTTATGATAGAGTTTTCAACTAAGAATGATGTTAATCGATTGTTTAGTATTTTTTCAAATATCTTACTAAATCCCGTCAGCAGCGCAATCGGGCGATAGTTATTCGGGTCAAGATGATCACCACCCTTAAATATAGGAACTATTTTTGCAAGTTTTTCTTCTTCCGGAAAAGTTCCATTCCTAATATGCACGTTTATAAAATTTGCTATAATCTGGGCTATGTCCTCCTTTATTATACTAATCTCATTCATCGTGATGCTATCAATGCCTGGCGCCGTATTCTTTTTCAATTCATTGATTACATTTAAGACTTCCCTTTTATTTGTTTGATGAATGTAAAAGATGGAATTTATTGCGATATTTGTATTATTTACGAGTACATTACCTGCTGAACTGACAACGATTTCTTTAGTGATTCTTCCACCAATTGTTGAAAAAAAGTTATTCAATGAGTTCGCCGCGTGTGCTAGAGGGCCCATCAGGATTCAGTTGAAAGTTTTGTGATATACCCTGGGTTGAAGAGTTATCCTTTACCTCATTTATTATTTTCCATATTTCGCGGGAGTTGTCAGCCGCTGTTTCCATTCTTCTTGAGAAATATAAGTATTTAGCCTCTTTCACCAGTCGTTTCGATTCTTTTTTCGCTTGCATATACACAAACTTGAAAGCCCGGTTTCCACTGTTCTTCCTGTAGTCCATGTATGCCTTCCTCTTTTTAATACTTGCATCAATTACTTTTTTCGTTATCCAAGTCTGCTGTCGACACCTGATTTTTTTCTCAATTGTAGAACTTTGCTTAGCAGATATGATGATATTTTTGAGTTCAATAATACTATTTGGTTTCCGCTTTTCCAGTAACTCTCGTATGTTTGATTTAAAGAGCTCCTTGTCTAGAAATCTGAACATTTTGTAGGTCGGCTTCTGTTTGTTCAGGGTTTGGTCTTGAATAGCAATTTTTAACACACGATGATCCAGTTCCGGCCAGTCCTCAAATATGTATGTCATGCTTTCAGCGACTTTTAAATCATTAGTTACTATATGATCCAGACAGGTATTTGACACTGGGCGAGTAGTTTGGTTGTTGTTTATGATTACCGTTCCATTCGTTTCTAGCATATCTTTATAAATCCGTGTTTCTGGTGATTCCGTTAGCACATCAATGTTTGCGTCCGCTACTGTGATTAAATTTTTTTCAGTTGAGAATAATGTATCTAGTACTGTGCAAAAATCTTGCGCATTCATACGATTGGGATTGTAGTACGTCCCTAATTTTATTTTTTTACCTGCATGGCGTACTTCAATTATAATAACGTTATACTTATCAGGCGTCACTCTCTTCGTAATGAAATTGAGTGTATTTTTTACGTACATTGCTATACCTCCACCTCTTCCAGGTCTGCAGGAGAATACCGCATTCTATCCTTCGATATTGTAAAACCGTGCTTCTTCTGGGTAAATCCAGATTTCATTTAGAATAATCAAATCTATGTCAGGATTTTGCTGCAGGTAAATCTGGATATCACTTAGCTTATGTCTTATGTCTTGTTCCACTTGATTGATTAGAAAGAATAGCAATCATCAAAGTAGTAGTCGGTGCTCCTCCTGGCGATCAATATTCTGCGTTGAAACTCCGGACACTCTACAGAGTCAGCTCTGTGAGAATGATCAGCATTGTTATTGTTACCAATACAGTTCGAGCACTTCTCAATCGTGCTTTTGCAGTCCTTTAGGTCATGCTTTCCTCCACATTTTACACATATTTGCTCCCCTTCACATTTTGATGTTTTGTGGTTGTATTTTTGACACTTATAACACCTCGTTACGTTGAAGTCCTCCTTCACAAAATACGATCCATAATCTATATTAATGTATCTATTCGCAAGCCTCTTATACATGCTCCCGTTTACCTGGATGATGTGCAACCACCTTCCATTTCTCGTTCGCCTAGCATGTACAAGTTCCATAGAATCACGCTCCTCTATATTGGGATTTAATGCCTGGATCTCATTTCTTAATTCATTATTTGCGTATTGTTTTTCTAGTCCATTGATGACAAGTCTAGGCTGTCGCAATCTGGTCTCAGCAACATCATACTCCTCTTTCATTGCATCCATTGCTATATTAAGAAGCGAAGTAGTATTTTCATTTGTCGATGTTTTGATAATTGCCCCACCATTACGAATAGGCCTCATTAGCTGTAGAGGTATTTTACATTTTGATGGCCTGATCCTCGACTTAAAATCCATCAGTGTTTTTTCTGATGAAGAGTGATTTCTAGGCTTAATTATAATCCCTTTTTGCGATATTGTATTAGATCGATGCACTGATGGAGGAGAAGTAGAATTTTTAATAATATCGGCATATGAGGGCTTGCTCGCAGACGTAGATTTATCTATTAATAAGGTGACATTTGAGCTCATCTCTTCGACTTGGCTTTGCAAATTTTTCATTTGCTGGAAGAGTTGGTCTTCTTTAGATTTACGGTGCTGAGCTCTACATCCGGCACACATCCAAATCACATCTTCGGTGATGTCCATAATAGCTCGATATCTCTCCTCCGACATTTTGATACACCTCAAATGAAACCACTTGAGGCAGAAGCCATCACACCCCATAGCCGAGTGGATATCCTCCACGGGTTTCCTACACTTCCCACACTTATCTGGTTTAGTAGCCATTATATTTTTAACTTTTTTGATTATTTGCTTTTTATAAAATTTTTTATTATCCTTGATTTATTTAATATAGTTAGTGAAAAAAAACGTAGAAATCCGTACTTGCAAAAAAAAAAATTAAAAATATCAAAATATAAATTTAAAATTAAATTCAAAAATTGCTTAGAATAAATTTAGCTACACGGGAATCTCACTCCTAGACCAAAGCAAGAATTTCCGGTTCCGTTAATTTTTGTTCGCCTAAGTAAAAATTGAATCAATGAAATTGATGACTTGAAAGATCGCTACTTATCTCGAAAACTTGATAGAGCGACACTAGTAACCACTTGACTTATTTCACACAGCTGATTATAATTTATGACAGATTTATAACTTCACTATAGCCAAGAAATTCAAAGAGCTGAAACTGACACTTCTTTGTTTTGACACTTCGAATTGTGTTATTTTTTTGTACATATATCAGAACAGTAAGAATTTTTAGTAAATTTAAGTTGATATAAGATTTGGAGAACATAAAAAGAACGTAACATAAAATAAACGAACAATGGCAACACGCCTGACGCTTGAAACGTGCTAGATTTGAATGTTGGAAAAATTTGTAAAGCGAAATTTATAATGCTTTTTGTTAATAGATGAAATGATACTGAATGAATAGATGAATCACGAAAATGGCCCTTACCCTTATGAGCTAGCCATCGGGTGTGCTCATTTCCTTTTTCCGCTATTACAGGTACTCCAACAGGGATGCTTGGCCTTCCACAAGGCATTAGTTTTAGATTTTGATCCGGTTGGGAGGGGTGCGTGGGGCATCGCCACCACCTGGATGTGCCACTCTTATTTGTGGGCCGTGACCATCCTCAGCAAGGACAAAATCGTCTTAAGCCTCATTTACACCAGAACAACATCGTGCGACATTGTGGCATACCAAAAAGTGTGATATGCGTCTTCTTGTTGCATGCTACAAATGGCAACATGGTGCGTCTGATGTGGCATGTGGCAGTTTATTTTAAATCGAAGCAACATCGTGCTACATTTTTGCGAATGTTTTTAGTCCTTTCGACATAGTAAGAAGTCAAATGGCAGGTAAAGTAGCTGCAGCTGCAGCTGCATGTTTACTAATAGTTCAGGAAAAGAAGCAACGTGAAAAGAAACTGTGGTCTAACAGTACATTATTGCGTAGTGGCACAAGGTTTAGTTTATTAAGTAAAATAGAAGCAGATGATTTTGATTTATTTCAAAACTTTACAAGAATGTGCTATACGTATTTTAAATTTTACTGGAGTTGAATGCACCACTCATTCGAAAACAAGACACTAACTATCAAGATAGTATTTTATAAAGTAGGACAGCGCAGTTAAATTTTGAAGCAATTGGTGGAATCTATTTTTTCAAAATTAAATAGTGTTAAACATAACTAACTGCATCAGTACCTTCTATCAAAACAGATTGATCTTAATTATTATTTTCCTGATTACTGTGTATTGAGAAATCTTGATGATTCACGAATCGATGCTATATCTTGATACGAAAATTGATCGTTATTACTATTAACATGGCTCCCATCTATTTGATTATTCGGATTTCTCACAGCTGTTGGTTATTGTTCAGATATCGGTGGTATACATTGACTGCTGCTATTCAGATGAATGCCTAAAGTACTTGGTGATGGCAGTGGCGTTGACAATGCTTCAGGTATTCAAATTGGTGTCCGGTTTGTAACAATATGTTAATTCTCATAATAAGGCAGTTCCAATTATACATTTTGTATATGCCTGCAATATAGGTGAAAGATTTCTTAGTTTATTCGCGACACAGCGAAAACACAGCATTCAATAAATTTTTTTCATAATTTGGTATGCTTCTTCCGCCCTTTTGTCATTTTCTGATTGGGATAAAAGTTTTTTACACAATTTTTTCCTTTTTTTTCGTTTTGCGACATCTTTGAATGCCGGTATTAAAAGGCTGAGAGGTGCATGCATATTAACATCTGCATTTTCTTCTGCCTGAGTGTCACAATCAGAGTTTGCATTTGTATTAAAATTTACATTTTGATTCTGAAATAAAATAAAAGAAATATTTTTCAGGTTCCAAAAAATCAACAGAAATGGAATGATGTTGCGAGAAATTTTGAAACTAAGTGGAACTTTCACCAATGTATAGGATCCATTGCCGGTAAACATGTACAAATTTTATGTCCTGCCAATACTGGCACTGAATATTACAAATACAAAAAAACATTTAGTGCTACAAAAACTACAAGAAAACATAATTATTGCTTTTTTTGTGGTAGGGAGGTGAAGGCATTTACGCCCGCCGAGTCTGACAGTGTGGGACTCCCATGGAGGATACCCTTGGACTACCTACTAAACACCTCCCCTGTCAATCTGAGAACCTAGCCTGGAACCGTTTGACACATTACTTCGGGCCAGGTCTCGTTTTGTTACGCCGTGGGGTGCCTTCAAGCTGGGGAGTCCCTTTCCTAGCGGGAGGGGAGAGGGGAAGAGGAAATGCCAGAAGAGCAATTCCCCAGCCCCAGTGCCTCCGGCTGCTGTGAGTCCCTTTTATATTTTAGGACTGCCCGAGCATAATGTGCCACCTGGTTCCATTTGTCAACCGATTCGAGCATCACCGCAACTATATTATATGGGGTGAGCTCTCCCGTCTCCCTGTAGAGTTCCCTTCGCAGCCTGACCCATTTTGTACACGCAAAAAATGTGTGACAGGCATTGTCCTCCTCTCCTGGGCAAAACCGACAATCGGGAGACCGTGACTTACCGATCTTGTGCAGGTAAGACTGAAAACACCCGTGCCCGCTCAAAAGCTGGGTCAGATAGAAGTCAGTCTCACCATACCTTCGATTTAGCCACGGTCTCACATCCGGGATGAGGCGCGCAGTCCACCTTCCCTTAGTGCGATTTCCCCAAGACTGCTGCCAATCGTTGAGCGAGCATTGTCTCTCCTTGCGGACAACCATCTCCCTCGCATCCTCGTTTTGGCGCAGGTAAATAGCGTGGCGCTCTCTGGCAAGGAGGGCGACAGGTATCACGCCTGCAATCACTCTCACCGCCGAGTCGGAGACTGTTGGATACAAAGATGCAATTCTCAGTGCTCCTCTTCTCTGTATCTGTGCCAATCGTTTTCGGTATACCTCCTTGCTGAGAGCGTCGCCCCATACCTCTGCTCCGTACAGTAGCACTGACCCTACAGCACTCATTAAGAGGCGTCTTATTGATGGGCTGGGTCCCCGTACGTTGGCCATAAGTCGACTCAGGGCCGATATTCCCGAAGCAGCCTTCTCAGCCGTTGCCCTGATTTGCTCAGAGAAACTCATCTTCGAGTCGATCAGTAGCCCTAGGTACTTCACCGCTGGCTTCGATTCGATTTGTATATCTCCAATACTGATCATCCTTACTCTAGGGATTCTCTTTTTTGTCAAGATGACTACTTCGGTTTTCGCCAGTGCTAAACTGAGCCCGCGAGCAGTCATCCAGTCCCTCACTCGGCGCATTAGCATACCTAGCCTAAGTTGCGCTTGTTCAACGGTGCGTCCGGCGACCAGAGCCGCAACATCATCCGCATAGCCGACCAAGCGCGACTCATCTGGCATCTCAAGTCTCAGTAGCCCGTCGTAAGACACGTTCCACAGGTCCGGACCAAAGATAGATCCCTGGGCAACACCCGATGTAATTCCCATCCTTTGTTGGCCCTGTGTCGTGTCATAGAGCAGGCTTCGGTCCTTTAGATAGGTCCTCAAAAGCCGCATTAGATATTCCGGAACTTGAAAAGAGTTTTCCAGCGTGTCCAGAATATCCACCCATCTAGAGGAGTTGAAGGCATTCCTGACGTCGAGTGTCACCAACAGGACGATCCGTCGCTTGGTGCGACTATATGCCTTTGCCTTTTGGACCGCGTTCACCACCTCTGCAATCGCATCAATGGTAGAACGTCCTGCTCTAAAGCCGTACTGCCGAGGAGATAGGTCCCCAGCAGCATGAATCGCGTCAGTGAGTCTTCCCTTGATGAGTTTCTCTAGCACTTTCCCAGCCGTGTCTAGCATGCATAACGGGTGGTATGCAGACGGCGATTCGGGATTTCCCTTCCCCTTGCTGATCAGCACGAGCCCTGCCACCTTCCATCGTACCGGGAAAACCCCGTCCCATAGACAAGCGTTGAATGTGCTGAGCAGCAAGTCAGGACAATGCTGATAGACGAGCCGCAACACCTCAGCTGGAACACCATCTGGACCTTTCAAGGAAAGGACTGCCTCCTCCAGTTCCAGCTGTGTGAAGAGTGGGCACTCTACTGCTGTTTCACCATGGACAGCGTCAACATGGACGGGATGGGCGGGGAAGAGTCCCCGCACTATCTCGTCCATCTTTTTCGCGTCATGTATATCATGTATACAAGGCTTCCGTAGGGCACCAAGTTTCCCCATGGCCAGCTTGTAGCCAAGGCCCCACGGATCCTTGTTCACATTGTCCACTAGGTCTTGCCAGCAGCAAGCCTTGCTACTGTTGATCAGTTTGCGAAGGCATTTCCTGGCCGACTTATATGCTGCTAACTGGTTGCGTGCCTCGTTGAGCCTCATGCCGAAGCTTGTGACACTCCCTCCACTTTTCAGCGATTTCAGTAGACCACCAGTACACTGGAGGCTTGCTGTGCCGGGGTCTTTGACGGGGCATAGAAGCTTTGCAAGCAGTCGTGATTATGCTCATAGTAGAGTTCACCACGTCTTGAGCTGCCAGTTCTTCCGTCCCCTCCGGAGCTCCCTGCAGCGGCTCACCTGCTGTGAGAACCTTGACGAACCTCTCGACGTCCATTCCAGTTGTAGAAGGCCGAGAGCACGGACGTCGGGAGATAGCATCACTTATCTCAAGCAGAATGCACTGGTGATCACTGGCTGAGTAGTCCTCTAATACTTTCCAGTTGTGTATCCTCCTTACTAAGGACTCCAAGGCGAATGTCACGTCCGGTATGGTTCTTTCACAGCCAATACGGCAGAAAGTCGGCGTATTTCTGGAGTTTAGTAAGACGAGGGCCGTCCTGGCCACTATTTCCAGGATTCGTTTTCCCCGCGGATCCGTCTGAGGCATGTCCGATTCGATTGCTTTAGCGTTGAAGTCGCCCCCAACGAGCACTTTACCCTCTGCGTTCGAGACAGCGCCCTCCAGAGCATTAAGCTTAGCTTGGAAAGATGATATCGACTCGTTAGGCGTTAGGTACATACTTAAGAAGGTGATCCCTGAGCACCGAACCCAAACGAAACCATCCCCCCGTCCACAACTCTCCGCTTGAAAGTCACTGTTCCAAACCCAGATAGCGGCAGTACCAGTTTCATCAGAGTACCATAATGCAGGACTTTTATTATGGTGTTGCTCACTCAGCAGCAAGAAGTCGGCTTTCCTGTCCTCCGCAAACTGCTCAAGCAGATTTTGGGCGATTGAACTGCGGTGTATGTTTAGCTGCAGGATGCGGGTCATCGAAGCTCTGATTTTGCCTTGGCTAGGGCTTCCTGGAACACCCGGCATTTTCCTGATCCCAAGACGTGTCCAAAATCAAGTTTTGGATCAGCATCCTTGCAAAGGATACAGTGTGCCTCCTTCGTACACTCTTTTCTTTTATGACCCATTTCACCGCATTTGTAATATAGGGAACTTCTATCGGGTCCTTTGCATACTTGTGTGGTGTGACCATAACCAAGGCATTTGAAACATTGAAGAGGCGTTGCTCTTCGCCGTATCCTACAGACAACCCACCCTATTCGTACTTTGCCCTTGTTCAGGAATTGTTCGGCGTCCTTTTCGGTCAAGTCAACTATGGCCATGCGTTGTCCCCTGTTGTTTTCTGGTGTCAGTCTCGCTTTGATCCTTCCCACGCTAGGGAACTCCTTTTTGATGGCCTCTTCTTCCTCGGCCAGTTCCGTCACGCAGTCTATGTCTCGTATTTCGATCGTTGCCATCGGCTCGAACGGGGCTATAGTTGCGCTTTTGCCGAGGACTTTCTTTACTGCGTCACAGAATGCATCTTTATTGCCGGCCTCTGCCCCGAATACGACGAGTATGTGGCCCGACCACGTTGGTCGTACTACTTTAATGGTAGTATTGGTATCTTCGGGCCTTACGTTTTCCCTGATGTCCCGCAGTACCTCCGCGTAGGATCGGCCATCTTGGGGCTTTACAAGCAGTGGCTGCTGCCGGGGTCTTTGTCGGGGCTTCTGCCTCTCCTGCTTTACATCAGGTCCTTTTTGTAATTGGGCGTCCGTACGAACTTTACTTTCGAGCCTTTTTTGAAGGAGTTTCTTTGCAGCTTTCTTCGCTCCTTTTGTAAGCACTGTCTGGAACCCCTGATCTTGTGCTCCACGCCCTCCAAGTGCCTCTTCCTTCCTTCTTTTATCCCGATCTCCTTCGATTGGGCTAGGCGCCATTCTTTTATTGACGTTTAATGGTGGAGCTATCTGCGTGTCGCCTTTAGATTTCGCCTTCTCTTCGCCTTCGGCCCTTAACCAGCTTCTCCAATAGTGCCCTATGCAATCTAGGAGCTCCTCTAGTTCAAAGACCCCTTCCTTTGCTGCTTTGCTGATTTTTGGGGAGTCGCATGCAGCTTGTATTCTTTTCAGAACATCTCCCGCTTTTTGGGGTAGTCTTTCTTCTTCATATCGCTGGGCCGCAATTGTACCTTGCAACCGTCCTTGGGAGAGGTTATCGCGTTCCATTTCTGAGTGCAGTACTTCCGCCACATTTTCAACCTTGGCGGTGCATTCACGCGGTGTCTGGTCACTCTTTGCTTTTAGTGCCGTAATCTCCTCGTTGGCTTCTGGATTTTTCGTTGCAATGTCGGGATTTGCGACCCTTGCATCGGTCGCTTCGGTAACGATCGCAGCAGTGACAATCGGATTTTCGGTGTTCTTTATGTTATCTCCCACCGCTCGAACACCTGAAGTGTCCTGCAGAGTTTCCCGTTTCTCCTTAATAGGACGCTCGGGCGTTCGCATCATTTTTTTGCTGCGCCCGAACGCCGCAGGAATCTCAGTCTGTATTCTCCGTTTTTCGACCGTCTTCACTGTCGTTGTGTTAGTCTTCGTTTTGATGTACTGTTGACATCGTGGCTGCAACCGCTGGCTGCGTCGTCGTTACTATTCTTTGTTTCTTTTTCTGGGTATTTGTGGTCTTTTGATTTTGTGTGCTCCAGTTTTGTTGGGTCCCCCCTTGGAGCCGCTATCTCCGTTCGTGTGTGTAGTCGCCTTTTTGGTCCCATGGTTATCTTTGCAGAGCAGGGAGGCCATGCGAGGGTTGGCACACGCCCTTATGGGGACAAGTGCTCAGAGCCAGACCAGCGCTAATCGGGAGTCCGTCTCAACCGAACCTACACCACCAACCCAATGGTGCGAAATTCAAACGTACTCCGAGGCCTGCCAAGGTTTTACCGGGACGGAGACGGTATGATAGTTGAATTGGAGCCGTTCACACACGAGTTTCACCTCAGCGCTACTGTGCAAAGCAACTAGGTCCAAACCATCACATCCGCCAGCCCAAAGCGTCATTTCCAGTTCGTTGTCCAAAGCGTAGTCCAGATACAATCAGAGTCGTTACCTGTCATCCCAGGAGGGAACCTCACGGCACCCCCCATATCCTCGGGTCCGTGGGGGCGGCACTCCCCAAAGAATGCTAGCCTCCAAGAATGTTCTTGTCGACCGGTTTTCTCCCTGCGGGAATTTCCTCGGGTACGTGGGGGCGGAACTCCCCAAAGAATGCTAGCCTCCAAGAGTGGTCTTGTCGACCGGCATTTCCCCTGCGGGGGAATTAAATTATTGCTTTAAATATATTCACATTGCATGTCAAGGCCGTACTTCTGACGGAGGGGTTTTCAAGATTACATCATTCAACGAAACCTTAATTGAAAATCAGTTGAAAATACCTAGTCCGCACCCATTGCCTGGCTGGGAAAAATCAACACCACACGTTTTAGTCGCTGATGATGCATTTCCATTGTCTAGAAACTTCATGAAGCCGTATAGTATCTCAATCATCAAAAACAGTATTCAATTACAGACTTTCAAATTCAAAAAGAAGACAGCCAGCGTTCGTACTACAGCCGGATTGCTGCAACTATGCAGAAACAATGGAACCTGGTCAATCAATTGTCACTAGGAGCAACTCGCTGTTGAGGCCGCTTTCTTTTAAACAACAATCTGATTTACTTATCATCAGCCCACCTGGTTCTTCGTCCAACAGCCGGGGAGCGATTCCAAAGAAAATACCACCTCCAATTCAACATCAGAAATCAAGTGACCTCGTTCCTTCAACAGATCTCGATCCTCCTTTCATTCGTGCTTCTATACCTTTGAAGAATATCTTCATATCTAGAGTAGCGTACGAAACTTCTGTTGAGGACCTAAAGCGTTATGTCAACAAAAAGTTTGAATCATCCGTTAAAGTCTTTAGTTGTCATAAGTTAACTAAGGAAAATTTAACGGACGAAGTAGTTGTCTCATTTAAATTGGTGATTTCTGCGAATTCTGATATTGTCCTGAATTCGAAATACTGGTCTGCTGGTGTACTTGTTAAACCGTTTGATATGAGACGAAGAAATTTTCGTCGGGCAATAAACGAAATCCCAAAGCTCTAGTTACACGTATTCTTGATGAATATTCTGATAATCATAATGTTTTCTCCACTGTATGCTCTTCAAACCTCAATGAATCTCTTTCAAACCTTAATAATGTTGAATGTAACTTCTCTTCTCCGAATAAAATGTGTTTTTCTATTTTTTACCATTATGTTCGAGGATTAAGGACCAAGCTTGATGAACTCTTTATCTCTTATCAAGTTAGTAATGATTCTATTACTTGCTTCTCCGAGACCAGGCTGAATGAAAATATTTTGAGCAGTGAAATGTTTTCTGATCATATTGTACATAGATGTGAACGTGACCTGATTGCTACTAATAAGGCTGATGGTGGTGGAGTTTTGGTTGCAGTTAGCAAAGCTCTTCCTAGTTCTCCTTGTTCCGATTTCTGTTTTTCTCCTACTTTAGAATGTGTTATTATCAAAATTTCTCTCCCTCATAATACAGAGTTCTTGATTTTATCCATTTATATTCCCTGTAATTCACCGCGAACTCTTTATGAGACGTTTTTTGATGATCTATCCTCTTATCTAGTTTTGCGACATCCTCACGCCAAAATATTAGTTTGCGGGGATTTTAACTTACCATACATAGAGTAGAAAAATTATCCTACTCCTTCTATATTGTCAGTTAACCCTTTTTCTATAACCCTGTCATCTTTCGTATCTCATTGCTCCTTTTCTCAATTTAATCATATCCGCAATCCTAATGGTCGTCTCCTTGACTTTGTTCTATCAAATGTTCCAGTTAGCTACTTATCTGTATCTCAAGCCTTACATCCGTATGTTCCTCCTGATTGGCACCATCCTCCTTTATCTATAGATCTTATAGTTGATGAAATTAAATTTAACAAACCTCATCCTACTCCAAAACTTAACTTTTTTAAAGCTAATTATGAAGCTATTAATACAGAATTACTTTCAGTCAACTGGCTAGATTTCTTTAGAAGCCTAAATTGTGAGGCTGCTTTGGATCAATTTTACATATATTATTCGCTGCTATACGCCTCTCAGACATTCCGTAAAGCAAATCAAAAGCCTTGGTTTACAAAGCGAGTGCTTAGTGCCCTACGAGCAAAAGGTAAGGCACATAGTGTCTTTAAAACACTCGGCACTATTGAAGCAAGATGTAATTTTAATTTTAGCAGGCTGCGTGCTATTGCCAAAAAAGAGATGAGATATGCTCTGAAGACTTATTTCAGTAGTCTGGATAGCTCTCTTGTGGCTAATAATACAAAGCCTTTTTGGTGTTATATTTGGTCGCTGAAATCCTTTTCTTCCATTCCTAGTAAGGTCCGTTGGAATGGTGCAGAGGTTTCTTCTCCTCAAGAAGTTACTGACACATTTGCCCAATTTTTCTCTTCAACTTTTTCTTCTCCCGCTGCAGCTGTGCATCGAGTTGTCTTACCTAATCATCTTCGCTTCCCAATTTCCTTTATTTGTACAGATACATCTGAAGTCGAAGCTTTGATCAATGCTCTTGATCTTAATATCAGCCCTGGGCCGGATGGTTTGCCAAACATGTTCGTACAGTCGTTAGCCTCATCGCTTAGTTTTCCTTTATCTGACCTCTTCAATCTTAGTTTCAGTACTGGTACTTTCCCTTGAAAAACAGCTTATATTGGGCCTATTTTTAAAAGTGGTGATCCTACGTCAGTTTCCAAGTATCGCCCTATTTCCTTACTTTCCTGCTTTCCAAAGTTACTTGAACGGTTGGTTCATAATCGACTCTCAAACTCATTAGCTCCTATTATTGTTCTAGAGCAGCATGGCATTCTCAAAGGATACTCCACTACCTCTAATTTAATGGCGTTCACAAGCAGTCTTGCAAGAGCTTTGGATAACCAACTGCAAGTTGATGTGATCTTCACAGATTTTCCAAAGGCCTTTGACACTGTGAATCATATACTTCTTTGTCATAAGCTTGAAACTCTTGGCATCTCGGGTGCTCTTCTATCTTGGATGTCATCTTATCTATCGTGTCGTCCCTGTCGAGGAAATCTCTCTGGTACTACGTCTAGTCCTTTTTATCCTTCATCTGGCATTCCACAAGGTTCAATTCTTGGGCCTCTTCTCTCTCCGTTGTTCATAAATGATCTTCCCTTTGTAATTAATTCCTCTTGCCTCTTGTATGCTGATGACTTCAAAGTATTTCGAGCAGTCAAATCCCATTTAGACTGTCAGCTCCTCCAAACTGATCTGAATGCTCTAAATAAATGGTGTGCTTCAAACTATTTATGTCTTAACACTACTAAATACCATAAAATAACTTTTTCTCTCAAGGACTCTCCTATTAATTTTAATTATATATTAAATGATGCTTTGCTCTCTGAAGTGTTCAGTCATAAAGACCTTGGGGTAACCTTTGATCCAAAACTCAAATTTGATGCACATATTTTAAATGTGATTACTAAAGCGTCTAGAGTTTCCGGGCTTATCCTTAGACATGTACATAAATTTAATAGCATCTCTTCTTCTGTCCTCCTATTTGTTTGTCTTGTTCGCCCTTTGCTTGAATACTGTTCTGTTATCTGGTCCCCGTGATATTCCTCTCTCGTGTCTTCTTTAGAAACTGTCCAAAGAAAGTTCACGCGTTTTCTTTTCCTTAAGTTTAACTTGCCGTATCAGCCTATGAAAGTCGTTTATCTTTCCCATCTCTTCCATCTCTAATATCCCGACGAACTTATTCAGACCATCAAGTCCCGTTAAATATTTTTTCTGAGCTGCGTTTCCGACAAACATCCCGATCATCTCGGATGAATTCTTATTTAGTTATCCCATATGCCAGAACGGATTTATATTTCCATTCACCAGTTTTAAGAATCGTACGAAATCATTATAATCTCGAGCTTGGTCCTTTCCCCCCTTCTTACATAGCACGTTGCAGCTGCAGCTCCACAGGATACCTGGAAGATAAAGAATCACAAGGTTCCTGCAGCACACGAACGCCCAAATACGATGCAACGTTGGAAATGGTTGCGATTTCACTCGCGAAACCGACACTACATGTTTATGTTTTGAATTGGAAACAGACATATGACAATTTTCAAATACGTGACAATTGTCAAACATCATTTAAAGGTATGCAAAGATCAAGGCAGCAAAGATAAAATGTTAAGTAGTTACTGATTGGAAAAATGGTCGAATTTGAATGGGGTAACAATTTTAGTATACTAATTTTAAGAAATGTTCGAATCGGGGAATAATTGCGAGAAGCTATAATTCTCTTCAGCGGAATACCGCAATTTTTGCAGACAAAGGAAAAAGGTTAGTCAGTTTTGTAAAGTAGAGTCTCTCGAACAACTTTGTATTATTAAATCGTTTCCGTCAAATCACAATTGTAGTTTGAACTGTAATTAAAGGTAATTTTGAAAATAAAGACATTGAGTATAGCGAAAGTGATTAGTTTTTCCATTCACAATAAGTTGGTTTTATTGCAAAACATAGCATTTAAAAAAAAACTAAGAGACTTACTAATAGTTTAGCTTTCAATTATCGACATTTTATTATTCTTTTTCAATTTAAAATTTGCTGCAATTATTCTTTGCGTTCCATTTTGTTATTGGATTATTTAGTCTGTAAGATGGAATAAATAAATAAATAAATACAATAGGCGTGGAAAATCCTTTCGTAATAATAGCCTCTATTTTTAGAGTTTTTCGTAAGCCCATGCAGCTGAAAGTGCATAATGTGGAAAGCGTTACGAAAGCTTGCACATATCTCCATAATTTTTTAAGAAAAAGCAGGAATTCAAGGTCACTTTACACGCGTCCAGGAAGTTTCGATACAGAAGATATTGTAAGTAAGTCAATCGTTCCTGGAAATTGGAGGCCAGTTATTCAGAATGGTACAGGATGAACAAGTTTGCAAAATATTCCTCGAAGACCTCCAACTGAATGTTCGGTAAAAATTTAAGGAATACTGGTATGTCATGACGCCGCAAGGGAGCGTAGAATGGCGGGAAATATATCAATAGCTAAAGTTGCACTTGTTATCCAGTTTATCAACAGAAAAATTGAATTAAATTTGAATAAAAAATGAATGAAAACATTATTTGACATACAACTCAAATTTATCAAAACATTCGAAAATCAATCAAAAATAAAATTTTTTATGTCCCGGTATTCAGCATTTTATCAAATTTACATAAAGTATACTTACAATTATGCCCGATGTACCTGGACGAGGTTCTGTTACATCAAGTATAAAAAATAGTGCATCATATGCAAACCATTTTTATCATTCGTAGATCCAGAACCACTTTTTTTTATTAATTCTGCGATTATGCTCTCGATGAAATGCACTTCGCAGATTTTTAATTTTTTTTTTTTTTGATACGATCTTCATCAACATCGTATTTTTGTGCCAAGAGAACTAAAGTATCATGCTTCATCCTTTGATTTTTATAATTGGGATTGCGGACATTCCACAACACTTCACACTTCTTATATTCTTCTATAAAGTCTAAATATTTTTCATTGCACGTGTTGCGAGCGAACACATAAAACATGCTCGGATATATTCCCGCCTCATAACTGCAATAGTATCGAGCAAACAACACCTATGTACTCGCACTTCGCCAATAAAAATTAGCCACAGAAACACATGCGCAAGTAAATAAGCGAGCAGTTAAGTGAACGAGAAAGTTCAACCCGCAATGATATTCACATCGTGAACGAACAGGGTGCTTCGAAGAGAGGTAAGCGGAAAGGAAAACCGAAAGTTCCGGCATAAACACTCTTTCGCTCAATGTCCCCAGTTTTGCTTTTTACCTCAAGAGATCTGGGGAAAGTCGAAAGCTTAAACTGAAAGCACTCTTTTGAAGTCGAAAGCTTAAGCGAAAAACACTCTTTCGCTCAATTTCCCCAGTTTCGCATATTCACCAGCCGAGCAAGTGAGACGAAGCGGGGAGGAAAAACTTTCGTGGAACGAGAGCGCACGTGCTCGGCCACTCAGCACCTTTAAAGATAATTTAGGTTGAAAGCTCACGAAAGAATGGTATTTAATGTTCTTGGGCAGTCTTATACCAGTGAGTGTGTATTCAAGTCCAAAAGGGAGCGTGCTGCTACCCATTATTTAAGTACGTAGATTTATTACGCGGTTGAAGTTTAAGACGTTAGTGCTGTTCAGTGTACGACTAAGTGGTAAGGGGTGAGGTGTTGGCTTGAGACGCGATCCTCCATCGGCGTTTCACGCTGTGTGGCCACCCCGATCCACAAACCCATCTTCTTAGTTCCCTCTACAGGCTGGCGCTCACCTGTGAAGCGCAACAGGTCAAGTGAAAAGGGCTTCACCCAGTATGAATAGATGTTAAAAATAATTAAAGAAGTGTAAATGTAATTAATTTAAAATATCAACATTAAAATAAAACTAAATTCTTTAAACATGTAACGCTCGTCTTTGGTGTTCTGGTATTAAATGGACAGAGTAGCACGTAAGTGGTGTTACAGTGAGTTCTTTCCCCGGGAGCCTTGATGTTGTATAAAGGATACGCATCAAGTTGAGCTCCCAGTTCTTACCAGTATACATAGGGTATACTGGTTTGCAACACACGCACCACTCCATATTTTTCACAATATCAACAAAATACTAGAAAAAACGCTCTAGAACCCATGACCTTTGGATACAATATCGACAATGTGCCACATAACGCAAGGCGATGCAATGGCGCACGGTTCTTGCAACAACATGCAACATTTTGATATTTTGTAGCATCCAGCCTGTGTCATGCCACAGTGTCGCACGATGTTGCTCTAGTGTAAATGACGCTTTACACATCGTGCGCGGCTAACCGATTAATCGTCGTCGTGTTTTTCTTTGTAATCCCTTTGGATAGGTTACTTCGGCCATTGGTAGCTTTTTCACCAGCCAATCAGTTTTGCATTTCGACTTCGGTCACCTGATAATTCGTTAGTGCAAAAATATTTTGTAGTGTGCCCTTGTGCGAGGGGAAAACAATCCGCCCCATGACACCGTAAAACTAGCTTGCCAGCGCACTTAAGCATCCCCAGACAAGGTCATTTCCAGCGTTAATTTTACTTGCTGAGGCAGCAAAATACCACTGCTGTGCTTTCTTTGGCGCAGATGGCATGCAACGCTTACACTCGATTTGGCCTTGTAGTACTGTACCACCGATAAGGCGAAGAACATATAATAATTATAACCCTGGCCTGGAAATAGTCTAGTGATGTTATTGGTATAGGTCGACTTTCTCCAAAACTACTGATGATATGTGGATATAAGAACCACTTCTTCTTTCTTTTTCGACTTTAGCGGAGGAGCAGTTTTTCTGCGAATATCGAAAATCAGCGCACTATTTAACTGACTGCTATTTCCATTGTAAAATTGCAATACAGTTGCTACCACCGCTATTTCGCGGTGCACCTTCGAAACCTCCAACTGGGGCCCTTGGACCCGGTAAGCCCACAGAAGAACGGTCGTGCGCCACTCGCTTTGCCAGTGGGCCCCAAATGAGATCGCCAAGCGACAATGCGACTGAGTCGGAAGGTTCGCACCGGCTTAACCTTTAATTTAATTTCGTGGAGAACCAAACCCTACCTAACCCCGAATAACGTCCCTAACTTTGCCCCGTTCTGCAGTGTGCTTCGCGCTTCTACCCCACGAGTGATGCTCGGGGACACTTTCACGCGGCTGTCGAGAACCACCCGGAAACCTCGCCACTGTCGCACCAGCACGTCGAAAACCTCGCGAGCCAGACCTCACAATGTTCACTAAACACACACTTCTTTTTTTTCCACTTATTTTAACAATTTTATTTATTTATGAATATGTAAATTTCCAATATTTATGAACATGTAAATGAATATGTGAATTTTCAATCATTACAAAATTCCAACAAATTAATTACCTACTACCTATCGATTTCCACGTGGTCGGGGGCCCCTAATTTCCCTCGATAGTTGATTTGTTCGCTGTTGATTTGATTGGCGGGTTGATAATTGTGGCAACTGTTGATTTGATTGGTGGGCTGATAGTCGTGAACAACTGTTGATTTGATTGGCGGCAACAACAACAACTGCTGCTCGTTGTCCCTCAAAGATTCGCCTCGTCCAATTCTTTTTCGCCACGTGCTGACTTGTCGACTTTCCTCCTTGCCGTCTAGCCCTTCCAATTGATACGAGAAAAAAGAGCTTTTCCTCGTGCTCTGGGGTCTTTTATAGCCTCCAGGGAGACATGGCCCCCTATCGTGCAACACCCTTTCCAGTTGAGCTTTGCACCCGGCAATGTGGCAATGCCTCACTGCATTACCGCCCTGTAGCTTCCACATCTACCAGTGGGCAACTCGTGTCATCACTTACTTGCTTTGCTGCTGCATACATACATTGGGAGTGGAACTATGCACACATTGAGACAAAATTGGATTGGAAAAGAAATATTGTTCGAATCCACAACGCATTCCACTCAATGCATTTATTCTATGCAATTTGATGATTTTAAGGGCTACTAAAGGCTTCGATCGTAGTTTTGCTTAACATCGTTGTGCGCTGTATTTAAATTTAATATATTAACTCCCAATACTATACTGAGCTCACAGACAGCTTTTATGGGAACTGCTTCCCACACACCACTGGATATATCTGTTTGGGTTTCTACTGCATTCATGTTAGCCGCTGGTAGAACATCAAATCATCACTGCGTAGTTTTTCCACCGTCCCTATTGATTTGGATCTTTCAGTGGTAATGTACTTTTCCCGGATATCGAAGATTTATAGTCTTCACGACTTTTTCTCTCATAATGCGAATTTGAAGAATTCGTAGGTTGACCAACAAATTGCTGCCGCAGGCACTGAATATAAGAATAAAGTTGTATAACCTGATATGGTAGATTCATAATCAGTTGTGTAGAGTATGAGTGATAAAATGCATCGAACTCATTCATTTCTATAACTTCCTCTCGTGCATTCTAAAGCTGAATTATATGACGAATTGTACATTTGCAGCCATAGATCTCAGAGAGAATGGATACGAAATGCATCGAAAGAATTGAAGCACTTTATCATGTAGCGTGAAGTTGGCGCGTTATTTGCTGTTAATTCGAATTTCAAATAAATTTGACGTGACGTCTCCCACTAGTTTTTGCATCTTGAACTAAATCAATTTTCCGTGCAGGTTTTCTAACTTGAACGATGTAAAAGATTGAGCATGACTTACCCTACGAAGGATACGTCCCTGACATGCTTCCTAGAGCTGTTTTTATAATCCCACATACGTCACTACATTTTTCGTTTTTCGACACAAAAGCACTTGCGATCCGTAACAAACTTTTCAGTTTGATTAATTATCACATTTGCAACGCTTTTGCACTAGATTCAACACGGTTTATCTTAAAAAATTGTTTTGTGTACAATTTCAAATTCAACTTGATTAGACGTTTCCCATTAATGTTGAATTTTCACAAATCATATGTTTTCAATCATATGGTTGATATTTTGTTGACAATTCGGGAGTTAAGGTGTAAGAGGAGTGGGATTTTCGTGAGAGCAACTAGAGAGCCACTTGAGTGTGTGGACTCTCTAGCGGCGTGAAAGGTAGGGGGATTTCAATTCGCACGCGAGAGGAAGGCATGTATGTAGTAATAGTACTTCACTCACGTATGGATGAAAATAAGCTCATTTCAGGTCCATTACTTCATATGTCTTTGTTTGCAGCCCATGCTTATCACGTCTCCCAGATTCGATATGGCATCAGTGTCGCGGCAAAGACTGATACCATGTAATTGATTTGATTGTGTTTTGTGTATCTTGCCACCGTTTCCTTTGTACTGCAGATAGAATGTTGGTACTATCTTTCCCATTGTTGAATTTAGCACTGTGGACACCTGCAACCACCAAACTATCTTCAACGCTGTACTTTTTCTCAAGTTTCTTCAAATCAGGTTGTATATGCATACAATTGATGCAGCAACATGTGAGGAAGTCCAGAACAACTACTTTGCCTTTAAGCGATTCCGTAAGTGTTAACGGCTCAGTTCCATTAAACCAGTCGTGATCTTCTTTAAATTCTGGAATGTGTTTCACCTCCAGATCAGCTTCCTCTAAATACTTTCCCAATATTTCTTTAGGTTCCTCAGCCGTTTTCGCCAATCTCAAATATTTCAAATTCAAATCGGAGTCCTTCATTAGTATTCGAAGCTTGTACGCATCGTTTGTCTTGTAGGGAAACAGTCTTTTGAATTTGTATATTTCTCACAAATACAGGTTTAAGCTCATCCACATTTGAAATTTCATCAAACAAGCCAGGTCTCTTCAAAGAGTTTGAAATCCATTAGGCCCCCGTGAATAGAGTCAAATAAGTAGTGATAATTTTCCCGTTTCCATATGTCTGCACTTACAGAATCGGCAGCTAAGATTCCGTGCCTTCTAGTTGCAAAAAAAGTTGACAGTGCACTGTGAAGGTTACGAAAACCATCAAAAGAGTTATCTACTTCCAAATGGCTATTGGATGAATTTTCTTCTCCAGCAAGGATAGTTTCATTAGCTTTGCTCTGACGAGCATGCTCACGCATGTATATTGTTTCTCTTTTATTCCATTACACGTAATTTTTTTTTTGGCATTGATATTCGTTATCATATTTTTCCTTTCATCGTGATTTAAATTTTCAATCTATTACTAATTTTATTAATTTAACCAAACAAATCTGCAAATTGAAATTTCGGACATGGGAAAACTGATTTAGTGCATCACCTCTATGTATGGCATTGGCGAATGCAATCTAACTCAGCTGAGCTAGCAACGGTTTTAGATTTACAGGTGCGACAGCTAAATCATCGGAAGATTTGGACGGACTGTGGAGTCTGTTATCAATCTTCACGGCGGTCACGTCACGACACCCTAGAAAAGAGCCATAATGTAACCTGTCACGCAATAAGTTTGGCAAATTGAGATTTTCCCTGATTTACTTAGGCATTTATTCGTTTTTTTGCATGTTAAGTGATTGGATAAAGTTCCCGAGCCTCATTGGAAAGTGTCTGCAGACTGCAGAGAGTACTTTACATTCGCGAAAAATGAAGTTTTCGGTGAGAATTTTGCATTCAAGAGTTTCCGTCGGGTGTTGTAAAATTGAAATGGGAAAACTGTGAAATGATTTTCGCTTGAAATTTCACTCATTCTCATCTAATTGTGCGTTTTCGCAAATTGTGTTTTGGATTTTCTAAATGGGAAACGCATTCGACGTGTGTGTGGGCCTAGTTGAGTGCCCAGTAACAGTTTGAAACATCGAAAGAAAACTCATTCGCGAAGTGTTTCAGTGATTCGCAAAATTTGTATTGGAATTGTATTGTGCTAGGAAACCAGTGAAGTGATCTTCGCGTGGAATTTCACTCATTTTCACATTATTGTGCGTTTTCGCAAATTGCTTTTGGGATTTCCTAATTGGGAAACGCATTCGACCTGTGTACGGGCCTAGTTGAGTGCCCAGTTACCGTTTTGGGACCCTGTCGCGACCGTTGGTGTGCGTTGTCGCGAGAAAAATGTGAAGATAAGCGCCGTATTGGATAACTGATCAATGCAAAGTTTTGTTCAAGTTGTTTAATCAAATATTAAGACCCCTGAGAAATTATTATTATTAAATTTTTCGTGACAAAGTGGTGAAATTGGATGATACATCGTTTTACCAATTGTAGAGTATTAAATGAAAGTTCAGTGCAACAGCCGGGAAATCGGAAGCAGTGCGAGACTCCTCAATTAGCCACTGAGTACCTTTCCCCAGACATAAGTGAAGGAAACTCGCGACAGTTTGCGTTCGGTGCACGATTCGCTTCCGCTTGCACAGTGGCAGTTTTCCGCCGATTAGCTCATAAAATTGTCGCGTTTCTCACCTTTCTGTAGGAATTTACTACACCCCGGAAGGGAACGAGATTTTATATGACTTATGACGGAATCAGCGGAACGCCCATACTTCAAAGAGCTCATTTGTCTCCACCGATAAGAAGGAAGCTAGCAAGGTCGTGCTTGAATTCACATAGGCAATAATTGAGTCATAGCATCTTTCAACTTAATTTCTACAAGTCGATCGCGTCATCGTCTTGCAATTAGCAAGGCGGGAATGATCTGTTTTTTTGTTTTCAAAATAAGTTTCCTGGAACTGTAATGAATCAGCCCTACACCACTGACAGCGATCCGCAGGTTGTGATTGACGTCGACGGTTCGGGAACGACCCTTTAACCACTCGCTGTCACTGAACCGCCTTTTGACAGCTGGGAGGAAGTGGAAAGTTGTGGTGGAATGGGAAAGCTGAAGACTCCGGACAAGATGGCCGCCAATCCAAGTGTTGTGGAAGACGTGTGTGGTTTCTGTTTTCTTTGGCAGTAGTTGAGTGTATTTTCCAAGCCTAGTTGTCAATCGGAATTTAATTTATTTGTAAAGGAGAGCTAGATAGGTGAAAATTAATTGTTTTTAAATCAAATACAAGTGCTACACACAGAAGTTCTACGCGCAAAAAGCCAGTTGACACGATATTGTGAATCCACAACGCCACTCCGACAAAAATGGCGTTCTCACGCGAGTAATGAATGGGCAAATTGCAAGGTAGGGGTGTTCAAGAAGAAAAATTTTCTTTTCTTGTATATTCCCTTTTCACGGTAGATTTTTCGTGGCTTACAATTAGAAGGAAGGCAACATTGTATTTGTGCAGCCTGTAGAATTGACCTACAGTCCTCCCCGAAGGCCGCGGCAAACGGGAAACAAGTAACCAAGTATGCTGGAGAGTGTTCGTCAGCTGAATGTCATCGTCGAGGTTTGTCCAGTGCGTGCATGATTTGAACAACCAATTGTTAGTGTTTTTTTTTTGTAATTTGCGTATGTGTAGAGAGTCCTGAGTTACTTGAATCGTACGATGGGAGTTGGCACCTGGCACAAGTAGATATAACCTTATCTGTTCGTACTTTCGACAATTCGAACGCAGACGGCGGAACAAACTCAGTATTGATTATTCAGCAACGGTTTTCGTATCCGCAGCGTGATTGAGACGCCTTTGTGAAAACATAGTAACATACTACGTGAAAACTCATCCCCAGCCATTAAAAAAGTATATTTGTATCGATTAACGACAGCATCTCAAATCACTCATCCTTCTATGTATAACCAATGCAAAACGAAATTGTAATTTAATTATAAAAAACGACAGAATGTACATGGTCTGAGTCTTGAGACTAAGCGCACGGAGAAGCAACCATGTGTTGGAGTCCGTGCAGAAGTATCGCATAAATTTCTCACCTGAAAGAAGGGCGCATCAAAGTCGTATTTTTGGCGTACATTTGACGCTGTGTGACACATAAACGAGGCTATTTAAACATTTTTTGAGCATTCCCGTTCATAATTTCGGAAGACCGATGCGCAATGACCGTATCCTTGATTAAACTACTTAAGGGTATAAATGGAACCAACATTACAACTGAATATTGGAAGTAAGCAGATTCTAGATACACGATGATTAAAGAATCGTGAGCCAAAATCAAAATTAAGAATGCTGAACCAAAGCTTGGTCGAAAATCATAGAAACATGAGAACTTTCATTCCTTTACCGCACATCCAGAGAGTAAGAATTACAGCTGTCAAATTTATCTATTGCCATATCATTAGCTCGCTTTTCATTCATTTATCATTATTATTGTGCGATCAGCATTACCTATAGTTGGCCGGGATCACTAGTAATCATAATTAGAGGTAGGAATTCAACCCAATACGCTTGCGAGAGGAAAGCAGAAATAATATGAGATGAACAAAAGATAAAAGAAATGAAACTTCGACCTTTGATTTTTTTTTTGCTTGATTAGCTTGTCTAGCGATAGATTATCGATGAAATTACAACATTTATTCAACTTAATTTTGATCGATCAAATGAAAGGATACCCATCAGGACTAGATATTGTACGCAAACCAGCTAATAGTGATTACGGAAAACGGACTATTGCCAAAGAAGAATTAGAATTTTCCATAGTTTGTTATATTCGTTTTGCTGTATTTCTCCGCCTATACTCTTATCGTCCTTCATATTTGTATGCTTTTTTCATCCACAAGGCGTCTTTTTATCGGACTAGGGTACACAGTGTGACCCCTAGCAATAAGAATGATTGTTATCGTTGATCATTATATTGAAATATTTGATCTCAATCCTAGTCCGATCTCCTTGCATTTTATTGAATCACAATTAGCTAAGATAAACCTTCACCGTCATTTGGCACCTTAACGTTCTGGCACAAATTATTTACCTAGAGATTTGTATTTATTCTGAAAGGAAAGAAAAAAGATTGAAATGGAAACACAAGACTTTGTATTGTAATGCAATGTGAAACTATTGAGTACGAACCGTGAGCCCAATTGAACCCTTCAACAGTATTGAAGAGTAACTAAAACTAGAAATTCAATAACATGCAACTAATGTTGTTAAAAGCTTCTTGAAAGCTCACATTTAAATAAAAATAAACAAACTGTACGCTCAATCTTGTACTAAATGAAATTTGTAATGTATACATGTAACCAAAAGATATATTATATATTCATCGCCTACAAAAGTAAAAGCGAAAAGCAGAAATTTCGGATGGATTTGAATTAAATTAAATTAAAACTATTAGTTGAAACGTAATCGTTATGCAATGATAAGTTAAATAGTAGAGTATTCGTAGTATCACATCCCGAATTTAAATGAATGTTAGTTATTTAAATTTACTTTTTCTTATTATAATATTTAGACGAAGAAATAATATTTCGGGTTTGTTATGCTGAAAATTACTTTTATTATTGTTAATAAATACGTTAGAATAAAATAATATGAATTGCTAAAAATAACAACGTCTTTCCTTTCCAGCAAACCCTTCTTTTCCAGCAGGAATGTCAGCGAACGGTGAGTATACCGTTACGAGGGTAGGGTTCGAGTAATCCGTGGATGGCTGGTATTGCGTCGCGTTCGGTACGCGGTACCATAATTTGCTTTGCGGTTTTTTTATTAGAGTAATTTGTTTCGAAGTTCGCGTTAGGGTAAGATGTTTTTCAAAACCGCGTCGGTGATTATCGGGGACGCGGAAATAGATCCAGTTTTTTTTGTGTTGTCTGAAAGAATGGAAGAAATACGGAATAAAGTAGAGATAGGTTTCGTTTCCATATGGTTGTATTTTGGACGCGTTCGTAAGTCGGCCATGTGAACCGGTGGCTGAATTTTTGTATTTCGGACATAGTCTGCTCGCGTAAGACCCGCGACAGAACTCCTCTCTGAACTAGCTAGCTAGCCAGCAGCCACCTTGGAGTAGACTTAGAGTGTCCGAACTGGTCGACCTGAAGGGTACAGTCCATTGTCACGTTCCAAGACTTCACGTCTAGAATCAATGAGAGGTCGGCTCAGATTTCCTTTGGGAAATGTCGACGTTCGAGTGTTGTTCAAATGAAAAACATTACAGAACCATCATCACATAACCAGCGGGCGCCCGGCGAGGATGATGGTGAGTACTCCTGTTTTTTTCATTTTCTTTTATCAAATTTCCAGTAATTATTTATAAAATATATTATATATTGTTTATAAAAGAGACACTTGGCGATATTTAGCAATCAAATATTATTGAATGTTCTGAGCGGAACGGTCAACATATTGTATATGAATAAACAAGAAAAAATTATCAATTTACCCCAGAAAGCATCCTCCCTAATTGCACAGTTTTTGATTTTAAATCAAAAATAGTTTCAGATGCATGCTATGGAAAAGAAATACAATGAAATACAAATTAAAAATGAGCTATTAATTTATCTGCTTGTCATTTAGAGTTTAAATTTTTGGAAATTTTCAAATTCGTATGATGTTTCATCGTTTGCACTTACAGTTCAAAGAACAACATACTTGAGATCATATTTACAAAAATATATATATAGAAATGTTGAATTGAAAACATACCGTCGGTCTTTCCTTTCGGTGGGAACCTGACCGGGTATGGGATCCACGACGGTGGCCAGCCCCTCCACTAAAATGAGCTAGCCATCGGGTGAGGTCTCCCCTTTTCTTGCACTATAGGGCTCTTGCCGGGTAGAGTAGCCTTTTGCTCACGTGCCCTTTTATGGTATAGTGTTATGTGATTTATATTTCTCATTTGACGGAAAAATTCATGCAAATTATGTTTGTATGAGTTTTCCACTCAAATGGGAAATATATGGCCAATTTTACGTTTGAATCTTCATCCGGTTGGGAGGGTTCGAGGGGGTAAAAGGTAATATAAAATTGTCCGTAAAGGTAGATATAAAATTGTCCGTAAAGGACTGCAGCGATGGTCTGCTGCCTCGGCGAAAGAGGATGGCGATATCAACCGAGATTGGCCTTGTCTGGAGACGCGTGAATGCGCTGGCAGGCTAGCATTGCGGTGTCGTGCGGCGGGCTCATTCCCCCAGCACAAGGACCCACTGCAAAAGAATTTCGCATTCGCGAATTCTTGGGTCTCAAAAACAGGTCGACTGAAGTCGAAAAATGTAGGTAACTAACAAAGAGGAAAATTGCTTGTTCCAAGAACAAGTCGCAACGAGAAAAAACAGGCGGACTCGGGGAGACTTCGTCCTTAACCGACGATTCTCATGGCCCACAAACAAGAGTGGGGCAACCGGATGGATGTGGTGCCCCCTCGCACCCGCTCAACCCGATCAAGATCCAAAATGTTGAAGTGGCCATATATTTCCCTTTTGAGTGGGAAACGCATACAAACATACTTTGCATGAGCCTTCCCATCAAACGAGAAATATAACGGTGACCAATTTATGTCAAAGAATTATGAGATCGGGTCACATAACCCTATGCTAGAAAAAGGGCACTTAAGCTGGAGGCCACCCAACCCGTAAGAGGCCCTGAAACAAAAAAACTGTTGGGAGCGCGCCCGATGGCTGGCTCATTTTTTCCTGATAAAGCCTTCCAACGCACAAATTTTTGATACATTTTTCCTCCCCCTGGACCCCCTAGTTCATAAAATGATTTTTTTATTTCAGGTTCTAAAATTTCTAATCAAGACCTTTCATTTGATATCCCGTTCGACTACCTTTGATTAAAAAAAATTTTTGAGAGCTAATTCGTTATTAGGGGGGACCCTCCTTTAAAAAGTTTTAAATTTTTGGTAAGACCCTAACTTTTGAGAGATCGTCACTTCTGACCTTTTCACAAAGTTTGAGCATTCTAGCTTCTATAGTTTCTGAGGAAACTAGCTGTGACGCACGGACAGACAGACAGACAGGTCGCAAAACTAGTAATATGTGACAACATCAAAGGTAAGACAACAAAAATTCAATAAAAATATAGGAATTTGAATTAAAAACATAGAAAAAATTTAATCACCTCTAAAATTCACTCCACATAAAACTCATAATTAAATAATAGAAAAATAAAGAAACTACTCAAAGATAATACATAAATTAATTATTTGTAAAAATTATAGTCAAATATAAAAAAAGAAACAAACGGGGTACTTACCCATCCTCCTCGACGAGCGCTCGTAGATGGGGTGGGTACATTCGAAATTATTTCAGCGAAGGATTTATAAAGATTCATTGAAAAAGGTTAAATACTGAATTTGAATCTTGGAATTGCTGTTTTTCTGGACATAATAAAACAAAAAAAAAAAAAACAATAACTGCTCAGATGTACAGTATGCAACAGACGAAAGCTCTGATTGAAATCGGCGTTAAATTTTGAAAAACTTCAGAACACACGATAGTGAAAAAAACATCCGAGCAAGTCAGCACTGTTTAAATAAATCAAATAAGTCAAAACTGCAATTAACCTTGATAAACGTTTTTTGTTTCACATACTTTGATCTTGCTCCAACATTGCAATTAAATAAAAACGTTTATGGATATGAAAGTGGTTGAATTCGGGATTATTTCTTTTTGTTAGCTGCTATCGGTAAACAATTGAGACGATTTAAAATTTGAGGAAGTACAGTTAGTTTAGCGATACGAACACGAGAGTCTTATAAGTGCTTATTCCCATTACATATTTCATCAATGCCCACGATTTCCACGTCACTTGCATCACTATACGCAAATTTCACTCTTTACGTATTAAAATCACAACTGGCGACGAACATTTACATTGATGATCGATCTCATCTCACTCTATATACATTTTTTGTCATTATTGTCCACACTTTACTAGACAGCACGACCTTTAGGCAGAATTTTTTTATCTTATGTCACAATGCGTGCGACATATTTTCACAAAAACCTTTCCATTTGGATATTATATCGCGAACATCACATGACGCTCACATTTGCGGTTTCTTTAAATGCACTCTCAGTTGTTTGCAAAGTTTCTTTTTTTCTCTCGGCGCACCCTCATGTGATCGCTGTCGCGATTCAAAGCAGACTCCTCTTCTATCTTTTCGTCATTACTATTCACACTTCACTATGCACACTTAAGCGGAATTTGTTCGCGATGAGAAACGTTGCACGCGACAAGTGGAGTTTTTTGACCTCGCTGCTTGGCGATTTGACGCGGACTCCCCGGCAATCCGTCCTCGACTCTCCATTTCAATCCACAAAAAACAAAAATACTCATACGACAATTTCACGCACATCTCACCAAAACTTCCTAATTACTCTTTGCCGTAAATAACTCATCAGAGCCGTTTCACACATTCCCTCACGAAATATGTGAAAAATGCGTCCATGCATCCACTCGCGATCATCTCAACTCCTCCCCATGCTAAAATTTATCTTCCTCTTAGCTCGATCGAAAACGAATCTGCCGTTTCACTTTCAGTAACGCTAGTACTCGTACTCTTCCCATCACCCTATGTCTAACGTACAACGAAGACAAATCTCTCGAACAGCATTCAATACGATAGAAATACCATTGCTTGAATTACCTGTACATTCTGTTTTGAAATTGAATCGAGACATCACGTCCAAATGCATTAGTTTCACTTCAAACCGTTCATTATTTGATTGCAGTTGTTTAAATACTTGCTCAGCCACACTTTGCGGATCATGTATATGATGAATTCCGGAGAAATTAAAATCTGGAACTTTCGATTTTTCTTTGATGCTTCAACTACTTGTTGTTTTGCATCGGATTGATGGTTGTCGTGAGCGCTGAATCATCCCAAACCAATTGTTCAGTAGTGATATCGGGACGCAGCTGATGTCGTTCCATGGAGATGGATCGTAGTAGTCTTTGCGTATAGACGTCTTTTAAATCGCTCCTGTCAAAAGTTTTCAAAAATTAAATTAATTTTTTAAAAACGTTAGTCCGAAGTTAATTTTTATCGGAAAAAATCTTATATTGTCGAAGTAATCGACTCAGGAAATTTCTATCGAATATTTTTACTTCGATTGGTAACGAAAAACAAATTCACAAAGAAAATTTCGCCGCTGGTATGGAGGAGCCCGACGGCTTCCCACCGTTGGGGCAACCTGGGGAAACGACGAATACGAAACTGGCGACAATCACCAAAAGAAAACATAACGAAGAAAACTCCGCAGATGGAGGGTGCAAGTTGCAAATAATCGCGGACAATCAACAAATGGCCGAATTGCAGAAAGAAAATGATGAACTAAGGCAAGAGATACAGTCTCTCAAGGATCTTTTCAAGAAAGGGATGAAGCCTCAAAAGACGCAGCCACAAAATCAATGGCAACAGGTAACAAAACTGAAGAAAAGTACAAAGCAAGTAAATCCAGAGGATGTTCTAAGTGCTGGTGGCACCAACGAGAGCCAAAATTATTTTGCAGCGCTGGAGGGATTAACCGAAGATATGGAAATCGAAGAAAACATCGGAGGTAATTATGATCAAGATAATGACGTTAATTTTATTCAATATTTGAAGAACAAAAATAAGGAGAAAAAACCAGCCCGCAGTTCTGCTGGTTCCTCTGAAAAAGCTTCCAACAAGACAGAAAAAGTTCCGCCAATCAACGTGTTCAGACAAACCGGGAAAGATATGGTTCGGCTATTGGCAGCCGAAAAAAAACTGGCCAATTTCGAAATCAAAAGAGCTAATGCCGAAAAATTAACTCTATGGTTGATTTCAAGTCAGCCAAAGATGCGCTGATTTCTGGGGAGGTTCCACACTTCACCTATACCCCAAAAAGTGAAAAAAATCAGACCTTCTTGTTGAAGGGTTTGGACAGCGGAGAGGATACGGTCGATCTTCTTCAGGTGCTCAAGGAGGCTGCACCAGATATTGATTTTGTTTCAGTCAAAGCCTTTGCGACAAGAAGGTCGACCATGGAAAGGAAGAATTTACCACTTTACCTGGTACAAATTGCAAATAAGAGCAGTCCAAGTGCCCTTCAACAAATAAGGTACTTGAATTTCAGAGTGGTGAGGTGGGAACGCCTCCAGAAAAGAGAAGTCAACCAGTGTTACCGGTGTCAAAGATTTGGACATTCGGCTGCCAATTGTGCCATGCACTATCGTTGCGTTAAATGCAAAGACGTTCATGCTCCCGGTGAGTGCAAATTGGCTCAGACGAAGCCTAAAGAAAAATTATACTGCGTTAACTGCGGTGTTTCTGGTCACCCAGCATCATATCGAGGATGCTCCCGATATCAAGATGCAAAAGTTAAATTTGCTCCAAAGCAAACACAAGTGCACCGTAATATCATACCTTCCAACTTCGTCAAGCCCGGAGTATCATTTGCACTCGCCGCAAGAGGACCAGCAGAAAATGCTGGAAATAATGTAAGTGGCAATAATGAGCTGCTTCTCAAAATTTACCAGCAACTTAATTCTTTATCGGAGGGAATCGACAAACAAGATTCAAAAATTAACTTTGCTTTTCAGCGTTTAGGTCTTTCAAATGCCTAATAATAACTTGTCATCCAGTCATATTCCCATGGATAGGCTTCGCCTCATATCGATCAACGTCAACTCTATCGTTGCTATACATCGACGTGATTATCTCCTTGAATTTGTTGTTAAGCAAAAGCCTGACATCATACTTCTCACTGAAACCCACCTCGATTCATGGCATTCCATGGAATTCAAAGATTTTGCATTCGTAAGAAACGATAGGGTAGTAAGTGGTGGGGGAGGTGGCACCGGGATATTGGTTAGAAGACCCTATTGTTTCCAAAATATTGAAAAAGTCGAATTCAAAAACTTTGAATTTCTTGAAGTGTCCGTCATCAAAATTTCACTGCCAGGTGGGGATAACCTCTTCGTTATCTCTGCCTATGCAACTGGTCAAAATGTTCTCAAGCTCAAGGAGGAACTCAATTCTTTGTTTGAAATACTCGAATTGAACAGGCTGCATAGTTATTATATTTTTGCCGGTGACCTGAATGCCAAGCATACATCATGGCTAAACGCCACCAATAATCCAAGAGGTGTATTCCTGAAATCATGGATAACGGAGAACCAAATTGAATACAGGTGCAACCTATATGGGTCGGAGTTCCCAACATACCCTAGGACAAATTCATATTTGGACCTCTGCATTGCTGACGCAAGACTTGAATTCAGCTTTAATAGTCCTCAACGGAAACTGCAGGTGCTTCCTTACGATAGCGACCATAATGCAATCGTAATGGAAATCAATCATCAAAGGGATGATTTCTTCCTCATTCCAGTTCAACATGAAAACCATCGGTTGAATTTAAAAAAAAAGGGTCTGGGGAAAGTTTCAAAAGAAGTTTAATCGGGAGTACCAGAAGCAATGTCCCTCTTCTAATGATGGCAACGCTTGCTCAATGGTTCCTAATAACAGAAATCTAACTGACGATGAAATAGATCTCTATTTGTCGAAGTTAGAGAAGCTGACGTTGGAAACGATTGAGAAAGTTGTTCCCAAGATTAAACATCGAAACAATATGGAAGGATATAAAACACCAACCATCGCAAAGTTGAAAAGATTGAAAAGCCTTCTTCTCACCCGCGTCAACAATATTTATCGACGATTTTTGGACTACAACCATCCCTCGTTGGCTTTGTTGAAATTACACCCGAAGAATGTCCGGAACTTAATCCGTTCATACTTCAGGAGTGAGGTCAGCAATCAATGGACGGAAAAACTGAGGGGTATTAGCCCAAAGGCCCAGATGGCGTTTTCGCGAAAGTGAATAGCCTCTTCCGCAGGAAGTCTCAAGTGAAGGTATCAAATCTTGAAGTCGCTAGTGATGAGATAAATCTTCTCGATAGAGCTGGTATCGAAATTGATAATACGACTCCGGATAGAAATGTAAATAGGATTATATGTGATGGATTGCAGAAACTTGCCCTGATTGGAACACATTTTGAATTGGTTCATCTACCAAACCCAGAGAGAAGGAATGAAATATTTTCGGAGGTCGTTGAAGCAAAAGTTTCCGACTTCAAATCAAGCCTGAACGGCCAATCAATTCTTCATTTCGATGAAACATTAACATCTGACCTCATACCGAGCTTGAATTTTATTGATTATTTTGTCAGCTATGAAGACTTGTGTTTCATATTTTGTAAGATAAACAACAAAAAATCATGTGGTACTGACGGTATTCCAAATATAGTTCTCTGACATTTGCCTGAGGTTGCTATTAGGAATTATTGCATATTGTTCAACAACATGTTGAGCAATTGATATTTCCCAAATGAGTGGAAAAAGGCTAAGGTATTTCCGATCTTGAAGAAAGGAGAAGAATCTTCATGCCCTAAAAGCTATCGCCCAATCAGCTTGCTGCCTAACATCAGCAAGGTGTTTGAAGTGATACTCAACAGAGCATTAAACGCCCACATTGAGAAATATGAGTTGATGCCGAATTGCCAATTTGGTTTTCGTGCCAGGCATTCGACCATACATGCAATAACGAAAGTAACCTCAGACATCTGTTGGAATCTAAATAAAAAAGAATGTGCTGGAGCATGTCTCATTGATATGGAGAAAGCCTTCGATACGGTGTGGTTAGATGGACTAGTTTTCAAACTGCTTCAGGACAGGTTCCCCAGACACCTTGTCGCTATGATGTGTAATATGTTATACGGGAAATCATTTGTTGTAACTGATGGAAATCTGACAACAATGCGCGAATTCCAGGTCTTGAATGGTCTACAGCAGGGAACAGTTATTGCGCCCCTGCTTTTCTCAATATTCATTCGCAAGCTATTGAACAGCTTTGATTTTAATGTCTCGCCAACGCGATCATTGGTAGCGTTTGCTGATGATCTGATCATCTATACGGCAGACCGAAAAGCTACAATAGTTCAGAGCAATCTTCAAAAAATGTTTAATGATGTGCAGCTCTACACCGACGATTGGCGAATGAAAATCAGTGCGCAGAAGTGCAAAACAATTTTGTTTCGGACAACGCTGCAGGGGGCCAGTCAAGACCTGAAACGTAATTGGAAGGATTTCCACATTATGGCTGGTGAGGGTAGTTCAGAACGGGTTCCACATAAATCCTGTGTTCGATACCTTGGTGTTCATCTCGATCAGTATCTGTACTATACTGAACATGTCAAAATCATGCTCAGTAAAGCACTAAAAGTAGTCATGGCCCTTCGGCGACTCTTTCATTCCAGATACATTGATCAAAAAGTCAAAGTTATTTGTTACAAGACCCTGGTTAGGCCAGTTTTGACATACGGATGCCAGATCTGGTACAACCAGAGGGCTAGTACAATGGAAAGATTAAGAGTTTTCGAAAGGAAATGTCTTCGTGCAGGTACTGGTTTGTACAGAAAGCCTGAGACGGATTGGAAGCACTATGTATCGAATAGAAAAATTTATCAAACCGCTCAAGTGACAAGAGTCGATATCTTCATATTGAAACTTCTTCGGAATCATATCGCAAGATCTGTAACTGTGAGTGAAAACCCTTGGATTTCACAGCCGTTCCACCCTACAGACGGGTATATTGTGACTTGCCTCGCTACTGGCTTCGTTCCTCCAGAAGCATTCGCGTATTTGGATATGAATCGATATGTTTTTGATTCTGACGGCGTCCCAATCATATATCACATATACCGACGGCCACCGATAAGAAGATAAAATATCCTCCGAATCTGAGTTCACGAGACCAACAATTCCAATGGAGATACTCATTTGCTAGATTCGTTGAGGCTGGTCGAGCTGAGATGGAACAATCTAGGTATTGGTGATTGAATGACAATGTCTAAATTATTCGTGTTTATTTTCTGTTTTTGTGCTTTTTCTCGTTACTTAGTTTTTTAGATTCATCTCATTATTGCTACATCTAGTATTGTTGTTTATTTGTATTATAAATTAGGTATAGGTTTCAATATAAGGTAACTTTTTTTTTTTGATTGAACTTATTTAGAATTAGGATGTAACATATTAAGTATAGGATATAAGTTCATTGTTGTGTTAGTAGTATAAGTAATTTTTGAATAATGCTGGTTGGTTTTTTCTCCTTTTTCCAATTGAATCAAAAAATATCTGATAATCTTAATTAATTTAAATTTGCAAGTGTATTTTTTTCATTAAATGTGTTTAACTGATAACGTATAAATTTAGAGAGCCATTCGGGCCATTAAGTTTTTTATAGTTTTATTGTTTGGAATTTGCTTTATGTTCTTTTAATAATTTATAACGATTGGTATTAAATAAAGCGCTTTCGACTTTGACTTTGACTTTGATGTCGTTCCATGTATTTATGGTTGTTGTTCCGCAAGCGGGCAACTGCAACTCCGCATAGGAGAATATCGAAAAATACGTAAATGACGATGATCAACAGTGTCGGATGAGAATTTTGGGCTTTATGGACAATGTTGTGAACTCGAGTTGCACTTCGTGCGTATGGACCATCGCATGAGCAGCAATGCCGCCCATTTGTTCGTAATGCAGCTGGTATGTGGCTGGAGCTGCAGTTGTTGTGATTGTTTGTTTCGGATGTAATACTGTTAATGTCAAAGTATATTCCGAGCTCTTAAACTGTGTGTTTGCTTGAGAGCACGAAAGTTTGAATACACAATTCAGATAGTAAGTAGGTTTTTTGTTTGTATAAACGAGTGACTTCAATACATCTAAATAATTCTCTGTGCTATCGTAACCCATCATTTGAACACCTTTCTTATTCTTATTTCTTCTTTCTTATTATATTATCAAGGCGAATTTCCTTGTGATCTGGGTTCAAGCTGGGGAATACGCTTACTACACAAAAGTCCATAGTTTGAAATTTTTTTTCGGTGAATCGTTGCCCGAATATACTATATTTAAAGGGTGATTCATAACAAGTGTACACATGTGAATGGGCCTTAACTCTTATTTATCACCAACTTCAGGTCCATATATTGACAAATTATGACAGTTTGGTATTTCCCAATTTTAACAATGGCGTCATACACATCAGCCGAACGTTTTGTTATTGTTAAAACTTTTTACAAAAATAATGAATCACCAGTGCAAACATTTCGCGCTCTACGTGAATTTTTTGGTCCACCCATAAATTGTGATTTGACTCCTTGTGACTTTTTCCTTTAGGGATTTCTGAAAGGTGATGCTCCCCAGACTACTGGAGCATTAAAAAACAATATTCGAGCCAATATATGCCTAATAACGCCGGAAACGTGCGAAAATGTCATCGAAAATTACAATCATTGTTTGAGTAGCACGAGGTGCACATATGCCCGAAATAATATTTCATATTTAATTGTAAGGGACCAAATTTTCATAATAAATAAACATTACAGCTCAATCTTTAAAAAACTATGTTTTTTTTCGACAAAAATGTGTACACTTATTATGAATCACCCTTTATGATGCTGATATTTGCGAGGATTCGTACGCCGTCTTTGACATCAGGATACGAAACCAAGCGGTTAGGGATTCCTAATGCCACAATCCTTGGTTTTTGAATCCTTTGCTTTCAACTACTTGTCGTTGTTCTTCCACGACACAGCGACACAGAAGCAGTTGAGTGTGTAGACTCAATGCCAGTCGCGGGCACATTCACCATGATGTAGGTCTCGACGGTTGGTAGACAAATTGGACTGTGATTAGCGAAAGTCAGTGTTGTGCGAATTTCAATATTTCGACACCCAATTGTAGGGTTTGGCTTCAAGTTAATGTACTAGATTTTCTGCAGGGGCATTTCAATACTGGTCTTATTCGATATGAATCTCGTTTTACAATCAAAATGCTGTACATATGTTTCCCAGTTTTTCAGCAAAAATTACCACAATTTATTATTGAATTATAAAGTAAATTTTTGCTTTAAGTCCAATTAGAAGGAAACAACCACAGCAATATCCACGACATTGTTTTGCTTTTAGTATATGAATATTTTGTTTTTCGGTAGATTTCTTTTACCATGCGATTTTTGTAGTTGCTAATGCAACTGAGATCAATGTATGTTGCTGGACATTTTAATATGTTGGCGCTTGATAATCTTTTGTCACTTGCTGTCAGAATGAAGGAGAGAGGAAGGTTTTCGAGCAGTTTGATTGTGTAACTGCTCGATTACTACAGGGCACCGCTTCCACCTAGATGCCCCACTCTTATTTGTGGGCGATAAGTATCGTCGGTAACGACGACGTCTCTTTAAGTCCGTCCATTTTCTCCAGACCCAATTTATTCTCTGAACCAGCAATTTCATAGCCCGTAGCAGGTTACCTACTTTCTCGACTCCGGTCGATAATTATTGAACCGTTTCTGAAATTCGTGGATGCGAAAAAATATTTTTTGTAGTGGGTCTTGTGCGAAGGAAAAGAACCCGCCCCCACGACACCGCAACGCTAGCCTTTCAGCGCATTCCCTAGACAAGGCGAAATCTCGGCGGATCCTACCATCCTCTTTAGCCAAGGCAGCCGACTATCGCTGCAGTCCTGCACGGACAATTTATCTACTTAATTCACTACACATGGAGCACTACCTGGTGTGCTCCTCAGTTTTGTCTGTCCTCGCTTGACAAATGTATTCCCGCATGGACTTGACTGCTCTTCGGATTCGGGGGCTCTAATAGAATAAGTGTTCTCATGAAATATTGATCAGCGAACCTCTCTTGGCTCATCAGTTTCCGTAACACGAGCAACATGCTGACGATCTCTTGCAAGATCAAGAAGTCAGGCGTTTTATTCTACCTTGCACGACACTTCTCTAAAGCATCCTTCGTATTTCTACCTAGGCCCATAGGGACACCATATAATAGCAGTTATGTCAAAGTCATGATTACAGTACTAGCGCAAATCTTATCACTAAAAAAATCTACCACTAAAATCAATGGAGAACGTAACCATGAACAAACTATTAATTAGCTCAAAACACAAAATAAATGAAGCACCCATCACTAAAAACTAAGAAAAAAAAATTAAATAAAAAATATCATGTTTTAAATTGCTTAATATAATTTCTTGAAAAAAAGGAAGTTGCCTTAAAAACACCATGAAACTGAACAGCATGAAATAATTTTTATTCTATATACCCCTATTCCTACCCCGTGAAGCAAACTTCTGCCAAAAAGTAATTAATTCCTAATAATCTAATAACAAGAAAATTAATATTGTAATTATCTGGGTATTTACTTAGTTTTTGAAGTCGGTGCCAAACCAATAAAAACAAAAGAATGCTGCCCAATCGAGAAAATAATACGACGAATGTACGAAACCAATAATGCCTCGAAAAATTTATAATATCGCACTCGAAAACTCACAAAAATTGTCTCCACTCGCAAAGAAATGTGCCCTCAAGTGTGTAAACCCAAAACATGTAAAGTAATGGATGGGCTTTTATTACATGCATGCCTTCCTCTTCCGTACGAATCGAAATCCCCGCCTTTCACGCCTCTAGAGCATCCACACACTCAAGTGGCTCTCATAAAAATCCAGATTCTCTTGTACTTTAACCCCCAAATTGTCAACGAAATATCAACCATATGATTGAAAACATATGATTTGTGATAATTCAACATTGATGGGAAACGTCTAATCAAGTTGAATTTGAAATTGTACACAAAACAATTTTTTAAGATTAACCGTTTGAATCTAGTGCAAAAGCGTTGCAAATGTGATAGTTAATCAAACTGAAAAGTTTGTTACGGAGCGCGAGTGTTTTTATGTCGGAAAATGAAAAATGTAGTGATGTGTGTGGGATTGTAAAAACAGCTATAGGAAGCATGTCAACAGCTATAGTAACTCATGTTCAATCTTTTATATCGTTCAAGTTAGAATACACGCATGGAAATTGATTTAGTTCAAGATGCGAAAATTAGTGGGAGACGTCTCGTCAAATTTATTTGAAATTCGAATCAACAGCTAATAACACGCCAACTTCACGCTACAGCATAAAGTGCTTCAATTTTCTCGATGCATTTCGTATCCGTTCTCTCTGACATCTATGGTGTAACCTTTCGGGTTGCACGCTACTTTATAAAGGCCCGAGGGGCGGGGCTTATAGCTCGTAGCTGTTCGTAGTGCTCGTACACGTAGATAAGTAATCACTTGAGTAGAGGGGAGCATGGCGCGAGTGCCTCCCTCCACTTTCGAGCGGGGCAGGAGCCCCAGAACTAAATTAATGAGTAAATTATGTCTTTTTTATGCAAGTAAGGGTTCGGCCACATTGCGATTTTGCTGTCGTAACTAGCGATTTTTAAACGCAAATATGAACACACTGCGACAAGATCTCGAAACTAACTTCAGGCATGCGCAGAACTAATATGCTCATTTGAAGGAATGTCTTTGGCAGGAACACATGCGCTAACTCATTTGTGCGCTATGCAAGAAACTTCCATGCTCGTCAGCGTCAAATGTCAAAATGATGTGCGCCTTCGCAAGTATCATAAAAACTACATACCAAACTGGTTTTAGAAAAAATCGCGAATTGGACAAAATTGTTGAAAATCGCAGTGTGCGGGCTTCCATTTAACCCTGTGTAACTTGCGACAGAAGTGCGACTATATAGTCGTAGTCTGATGCATTCCTTAGTGCAGCGTTTTTCATTGTTCTAAAGTTTTGGTTTGGCACCGACTTCAAAAACTACGGAAGTATCTAGATAATTATTAGTTTTCTTAGTATTAGGTATTAATCACTTTTCGGCAGCAATTTGCTTTACAAGGTAGGAATAGAGAGGAGATAGGGGGTTGGTAAGAATAGAGGGTGCGTATACAAAACTGACGATAGATACAAGCCATATGGCAGCAGCGCTTACTACCACCCACATGACCATTAGTAGGCCGACTTTGCCGGCTAACTTACATGGCGTTATATGAAGAATTGTGGAGGTGCCAACAAAAATTCGAGGTTTTGTACGGTTTAGAGACGGATGTCTACAGTGAAATCCAGATGGTCCGCGGAGAACACAATAGCGCTCCTAGTGAAGTGAAAATTATTTCAGTTCTTATACCCGTTTAGTTTTTATCGCCTTCCAAAGTGAATTTATAGGAGTTTGCTTACATCTCAACGCTGAGCTATCAGTCGAAGGTGCAAAACGTGTGCTTCATTTGCTCGTCTTGGAAAGTTTAGAAACACAATGGGCTATACAAGGTGAATTTATAGCATACACGGAATGCGTTCGGCACGTTTTTTATTCGGAAAATAGTATATATGACGAAATATAAGCATTGGCTAATGCCGCAGTTGGGTGACAGCTACCGGAAGCTTGTCCATAGTAGGCCGACTAATACATATGCAAATTGCTACCATATGGCTTCCTATCTAACGTCAGTTTTGTGCGTATATAAAAATTATTTTGTGCTTTTCAGTGGGTTAGTTTTTAAAGGCGGTTTCCTTTTTTTAACGAAATTAAATAAAATGATTTAAAAAAGAAATAATTTAATTTCTATTTTTTTGTTTCCAATTTAGTATAACCCAAAACATAACGTTACGTTATGCTTAAACGATTTACAATAATCGATCAATCAACATATTTCAAATTCGATATTTCTTATATAGTCATGATTTAATTATTAATTCATTGATAAAGGAGTATCTTTAACATTCAAATCAAATAACTATAAAATATTGTCAAGAGTGAAATTATACATTATTTACACTACTTAACCTAGTTAGATATTTTCAATCATGTATGCCACTTGTTTGATGACGTAGTAAGTCAGCCAAGCCCAGAAGCCTTTGCAAATAATGAAGTCAACCCATTTGATTCTGCAATTACGAAGTTTATTATCAAGAAATCCAACAAAATATTTAAATCTTACATTTTATACCGCTTCCTTGCCTGAGTTAGACTGGAGTCATCTTCTTTGAGCAAATATCTTCTGCACCCCATGTGGGATAAGATAACAATTTCATACAGAGATTTATCTTTTAGAGCATCAAATCGAAAATCTGGGCTTCAATTTCAAACATTAAAACATATATACTTGCATGATAGTGTTTAAAATGTTTTTATTTACCAGTTTTTATTAATTTCCTCTGCTATGGGATGAAAACGACTCGTGAGGAAGGTGTAATCGTTGAACATGAAAAATTTCAATGCTCGTTGAGATGTGAGCGAGCGCCTTTGAACGTGCATCAAAAAGGGTTTTCTTCCACTGAGTTTGATGAGACCATCGAGGAATAATGCTGGTAGCACATGGAATAGATATATCTGGAAAAAATATTATGTTTTATATGAGATTAACGTAGTAATCAGTTAAAGCTAAGACGATTGTAGTATTCACTATGTTAAAATTTTTTTCGGATACATTTGACACTCTTAACAGTTAGGCAACCGCATAAAATCGCGGACATTGGGCAGGCCATTTTCGATAGGAAGGGCCAGAAGCGGATATTTAACGTGATGCATGACGTGCCGTTTTCTTTCAACGTTAGACGTGACTAGCATTCGCTGCTAACAGACGTGTTTTTAAAGTATTCTACGTCTAGCACTCGTTCCGCGTAGACATGTTTTTAATCGCTCCTGTCATTAATTTTAAAAATTAATTAATTTTTCACATAAGTCAGTTTCAAAAATTGAAATAATTTTCCACGAGCCAGTCAAAAGTAAGTTTTGATTTTATTGGGAAAGCATTTATCGTCGAAGACATCGGCCTACGGAATCAATAAATCGAAAAAAGGAAACAAACCGAAGACTAACTCGGGACTGCTGTATGGAGGAGCCCAACGGCTTCCCCCTATTGGAGGCCCCGGGGATCATAACAATGTGAAATTGGCGGCAAGTGTCAACAAGCGAAGATACACGAGCGCCCAAGAGTCCGCAGGTTGCGGCCGTAAGGCTCAAGTAGTCGCAGACACGCAAGAAGTGAGTCGACTTCAAGCAGAAATTGAAGAGCTAAAATTAAGAATCAAAACGTATGAAGATATGTTCAAGACAGCGAAGAAAGTGCAAGATACTGAACCGGTACGAAAAATCGATACGCAAGCAAAGCAGAAGAAAGCTGTTAAACCAATCATCACAGAAGAAGTACTAAGTGCTGGAGGTGCTAATGACAGCCAGAATTATTATGCAGCGCTGGATGGACTCCAGCAAGAAATGGAGGTTGATCAAAATAATGGAGGTAATGTTGAAGATAATGATAACTTTATAATTTATTTAAAAAATAAAAATAAGAAGAAACCCGCCCGTAGTTCTGCTGGTCCTCCTCAAAAAGTAGCCAAGAATGCAAAGAAAGTCTGCCAATTAATGTCTTCGGTCAAAGCGGAAAAGACATGGTTCGGTTGTTGGCAGCCGAAAACAAATTAACAAATTTTGAAATTGAACGAATCGAACGAAATCACTGGTTGATTTCAAATCAGCGAAAAATGCTTTAAATTCTGGGGAGGTTTCGCACTTCACATATACCCCGAAAAGCGAGAAGAATCAGACGTTCTTGTTGAAGGGCTTGGACTGCGGAGAAGATACCGTCGATCTTCTTCAGGCGCTCAAGGAGGCAGCTCCGAAAATCAAGTTTATCTCAGTTAAAACATTCGCGACAAGAAGGACGACGGCAGAAAAAAAAATTTACCACTTCATTTAGTGCAAATATCAAATAATAGCAGTCCAAGCGCTCTTCAACAAATCAGATATTTGAATTTTCGAGCGGTGAGGCGCGAACACCTCCAGAAACGAGAAATCAATCAGTGCTATCGCTGCCAACAATTTGGGCATTCGGCTGCCAACTGTGCCATGCATTACCGATACGTCAAATGCAAGGACGTGCATGCTCCCGGTGAGTCCAAATTGGCTCAGACGGAGCCAAAAGAGAACCTATACTGTGTTAACTGCGGTGTTTTTGGTGACCCGGCATCATATTGAGGATGCTCTCGATATCAAGGTGCGAGAGTAAAAACTGCCCCAAAGCAAACAAAACCACACCGCAGTGTTTGAGCTCCGAACTTCGTCAAGCCCTGTGTATCATTAGCACAAGCCGCTAGAGGACCAGCAGAAAACGCGGTAAATAGTGTAAATAATGTAAGTAGCAACAATGAGCTGCTTCTCAAAATTTTGCAGCAATTAAATTCTCTATTAGAAAGAATCGATAAACAAGACACAAAAATTAATCTTGTTTTTCATCGTTTAGGGGTTTCAAATGCCTCAAAATAATTTGTCATCCAGTCAAATTCCCATGGATAGGGTTGGTCTCATCTCGATAAACGTCAACTCCATTGTTTCTCTACATCGGCGTGATTATCTCCTTGAATTCATTGTTAAGCAAAAGCCTGACATCATGCTTCTCACCGAAACCCCCCTCAGTTCATGGCACTTGTCACGGACAAGTTCCTACCAGACCCCAGCACTTGGCTCTGCAACAAATTCACCCGAATCACCCGAGCCAAGTATTATCGGAAATGTTGTAACTAGAGATATGTTGTAATCATTATTAATACTAAGAGTAAACATAGTATGTAAGTTAGCAAGATAGATAATGGTTCTGCGAAAGTTTGCCTCCGAAGACCAAACGTTGAAAAATGCACGTATCGTTGGCGGTACACATAGCAATGCACATACGGCAGTTTTAATCGAGACGTGGGTTGAATTAGATGGAACGATTCGATGGGCGGCTTGTAATATATACTCGACACAGAATGAAGTTGCTGCGGCGTTGGCTGAAGCAGATTATCCGATATTCGCATGGCATGGTGAGACCGAAGGAGATTTTTGTTGGTGTAACGATACTTGTTTAAATGCTTAAAATGAGCTACCAAATATGATTTTGGATGATGGAGGCGATGCAACACAGTAAATGCTGAAGAAATATCCAGCACCGTGTATATTTCTGAAATTGTCCTACCTGCGCTCTTCAGGCCAGCATGGAAGGTTTTCGTGCGGTGAAACTTAATGAAGTTACTCGAAATGTAGACGTTGTTGTGACCGCCACCGGTAATCAAAATGTGTAATTTGTGATCATATAGACGTTTACGTAGGAATTTTACATCTTTCCACACCCAAAAATATAAAACAACCGGAAGACACTTGAAGTCTCAATCAGGTACGGCCACCAACATCGAAAATAAGCAAAACTAATTTAAAAAATACAGGGAAAAAACTTGCAGCAAGAAGGTTCGAGACACGGATATCTGGAGCTCCAATACGCAATATAGTACTAGAATCTATGAGTCTAGGAAGTCGCGGCCAACTTCACCGAAGGGAATTTCAACGGGGCGGAGAAATCCCATCCAAGGCGAGGACGGACCGAATCGTGAGCGAAGGGCTCTCTTTCTCGTTTTGGACTCCGTGTGGGAAGGTCCCGCCAGCGAGCGAAGGAAGTCATCCAAGCCAGGGATTCTCGAGTCGGTGACTGGATTATTTTTTGGAACTCGAGGGTAAAACGTGACTCCCATCAGAAGGACAATGCCAGGAATTCTTCCGCGAAGACGACAAACAGAAATATCGGGCCACCACGGACACGCCTCGGGGAATCATAATATATTTTCATCAGAATACACGTTGCTAGCGTGCAACGGGACACGAACGAGGCAGAAAATTTACCGGGGGCCCCCGTCGTTGAGATAGTCAAGTTAGGTAAATATAGTTTTAGAATTAAGGCAAAATTTCTGAGAAGAATTTACCATGGTAGTGTTATAAAAAAGAAAAATATTCTTTGCGTCTGTTTTAAAACTAATTTGTGAAATAATAATGAATTGTGAATTGACAGTGAATTGCCTGAACTTTTATTTCTTCTCTCAATGATACTTGATTCGGGAGAGATTAAGGCAATGTCAAGGCGCCCATTTTCCGCCTCAATAATCTGCAAGTGCTGGGGTGTATATGGGTCTTTGTTTAGTGTGAATTCCAGCTCACGGGGAACTTAATTCCACGTATACGTGGATTTAGGACAGGTAGAGTGCAGAATTGTCGCAGGAGTTGTTACGTGTGTTATCCTCCTTCTCTAGGCTAGTGATATCGTTTCTTCCGTAAAAGTGAAGACTCCGGCGCGAGTCAAGCTCTCTCAAGGCTTGGGGGGGGCAACTTTACGGGTAGACGAGTGGCGCCCACGCCCGTCTCCAACAGAGCGACCCGCGACCCAAAACGCCCCCGGCCGGAGGCAGAAGGTATGGTTGAGTCATCTTCGCGAGGAAGTTTTATCGCGTAAAACACTCCATAGCATTCAAGGATTTTGAATTTGTAAGAAACGATAGGGAAATAGGTGATGGGAGAGGTGGCACCGGGATATTGGTTCGAAGACCCTATTGTTTCCTAAATATTGAAAAAGTCGAATTCAACAGCTTTGAATCTCTTGAAGTGTCCGTTCTCAAAATCTCACTGCCAGGTGGGGATAACCTCTTCGTTATCTCTGCCTTTGCAACTGGTGGAACTGCTCTCAAGCTCAAGGAGGAACTCAATTCCTTGTTTGAAATACTCAAATTGAACAGGCTGCATAACTATTATATTCTTGCTGGTGACCTGAACGCCAAGCATACATCATGGCTGAACGCCACCAATAAACCAAGAGGTGTATTCCTGAAATCGTGGATAGCAGAGAACCAAATTGAATACGGGTGCAATCTATATGGGTCGGAGCTCCCAACATAGCCTGGGATAAATTCATATTTGGACCTCTGCATTGCTGACGCAAGACTTGAATTCAACTTTAATAGTCCTCAACGGAAACTGCAGGTGCTTCTTTACGATAGCAACCATAACGCAATCGTAATGGAAATCAATCATCAAAGGGATGATTTCTTCCTCATTCCAGTTCAACATGAAAACCATCGGTTGAATTTCAAAAAAACAGACTGGGGAAAGTTTCAAAAGAAGTTTAATCGAGAGTACCAGAAGCAGTGTCCTCTTTTTGATGATGCCAACTCTTGCTCATTGGTTCCTAATGACAAGAATCTAACCAACGATGAAATAGATCTCTATTTGTCGAAGTTAGAAAAGCTGACGTTGGAAACGGTTGAGAAAGTAATTCCCAAGATTAAACCTCGAAACAATATGGAAGGATATAAAACACCAACCATCGCAAGGTTGAAAAGATTGAAAAGCCTTCTTCTCACACGCGTCAACAATATTTATCGACGATTTTGGACTACAACCATCCCTCGTTGGGTTTGTTGAAATCACACACATACTTCAGGAGTGAGGTCAGCAATCAATGGGCGGAAAAATTGAGGGGTATTAGCCCACAGGACCCAGACGGCGTGTTCGCGAAAGTGAATAGCATATTCCGCAAGAAGTCTTGAGTGAAGGTATCAAATCTTGAAGTCACTAGTGATGAGATAAATCTTCTCGATTGGGCTGGTATCGAAATTGATAGTACGACTCCGGATAGAAATGTAAACAGGAGTATATGTGATGGATTTCATAAACTCCCTGATTGGAACACATTTTGAATTGGTTCATCTACCAAACCCTGAGAGAGGGAATGAAATATTTTCAGAAGTCGTTGAAGCAAAAGTTTTTGACTTCAAAACAAGCCTGAACGGTCAATCAATTCTTCATTTCAATGAAACATTAACATCTGACCTCATACCGAGCTTGAATATTATTGATTATTTTGTCAGCTATGAAGACTTGTGTTTCATATTTCGCAGGATAAATAACAAGAAATCATGTGGTACTGATGGTATTCCAAATGTTGTTCTCCGACATTCGCCTGAGGTTGCTATTAGGAATTATTGCATATTGTTCAACAACATGTTAAGCAATTCATATTTCCCGAATGAGTGGAAAAAGGCTAAGGTATTTCCGATCTTGAAGAAAGGAGAAGAATCTTCATGCCTTCATGCAAGGTGTTTGAAGTGATACTCAACAAAGCATTAAACGCCCACATTGAGGAATATGAGTTGATGCCGAATCGCCAATTTGGTTTTCGTGCCAGGCATTCGACCCCACATGCATTAACGAAAGCAACCTCAGACATCTATGGGAAACTAAATGATATACAATGTGTTGGAGCATGTCTCATTGATATGGAGAAAGCCTTCGATACGGTGTGGTTAGATGGACTAATTTTTAAACTCCTTCAGGACAAGTTCCCCAGTCACCTTGTCGCCATGATGTGCAATATGTCATACGAGAAATCGTTTGTTGTAACGGACGGAAATCTGACAACAATGCGCAAATTCAAAGTCTTGAATGGCCTACAGCTGGGAACAGTTACTGCGCCTCTACTCTTCTCAATCTTCATTCGCAAGCTATTGAACGCTTTAATTTTAACGTCTCGCCAACGCGATCATTGGTAGTGTTTGCTGATGATCTGATCATCTATATGGCAGACCGAAAAGCTACAATAGTTCAGAGCAATCTCGAAAAAATGTTCAATGATGTGCAGCTGTACACTGACAATTGGCGAATGAATATCAGTGCGCAGAAGTGTGAAACAATCTTGTTTCTGACAACGCTGCAGGGAGTCAGTCAAGACCTGAAACGTTATTGGAAGGATTTCCACATCATGGCTGGCGAGGGTAGTTTAGAGCGAGCTCCACATAACTCCTGTGTTCGATACCTCGGGGTTTATCTTGATCAGTATCTGTACTATACAGAACATGTGAAAATCATGCTCAGTAAGGCACAAAAAGTAGTCATGGCCGGACGAAGACTCTTTCGTTCCAAATACATTGTTCAAAAGGTCAAAATTATCTATTACATGACCCTGATTAGACCAGTTTTGACATATGGATGTCAGATCTGGTACAACCAGAGTGCTAGTACTATGGAAAGATTAAGCGTTTTCGAAAGGAAATGTCTTCGTGTATGTGCTGGTTTGTACAGAAAGCCTGAGACGGATTGGAAACATTATATATCGAATAGAAGAATTTATCAAACTGCTGAAGTGACAAGAGTCGATATCTTCATATTGAAACTTCTTCGGAATCATATCACAAGATCTGTGACTGTGAGTGATAACCCTTGGATATCACAGCCGTTCCATCCTATAGACGGGTATATTGTGACTTGCCTCGCTACTGGCTTCGTTCCTCCAGAAGCATTCGTGTATTTGAACATGAATCGATATGTTTTTGATTCTGACGGCGTCCCAGTCATATATCACATATATAGACGGGCCACCGATAAGAAGATAAAATATCCTCTGAGTTTGAGTTCACGAGACCAACAATTCCAATGGAGATACTCATTTGCTAGATTCATTGAAACTGATCGAGCTGAGATGGGGCAATCTAGGTATTGGTGGCTGGATGACAATGTCTAAATTATGCGTGTTTATTTTCAGTTTTGGTGTTTTTCGTTACTTTGTTTTTGAATTTCAGCTCATTATTGTTACATTTAGTGTTGTTGTTTATTTGTGTTAAAAATAAGGGATAGTTTAGGTATATCTGATGTTTATTATATTAGGATGAAAAATGGACCCAAATGGATCCATTCGGATGCCTTGCTCTTTAGTGAAGCGTATTCCGGTGAGAGCGTTTTGCATCGAGCGAAAAAAATGAAAGTCAGACGGAGCAAGGTCCGAACTAAATATAAGGCGGGTGGGCCAAAACTTCCCTTCCACTATTTTCCAAACAGTTTTTCATGGGTCTTGCAACATGCGGCCGAGCGTTGTCATGATGAAAAATTATAGCCTCGTGTCTGGTCACATATTCCAGGCGTTTTTCGATGATGGCACGCTTCAAACGTTTTAATTGTGTTTGGTACAGGTCACCTGTGATTGTCTGGCCCAATTTCAATAAGTCATAATATAACGGCCCCATCTGATCCCATCAAATACACAGCATAACCTTGGTGCCATGGATATTTGGCTTCGCCGTTGATTTGGCTGGCTGGCCGGGCTTCACGTATGACTTTTTCGCTTGGAATTGTCATAATGGATTCATTTTTCATTTCCAGTCACGATCCAATGCAAAAATGATTTCTTTTTATGGCGCTCAAGCAGCATGTCAGACATACAGAAGCGCCGTTCAACGTCTCTCGGCTTCAACTCATAGGGTACCCAATTACCTTGCTTTTGAATTTATCCGGCGGCTTTCAAATGTTTTGAAATGGCTTGCTGAGTCACTCCCAGCGATTTGGCAAGTTTGTCTTGTGTTTCACACGAATCCTCATCGAGTAGCATCTCCAATTCTTCGTGTTCAAACTTTTTTGGCTGTCCTGGGCGTTCTTTGTCTTTGATGTCAAAATCACCAATTTTGAAGCGTTGAAACCATTCAAGACACTGTGTTTTCGCTAAAATATCGTCACCATAAACTTTTACAAGCAAACGATGACTTTTTGCAGCAGTTTTCTTTGCCTAAAATGACCCAACGGAACCTCCCGCAAATGCTATCCTCTTCTCCAATATTCGAAGTTATTCATCGTGAAAAATAATAATGATGCTCACAGGATACAATTGTGTTGTTTAAGGTTAAACGCTTTAGTTAGGAATATTGTAATAGAGTTTTTAGTATAACATAAAGTTTTTAATTGAATTTCATTAGAATTAAGTTAAAACATATTAGGTGTAGGATCAAAGTTTCACTGTTGTGTTTAAATTAAAAATAATTTTAGGATAGTGTTGGTTGGTTTTTTGTCCTTTTTCAAATTGAAGTACATAATATGTAATAATTTTAATTAATTTGGATCTGCTATAGTTTTTTTCTAAAATGTGTTTAATGATAACGTATAAATTTAGAGAGCCATTTGGGCCATTAAGTTTTGGTATGTTTATTATTTGGTATTTGCTTTATATTTTTTGAAAATTTATACCGATTAGTATTGAATAAAGCGCTTTTGGATGACTTTGACTTTGACTTTGCTGACTTTGTCCAGCACTAGATGCAAAACTACCAATGAAACATTATACAAAAACAGAAGTATTAACAAATAAAACTTAACTTTAACACATAACCCAGTCGGGTCAAATGTTCTGTTACATTTTTTCCAACATATTATCTCTACGAAAGATCCATTCTCCCAAAACCAACAAGTTGTGTAAGCAGGAGCGTGCTCCTACCAGAAGGCCTTTGTAACCATCATAGAGTTCGAAAGGGTTTTTTTGACAGCATGAATCGATGACTTGAGTTATGCATCTTATTCTTTCATAAGAAATCGTTCAAATTTATCCAAAAGATGCAGAGTTTCTTTCATAAGCATATAACAGCTACCATTTTGTTCCAACTCAATAATTTTTCTGAATGCTCAACCAATTGAACATATTCAAATTAAGTCTTCTTCTTCGTAGCACTACAGCCCCTTCCGAGCCTGCAAATAACGCCTCAACTTGTATTAATCGAGCAGTTTCACAAGCAAACTGCTCGAAAACCTTCCTATACCCTACTTTTGATTTTATGTGGCAGATTCAGAAAAACTATGTCATCATTTCCATTGTAATTGTAATTTGTAGAATAATTGTTTTTCTAAGTATTTTTTATTAAATGTGATTTCCTATCAATTTTCCTTTATATTAAATGTAATTTTAATCAATCTTCATTTATATTAAATTTAAATGTTTCCCTTTAATCATATTCGTTATGAGATTCAACTTTTATTGCTAATTCAAATCCTATTCATTTTTCTTTATTTCGTTCAAATTTAGTTCATTTAGTACAATTTAAATCCACCACATAAAATTTACAGTGTAGGAACACCTTACCGGTGGACTAAATTGGGAATGAAATAAAATTCAAACGGGATGTAGGATTGTCAAATACTTCGTTGGTTAAGATGGGTGAGGTTTTGCCGTCCGTGAGGTGTGCCGGTTGAAAGTCGTTTGGCTTTTCCTACCGAATGAATGGTTATGCATTGAAGGCGCGCTACACTGTTTATGTCAGCGTATGTATTCCCTGAGTATAGTTTGTTCGTTGAAGTGGATTTATAATTCGATCCTCGATTTCCATTCGATTCAAGAATTTAAATTTTGATGGGCTAGTGAGTGGTCCCGATTTGTTATTGTATAAAATTTCTGTTACTAATAAGATCTAAACGAAATTTCAGCATTGTGGGATATTATCTGCGCTTCTATTCCAACGTCTGTGGCTGCAAAATCTGTGCACTGTTCAACTGGATACATCATCGCGGCAAACGGATGCGTGAAGGAGATTATGGTGCATTTGCATCGCAGCTGTCTTGAAAAGTCAACATAATTTACATGTGATGTTGACCACTGCCTAAGGCGCTTCTTATTTACGCAAACTCCACGCACTATCATGTTAAGGTGAGTTAGTGCGAAGAAAAGCCTTCATCTTAGTCGAGAGAAAACTAACTGTATATGTGTTCCTTTGTTTGCAGTGGTGAGGGATGTCTCGATTGATCGCAAATCGCTTTGTCGTGGTTTGGGGCGCATTTTCCGACGACAAAGGGTTGACCGAGACCCGGAAGCTTTAGCCAAACACCAGCGAATGCAATGGCTGTTTCTGCTGCTGGCGAGCTCTCGTCCACAAGATTGCCACTGTCGAATGGATTACAGCACTAGCCCCACATCAAAGTCTTGGACAGCAGAGGCGATTATTGGAAGGTATTTAAACGAAGTTCAAATATATTTTTCGGTTTTCCGAACATTTATGAGGAACATTTTACCGAACTCTGCCACAATAGTTAAGTAAAAAATTGATGCAAAGAAGAGTGTTCGTAGAGTCGAAAAGAAGTGAAATAATTTCAAAGAAAACTAATAGTTACGTCCATGGATCTTTCAAATTGAAATTTCAATCTAAGGCGGTCGTTATGGCCTTTGCTAATAAAGGGCATAGTTGTATTATGCACAAGTCATCGAATTGACGCGAAAAACTTTGGTGCTATTCTTCATGCATACTTGCCCTATTTAACGTCGTGTTCAGATCGATTTCATAACCGTAAATCCATGATTTATCACCTGTTATAATCTCGATAAGAAGTTCTCATCTTCTTTTGAACGATCGAGCAGTCTGATGGTACGATGACGAAATTATATGCCATCGTGATTTAGGTGGTATCAAAACGAAAATTTGTTGAACACAGAGACCTGCACCTACTGATTAAGTCCGACCCACTGAAGAGATACCATTGAACAAAGTTTAAGTCAATTCCGTTTTTTTGTAATTGCTCGTATATCATTTAGATGTAAACTAAAGTTAAAAATTGATTAAGCAGCATTTAGGGAGTCATATCGTTGAAACTTTTAATGAGATCTTCGATAATTATTGCATTTTGTATAATGGAAGCGAATAATTTAAGTTCATTGGGAAAGTTACTATTTATGTTTAATGTTTGTACGAGTAATTAATACATTTGTGAATTATGAAGATACAATTTATAGGTTGATAAAAGGAAGTTATTTTTAGATATATCTTTGCGAATGGAAAAGAATAACTTGGCAAAAAAAATATAACTAACTATTTATTTGAAGCATCGTAGCAGTTATAAAATTCTTTAAAAATTATGCGTGTTTACTTCACACAATACTTTATAGAATATTTATGCGAAATGCAAATTTAGATCGTGTAGAATCATCACACAAAGAACAGAACATTCGGGAGAAAGAAAATCATAGAGTCAAAGTTAAAAACGCTTTATTCAATGCTAATCGTTGTAAATTTTAAAAGAATATTCAAGAAAAAAAAATACACAGATAGGGCGAAATGAACCACGGCATTGGATTAGCTCATTTCTATTATCTTCAAATGAAAAGTAACAAAATTAAAATGCCAAAAGAATCACAAATAGCTTTTGCATATGCTTAAAATCTTTTATGGCGTGTTTCTGCAAGCTTAATTAATAATAACTTAACCAATTGCTACTGAAAATGAAAAGGTCAACAAGAAATGAGTCTTGAAACTCATGGAGCATTTTCATAGTACTATTTTTAGGCTCTTTAAATTTAACAATTATGATCAATTGTACATTACTACCTATTTGCAAATATTTAAATATTATATATTTTATTGTGTAATACAAGAAACACTTAGGCATTTATGGACCTTTCAAAACAAATAAAATTTTATTTAGTAGCAGAAAATATATCCATACAAATACATACGTTCCCGATTATTCCAATTGTTAATGTATTAACGAATGAATAAATTGGATTATTAAAGCGGAACCGTTGGTATTTCCATTCCGTTATACCTGATCGGGTATAGAAGCCTCATCGATAGCAGGTTCCTCCACTCAAATGGGCTAGCCATCGGGCGCGCTCCTCCGTTTTTTGCTGTTTAACAGGGGCTCTTGCCGAGTCGACTGGCCTTCCGCTCGCGTGCCCTTTGATGGTATAGAGTTATGTGGTTCACTCACATAATTCTATAACACGTGGATGCAAAATTCTTTTGTAGTGGGTCCTTGTTCTGGGGGAACGAACCCGCCCCGCGACACCGCAACGGTTGCCTGCCAGAACATTCACGCGTCCCCAGACAAGGCCAATCTCGGCGGGTCTTAAGCCCGGTCCAGACGCTAGGTCTTTCACAACATTTTGCCTGCGCAAACCAAAACGTTGCAGGCAAAATGTTGCGTGTGTACGAGATAAATGCAACGTTTTAGAACTGCGCATAGAACTGTGCAGTTGCAGCGATGTTTGAGCTGGTAGGGCTTAAATATCCATGAACTGCGCAAACAAGTTGGTACGTGTGGACGATTAGCAACGTCTTTAACTCATTTTTCCAAGTATGTCTGACCTTCGGCAATGCTCCCGGGAATTTCTGAGCGAATTTATCGCGTTATATCAAAGCTATCCGTGCCTTTGGCAGATGAATTCGAGATCTTTGTAACTTCGGCCGGTTGCTAAGAGTCTCAATGTTGCTGTCAGCCTTTCATGTGGTGATATTGCTAATCGCATGCAAGTATTTTGTTTCTCGATGTGTGGTTTCACTAATTCCAATAAGTGAATGTAGTTATCCATGTCCATCCTCAAGTAGTTTCGCCAATCGTTAGGTTCATCACGCAGTTCACGCAATAGTTTAATGTAGGAAAAGTGTTTTCTTTTTAGAAGCCATTTCCTCGACCACTTTGAGCGCCGGTTATTTTCAAACCGTTCAATTTGTGTCTTTTTCCTTGCAAGACAACACGCAAAAACTGAGCATAGCAGTACTTCCTCCATCGCGACGTGAACAAAACTGCGTAAAAATAAATAAAGATGTGCACCGTCTGGACGCTCTTTAAATTTTGCTACGTTTTGACTGCGCAGGCAAAACCTCGTACAAGACGTAGTGTGTGGACCGGGCTTTACCATCGTCTTCGGCTGAGGCAGCAGACCATCGCTGCGGTCCTTTACGGACATTAATCAACCTACTTACACTACAAACTGCCTCGGTCGATTGACCGCGTCCTCCAATTTCGAAATCCGACCAGGGATGAACTGTCTTCGTCGACCGAGTCAGACCATCGTTTCCTCGGTCCCCTCACTAGTCTCCGCCCTTAAGTTCTCCCAACGAATACCTTTTTGAATATCCGTTGTTCGTCCATACGTAAGCTTCTACAGTTTTACAATCGTTGAGACGTCCGGCTCGTCGAAAATTTCCTCCAGCTCATGGTTGTATCGAGTTTGCCTTTAGTTCTTGTCTAATTTTACCCCGATTATTTGCCTCAGCACCCGCCGCTCGAAGCCGTATTCAAATTAAATACTTTTCCGTAGATTTTCATGAAAATCCAAAGAAAATAAGAGTACCTAGTTCGATTTGAAATCTGTATCAAGCATCAACACGTGTAATTGTTTCTGTAATCCCATGCAATGGAAATGGCTTTATCTCCCTTCACTTGATTATGACCAGAGTTACATTTACAAATCATACCATTATCAACAAAGTTGAATGAATTCCGATTACTCAGGTATTGTTGACTTCATTAGATAGATCACTGAAGTAGAAGCTAAACTCCGAAGCAGCTGCCGGATTTTAGAAACAAATAAATTAAACCGTAGAACGGATTTAATTAACTTTTAGGCCCTTGCTAAACTTTAAATTGATCATTTCACCCTTTTTAACATCAATTTAATAATAATAAGCAACTCAATCATGTAGCTACAAATAAGAATTTCATTAGTCATTTTTAGAGTTTTGTACTAAAATACAAAACCCTATTGAAATCACGACCTGTGTCTACCTGAAACTTTGTAGGAAGATCAGAAGTGGTAACTTTTTGAAAGCTTTGGGGTGAAACAATGTTTCAGAGAGTCTCTCCCCAGAGAGGGAGGTGTCTCTTCAAAAAAAAAAAAATTTCGCCATTGGTTGTCATTGGAAAGGTCTCAATGAGATCTTTTCAAAACAAGTCTTAAAATTACCTTATCAGTACCGAGTGGTTGCGATTGGACACCTTTCATCCGAAAAATATGAAAAAAAATTACGAATGTAGCTTTAAGGGCACCGTTTCAATTTGTGGGAGAAATGTAAAATTTATAAATCAATTTTTTAGCGAAGTTTGATGCTTTGTTGTGGAAAAATCTTACAATATATTCAAAGTATTGTCCATCGGAAGCTACAACATTTCCCCATCTTTCAGGCAATTTATGAACTCCATCCCATAAAAATTGCGCCGGCTTGGCGGAATTTATCCAATTTCAGATGCCTTGCTCTGAAGTGAAGCGTATTTCGGCAAGGGCGTTTTGCATCGAGCGAAAAAAATGAAAGTCAGACGGAGCAAGGTCCAAACTATATATCAGGTGGGTGGGCCAAAAGTTCCCTTCCACTATTTTCCAAACAGTTTTTCATGGGCCTTGCAACATGCGGCCGAGCGTTGTCATGATGAAAAATTATAGCCTCGTGTCTGGTCGCATATTCCAGGCGTTTTTCGATGATGGCACGCTTCAAACATCTTAATTGTGTTTGGTACAGGTCACCTGTGATTGTCTGGCCCGATTTCAATAAATCGTCATATAACGGCCCCTTCTGATCCCATCAAATACACAGCATAACCTTGGCGCCATGGATATTTGGCTTCGCCGTTGATTTGGCTGGTTAGCCGGTCTTCACGTATGACTTTTTCGCTTGGAATTGTCATAATGGATTCATTTTTCATTTCCAGTCACGATCCAATGCAAAAATGATTTCTTTTTATGGCGCTCAAGCAGCATGTCAGACATACAGAAGCGCCGTTCAACGTCTCTCAGCTTCAACTCATAGGGGACCCAATTACCTTGCTTTTGAATGTATCCGGCGGCTTTCAAACGTTTTGAAATGGCTTGCTGAGTCACTTTCAGCAATTTGGCAAGTTTGTCTTGCGTTTCACATGAATCCTCATCGAGTAGCATCTCCAATTCTTCGTCTTCAAACTTTTTTGGCTGTCCTGGGCGTTCTTTGTCTTTGATGTCAAAATCGCTAAAACATCGTCACCATAAACTTCTACAAGCAAACGATGACTTTTCAGAGCAGTTTTCTTTGCCTAAAATGACCCAACGGAACCTCCCGCAAATGCTGTCCTTTTCTCCAATTTTGGAAGTTATTCATCGTGAAAAATATTAATGATGCACACAGGATAAAATTATTTTGTTGACCGATTTTGATAGCTGTCAAATGTACCTTCAAAATGACATATATATATAAAGTTCGAGCTTTCACGATATTTGTTGGTACGGACATCTAACGTCAAGTTCCGGTTATTAAGTTGTGCAATATCATTAAAAGAGTTGAGTGAATTTATTAGAAGTGGTGGTCTCTCAAAAGTTTTGGTCTTGAGACTCTTCTCTCACAACGAAGTGGCCCTTAAACAATTCTTTCATCAAATGCATTCGATTAGGGTATCAAATGAAAGGTCTTAGCACTTTCAAAATCTGAAAAAGTAATTTTTTGCATCAGTTTCTCAAAGTTAAGGCAAAATGTACGAACAATATTTGTTTCCCCTCTACTCATAAAGACCTACCATCGTGATTTTTTTTTCGGCTCAAAGGTGTCCAATAGCGAGGGGAGGGGACACAAATATTGTTCGTTCATTTTGCCTTAACCTTGACACACTAATGCAAAAAATTACTTTTTCTGATTCTGAAAGTGCTAAGACCTTTCATTTGATATCCTAATCGAATGCATTTGATGAAAGAATTGTTTAAGGGCCACTTCGTTGTGAGAGAAGAGTCCCAAGACCAAAACTTTTGAGAGACCACCACTTCAGATATTTTCGCAAAGTTTGAGCTTTGTTGCTTCTATAGTTTCTGAAGAATCTTCTTGTGACGCGCGAATGGACACACGGACGAACAGATGGACAGATAGACCGCGAAACTAGAAAATTTTAGTAAATTTTCATTCACAAAGCCCTAAAAATCATGGAGCCACATCCAATAACAAACAACTTCGAGGTTGAAATTCGCTAATAATAGTAAGATTTAGTGTTTTCGTCCGTAAAATTTGTCACGGGACACTTTCACACGCGATCCTACAAGCAAGACCCCCGCGAGCTAAAGCTAATATTTATCACGCCAGCCAGTCTGAAAAAGAATTGGTAACGTAATTTTTTTTGGATTAAATATTGTATTTTCAACAGTAATTTTCTTGGTACATGTAATGACTAGACTAAGTAGATTCTAAGCGGAATGCCAAATCATAGTGTCTCTATAAAACGATGCGTACAAAGCTGTGAATACTAATGAAGGACTCCGATTTGAATTTGAAATATTTGAAATTGGCGAAAACGACTGAGGAAACTGGAGAAATATTGGGAAAATATTTAGAGGAAGCTGATCCGAAGGCAAAACACATTCCAGAATTTAAAGAAGATCTCGACTGGTTTAATGGAACTGAGCCGTTAACATTTACCGAATCGCTTAAAGGCAAAGTAGTTGTTCTGGACTTCCTCACATATTGCTGCATCAATTGTATGCATATACTACCTGATTTGAAGAAACTCGAGAAAAAGTGCAGCGTTGAAGATAGTTTGGTGGTTGCACGTGCCCGCAGTGCTAAATTCGACAATGGGAAAGATAGTACCAATATTCTATCTGCAGTACAAAGGAAACGTTGCCAAGATACACAAAGCACAATCAAATCAATTACATGGTATTAGCCTTTGCCGCGACATTTACGCATGATGCCATATCGAATCCAGCAGACGTGACAAAGCAAAGACTGCAAATGTACAATTTGCCATAGAATGCACGAGAGGAATCTATAGAAACGAAGGGTTCGGTGCATTTTATCGCTCATACTCTACACAACTGATTATGAATCTACCATATCAGGCAATACACTTTATTCTTATATTCAATGCCTGCGACAGCAATTTGATGGTCAACCTACGAATTCTTCAAATTCGTATTATGCGGGGAAAAGTCGTGAAGACTATAAATCTCCGATATCTGGGAAAAGAAAGATCCAAATCAACAGGGACGGTGGAAAAAAAACTACGCAGTGATGATATGATTATTAGCAATGGGATTGGTGGTGCAAGATATGTTCTACCAGTGGCTAATATGAATGCAGTTGAAACTCAAACAGATATATCCAGTGGTGTGTGGGAAGCAGCTCCCATAAAAGCTGTCTGTGAGCTCACTGTAGCATTGGGAACTAATGCATTAAATTTAAATACACCGCACAACGATGATAAGCGAAACTATGATCAAGGCCTTTAGTATCCCTTAAAATCATCAAATTGCATCTTATACCAATACGATTTTGTCTCAATGTGTGCATAGTTCCACTCCCAATGTATGTGTGCAGCAGCAAAGCAAGTCAATGATGACACGAGTTGCCTGCTGTTAGTGGATGTGGAAGCTACAGGGCAGTAATGCAGTTAGGCATTGCCACATTGCCGAATGCAAAGCTTAAGAAGCACTGGAAAGCGTGTTGCACGATAGGGGGCCGTGTCTCCCCGAGGCTATAAAAGATCCCGGAGCACGAAGAAAAGCTAGACGGCAAGGAGAAACGGCGGCAAATCAGCACGTGGCGAAAAAGAATTTGACGAGGCGAATCTTGGAGGGACGACGAGCAGTTGTTGCCACGAATATTGACCCACCGATCAAATCAACAGTTGTTGCCACGAATATCAACCCGCCAATCAAATCAACAGTTGTTGCTAAGATTATCGACCCGCCCAATCAAATCAACAGCGAACAAACCAACCATCATGGGAAATTGGGGGCCCCCGACCACTTGGAAATCGATAGGTAGTAGGTAATTAATTTGTTGGAATTTCGTAATTATTGAAAATTTACATAAAATAAAATTGTTAAAATAAGTGGAAAAAAATGTGTTTAGTGAACAGTGTGAGGTCTGGCTCGCGAGGATTTTGAGATGTTGTTGCGACAGTGACGACGTTTCGAGGTGGTTCTCGACCGCCGCGTGAAAGTGTCCCCGAGTATCACCCGTGAGGTAGGAGCGCTATGCGCGCTACAGTACGGGGCAAAGTTAGGGACGTTATTCGGGGTTAGGTAGGATTTGGTTCTCCGCGAAATTAAATTAAAGGTAAGGGCGGTGCGAACCTTCCGACTCAGTCGCCTTCTCGCTTGGCGACCTCATTTGGGGCCCACTGGCAAAGCGAGTGACACACGACCCCCCTTTGGTGGGCTTACCGGGTCCAAGGGACGTTTTGAAGGAGCACCGCAAAATAGTGGGGGTAGCAAATTGTATTAGAAGTATTAAATTGGATGAAATCAGTTATTTAAATAGTTCTTTAAAAGATCCTTACATTCTATAAGCTTCAATAAAATCTACAGAAGTTATAGCCATTTGAATTTTCTTCAATTACAACAATCATACACAATTTTTCTACTGCATGGGTTTTTCATTGGCCTAGACCCATTTTTGGTGTTGATTCCAGAGTATCCTTTTGCTGTATTCTGGCCCTCAAGAATAGTTCGATGCTGTGGTGCTTCGGGCCTCGAAGATCTGGAGTATCTATTTTTACCGGAATATATTGGGGTTGTGATTCCTGTCGCTCTAACGCCGCTCGCGAGTTATATTCTTCTACCCGCTTTCAGCACAGCCCGAAAATTTTATCGAACGCCTTAATTTGGATTGGGTCTTCTTCAAATTTTCAGATAAGATGAATAACAAAACTAATTTTAAGATTCCGATAGCTGGAATATCGGCTAGTTAAAATGGAGTTCTTTAAAGCAAGAATAGTTTTTGTGTGTATGTCATGAACGTCTTTCTTGAATTAAATCATTCAATTGTACACACCTACATATTGTAGTTTAAGTACAAAACCCTTCTGACATAAGCGTAGTTCTGTCTACTCAATTTCTTATTCCTATGAATTTCCAAGTTCAATTCACGAAATATATGTATGTATGACTCAACTTTTGATATTCAGAAGACGTTGCAAAATATTTTACAAAACTCCGGCGGCAGAAGTACTCTTGGAGTACTCTCGTACTGGTTAATCTTGTTTGTAATTCAATTATATGTATATATATATATATATATATATATATATATATATATATATATATATATATATATATATATATATGTATATGTTGTATATATATATATATATATATATATATATATATATATATATATATATATGAGAATGAAATAGAAGATTCTTTGAAGAGAGCCGGCGACGACAGTCTATCGTAAGCGGTTGCCCGAAGATGTGCGATGTAGCTCTAATCACTTATTCTGTTCACATTTGCCTGCATCCCACTTCTGATACCATGTAGGATAGAATATATTTTGATACAAATGTGACAAATTAGGAATTCAAGCGTAAATACATAACAAAGAAAACACGTCCTCGTGTTTTCTTTGTTATGTATTTACGCTTGAATTCCTAATTTGTCACATTTGTATCAAAATATATTCTATCCTACATGGTATCAGAAGTGGGATGCAGGCAAATGTGAACAGAATAAGTGATTAGAGCTACATCGCGCATCCTGTTATACGACAAGTACAGTGTCAAGACAATTTGGTGAAAAAAGACGTGATCCCCAGTATGACGATGACCGCGGTGTGTGATGAATTGTTGAAAAAGTTCACAATTCCTGGTGCAAAAAACGACAGCTCAACACGAGCGGCACAAAGGAAGAATTTTCCAAGCGAATCGTGGAGTTCGACACAGAAAAAGAAGAAAACGAGACGATCATCGACAAAGAACCGGTTCGAACATCAAGCCCAGTACGCAAAAAAGACGACATGAAGAGAAAAGAGCGAAGCGAATATACATTCCGAGATATGGAGGACACGCTTGAAATATATGCTGTGAACGAGGGGCAAAACGTGCAACTCTGGATTGGAGAGTTCGAAGGCATTTGCGACTCCGTTCAGTGGGATGATCAACGTAAGTTCATAATGTGTAAGAAAGTCGTCCGAGGAACGGCACGAAAGTTTGTAATTGTACAAACCGGAATTGAAAATTGACGCCAGCTAAAACCGCACTCTTAGCCTCATTCGGAAAGAGGAGTAGCTCTATCAAAGCACACAGAATTCTCTCAATCCGAAGATGGAGAACCGGCGAGGGGTACTTGGAATACGTGTTTTAGATGTAACAAAAAACAAAAATGACGAATCATGTCGAAGCGACAATTTGCGAGTATTTGTGCGATCGAACTCCTGATGATGCCATGAACAAAGCATTTCTTTATAGAGCTGAGACGATAGCAGAGCTAAAGCGACAATTGGAAGTATATGAAAAGATTCCTTCGAAACGGAAAAGAAACCAACGACAGAACAGCAGACTAAATACAAAGAGCGTTGCTTCAATTGTGGCGAAATAGGACATCAATCGAAAACTTGTTCAGAAAAACTAAAGGGACCTAAATTTTCAAATGCGGCAATTTTGATCATGTGGCGAAGAACTGTCGGACAGTTGAGAAAAACAAGGAAATCGCGCGTGTGAATTAAAACCAGCATTTGAAGGGGAATGAAAATACGATCCAAGTGACATTGACCAACAAACAAACATTTTCGGCGGTAGTCGATACTAACAGCGACTTATACTTGAATCGTAGTGACTTTTGGAATACCATTAAAGATACTTGTGCCGCGAATATAGAATATTCTGACCTGAAAATACTGGGTCGAGTTTTTCTACAACTCAAGCAATGATTCCAGTGATAATAAATGAAGAGAGTTATAAAATAAAATGTTGTGTTGTGCCGGAAAAGACAATTGACGTAATCTCATTATTGGAAAAAGTTTTTTTCGCATAGTTGACTATGTAATAACCACTTCCAAATAACGTTCTTCCCGATGACCCGTGAACCAAGTGATTTACATTGAAATAATGTGAAAGAAATTACACTACTTAATGAACCAGGAGTGCCGTATGACGAAATCGCTGCTATGATGAACATAAATTGTAAGGATCAAAAGGACAGTGATTATGGTTTAGATTGTCGTGAAAACAAATGTAAAGTTGAGGTTCCAGATCTTATAAAAAACTATGTGCCAAAAAAAGTGGAAAATGTAGAAATTCAGACAGTCATTAAACCAACAGATGACCTTCCCGTCTATAAGAGACGATTATCTCCTTTCGAAAGAAAAATAGCGCGTGAACAAGTAAAACAGTGGTTGAACGACAGGGATGATTAGACATTCGCGAAGTAATTTTGCGAGTTAAGTTGTGCTAGTGCTGAAGAATGACGGAGCCCACGAGTCTGCATAGACTTTCGTGAAGTTAATAAAAAGTCATTAAAGGCAGATTTCCGATGCCACCCATTGCGGACAATTTAAAGAAACTAATGACGCGCGCGTTTTCTTTACATTAGACTTGAAAAATTTATATTTTCATGCCTATTAGAAGAAAACAGTAAAAAATATATGGTGTTCGTGACCAGTAAGGACCAGTCCGAGTTCAACAGTACACCGTTTGGATTGCGCATTAGTGGCAATCGTTTCGGCCAATTTATTGACTATGTTTTCCAAGATTTGATCGAGGAAGGATTTATGATAGCGTTTGTGGTCGACATAATTATTCCTGCGAGAGGTGAGTGATTTCGACTACGAAATCGAGCATCGAAAGGCCGAAGGAATGGCTCATGTTGATACAATGTCTCGAGCAGCAGTTATGATGGTCAAAGTTCAGCCCACTGTGTTGGCGTCAATATGGATAGCTCAGAATGAAGGCGAACATATTCAGGCGATTAAAGCGAAGGGTCCAAATAAGGAGTATTTGAAGAAAGGAGATATCATTTACATTCAACGTGGCGAAAGAGAACTGTTAGTTGTACCCACTGCGGTGGAAGTGGATTTGATTCAGAGATACCACAAAAGAGGCCATTTTGGAGTGAGAAAAACCAAGGACATGCTGGAGAAAGAGTACTATGTTCTTGGTATTGACAACAAGATTAAGGCGTGTATTGAGAATTGCGTTGCTTACATTTTGTCCAATCGCAAGGCGAGGAAATCGGAAGGTGAACTCCATCCGATGCCAAAGGAAGATGTACCCTTAGACTCCTTCCGTATTGGCCACCTCGGACCGATACCTGTGAGAACCACTTCAGTTGGGAATAGTTGAAGCCATTTTTGGGAATCTTCGACGCATAATCGCAGATAGATGTGGCGGATTCGTATCGAAGTCGTTTGCTCAATACTGCAGTCACCGAAAGATAGAATAACATCTTATTACGACAGGCGCGCCGCGTGGAAATGAGCGTGTCGAACGAATGCATGGGGTGATTGTTCCAGCGCTAACGAAACTCTCAAGTGCGTCTCCTGAAGATTGGTGGAAACATGTCAGCAGACTATAGCATTTTCTAAATAGCACATATTATCGCAGTATCGATACCATTCCCTTCAAACTTATGATACGTGTGGACATGAGGAACACTGAAGACGATAATATGAGGCGAATTTTGGAGGAGGAACATATGCGATTCCTCCACGACGAGCGAAGCAAAATTCAAGAAGAGGCATGACACCAAATCGAAAATTTTCATGTTCACATAACACCGAACCTATGGCCACCTAGCTCCTCACACCTTAATCCTTTGGATCATTACGTATGGGGCGTAGTTGAGCGTGAGACCAATAAGCGTCCTCATAGTACCACTTCTTCGCTGAAGACTGCTTTTAATGCCGTTATGTTCAATATGAACAAGGAGCATTTGATTCGGGCATGTAATCGTGTCCAGATCTGGATCGAAGAGGTTATTGCTGCTAATGACGATTTTATTGAATAACTTTATAGCCATATATTAATTTAACGTTGCATAAAAAATTCCTGAAATTTCATTAAATTTTGTTAAAAATACAAGCTAATTAATTCTACTCTCAATTTGTCCCCAAATACTGTACGCACCCTGTATATAAATATATATATATATATATATATATATATATATATATATATATATATATATATATATATATATATATATCTATATATATCTGTTTTCTTTTTGCTTTAGCGGTACAGCCCCTTTCAGGCCTTCGTTTAGAGATAGTTAGAGTATCTCATTATCTTGATCGAATGTGTCGACAACTGCACAAGGCGATATGGTCAGTGCCATACTTTGGCCGTATGTCCGTCCACCCAGCTTCGATTCCTTCTGATTTTAAACCAGAACGTATCATAATTAAATGGGCTTATAGTCCGTCCGAAGAATCACTCGAACTAAATCTCGTTGTCGCCAACGAGACTTGAACCAGGGTCCTTCGGCCTACGGGGTGAGTGCTCTAACCACTATACTACGCGGCCTACTATATATATATATATATATATATATATATATATATATATATATATATATATATATATATATATATATATATATATCGTATATATGTATATATATATATATATACATATATATATACATATATATATATATATATATATATATATATATATATATATATATATGTATATATTATATATAAATATATTGTTCCGTGCACGAATGATTCTGCGAGCTACTGTTGCAATTGTTTTCACAACCATTAAGAACCTCATGATCAACAAAGTGAATTTACTAGAAACCACGAGAACCCACCAAGCATGATCAACATCTGAAAGTGACGTCACTCCATTCATTAAGCTGCTTGAATATACTAGGTACCTCTCGGCAGAACATTCGCCAATGTACGAGAAATGGGTTGAATGGCTAGAGACCCTATATAAAGGCGAGCTGAATGAATGGGGTGATCATTCATTACAACAGCGATAGTAAAAAACTGCGGTAGAGTGGAGCGCGAGGTAAAGGCGATATTGATTGAGTGATTGTGAAGTGATTTTAGAAGACAATTGCAATAGAAATTTATTGACAAGTGGAAGTTAGACTTTTAATAGTCAAATTAATAATTTTAAACTTAATTGAAAAAGACATTGCGTTTTTACTTTCCCGGAACATTAAAATTATTGGCCGCGAACCATAACACGCGACAGTGGTGTCAAGAAGTGACATAGAAAATTTTGGAAGTGAAAACGTTTAAACATTTTTACAGTGCACAATAGTGAAAATTAACGGGGAAACTGGTGGAAAAATAGCCGAAACAATAAAAATGCCAGGAAACTTTCATCTAAAAACTGATAAATTGACCATATCGGAGCTCAAGGAGGAGTTGGAATAGCGAAATCTGGCCACACAAGGTGATCGAGTCAGAAGGCGTGAATCTGGATTCAGGTGGGCTCACAGATGCGGAAAAAGGTGCAGAAGGTGGAGAAGTAGAAACACCAAAATCAAAGGAACCAGAAAATGCGCTGATGCAGATGTTGATGCTGATGTCATCCAGTCTGACTGCGAAGCTAGATGAACAATCAGCGAAGCTGGACCAACAAGCGATCGAAATCAAGCCAGACATCAAACAGAAGCTGGAGAAACAGTCAACTGAAATAAAAGCGGAGCTCGGTAGTCTGAACAAACAAATTAAAGGCGTCGAGGAAAAGGTTGTCCAGGTCCAGGAAAAGGTTTACCAGGTCGAGGAAAAGGTCCGCCAGGTCGAGAAAAAGATCAGCCAGGTCGAGGAGAGAATCAACAATGAGATGGGAAACATGAAAAAGGAATTAGAAGCAGCGAAGGTAGTATTAACCACCTCACCAGCCCCGCTTATAACCGCAGCGCAAAGCACATCCAGAAATGTGAAAGCACCAATATACGACGGGCAAACAATCTGGAGCATTTACAAAACCCAGTTTGAAGCCGCCGCTTGGATAAATCACTGGAATGAGCAGGAACGAGCAACTGCATTGATTCTGGCTCTAAGAGGCCTAGCTGCCGAGCTGTTGCAGACCATCCCCGTTGAGTTGCATTCAAACCGGGCTGCTATATTGAATGCGCTCGACATGCGTTATGGAGGCGATCATCTGAAGCAGATTTATCGGTCACAGCTACGGCATCGGATGCAGAAGCCTGGCGAAACCTTACAGCATCTAGCGCAAGACATTGAATGACTGGCACTTTTGGCTTACCCAGCTTATGACCCAGAACATCGAAATGACGGTGTGAGCGCGTGGAAATAGAGCGAGGTCCGCATGTAAATGGTGCGCCTAGATACTGGAATTGCGGAGAGAAGGGGCATCTGCAAAGAGACTGCAAGACGTGAAGAAAACCGAGCTATTGTCCAGGGTGTGCAGCTAGGAGAAGACCTAGACCGAGTCAGGAGTCCAGAATGGAAGCCTTTCAAGCTGAGGGGTCGGGAAACATGTAAGAGCCAACTTCGTGGGGTAGACGTTGGCTAGGAGGATCGACGTCCCCAGCACCACCATCACCGTGTCAAGACTACATCGTGGAGAAGCAGACTTATGCCTTCCGTGTCAAGTTGATGGAGAAAATTGCAACATAACAATCGACACTGGTGCAACCCGATCGATTACCCGACCAGACATAGTGTAGTAATCGAGCAGTTAGTTAAATTTACTATCTTTTTTTTTTACTTTAAATTATTTGATAATTTCACATAGAATCCAAATTTTATTTATGTCAATTTATAGATTTTATATTTTTGTATATTCAGCACAACTAAAAATGCTCAATTAGAATTCGGCGCCGGCAAATGGTTAAAAGAAATTCATGCATAATATATATCCCAGATCAACTTATACACTACACAACCAGAAATCATTTCGATATAGAAAATCCGGTTCTGACTAGAAAGCATCGAGATTACGGATTCTCGATTCCGCTCAGGGGAACGGGAATGGTGTGCAGCTGGTGAACGGGGAGTCTGCCATGAACTTGTGGTTATGAAGGCTTGACTGGTGGTTGAGAATTGTTACACGTACGGAGTGTATCTGCTTTGGATTAGAATAAAAGTCTAAATATTAATATACGAGTGATCGGTTGCTGGCTTAATGAGGTGTGAAAAATCATTGTTGGATTTCTGTGCACCAGGGAAGTTCGTGAAATAGTGATCAGAGAGTGGAATTCTTCGCCTGCTAGTAGAGCCAAATATGAAATTTCACAAGTGATTTGCGTGGGATTGGAAATCCACTTGAGAAAAGTATCATGAGACTCCCCCACTGCCGCTGAGATGCCGTTTTTGTTCAAGTGTTTGGTTCTGTGGTGAACAAGAGGGAGTCTCGTCGAGATGAGGGACGAGTGTGCGTCAGCTGCTGGAGGGATCCCCAACGTGTTCACTTAAGTGATATTTGCTCGGAGAAAAATAGTTGTACGTTTTACAGTTGCTCCGCTCGCGCGGCTGTTAAAATCTGCAATTGGTTAAACGCGCAAAGTATTTTATCGCCGTAGATCTCTAAATATGTTGCGATGATACGGACCAAATGTGTAAAATATGAAAACATCGCGGATTGTCCGTCCTTCCATTCTTGGTACTAGATAGCCCGCACAAATGAAAGTATTATCGTTGCAGCTGAAGTGAAGTGAAAATTACATGATCCGTTGTTTTGTAAAACTTAATGGAAGTAGTGATGATGGTGGTTCCCGACGAAACCAAACGGTTTCAGACACTGCAGCTGGTGGCTCAAAAAGATGAGGATCTTTGGTGGATGATGGAATAATGGAATTTGGATCAATAAACTGCAATAACCTCATAAATTTAAAAACTGTTGCTGAGGTTATTAGGCATTGTGAGAATCAATGAATTCAAATCAAAGTGAAAAGGAGACATCTCCTTATCGAGATGAATTTGGTTCCATGTCCTTGGCACGGTCGTGGTTTACTTGGATGCAATATTGTTCTTTTAAACTCAAACTCTACTGGGCGATAAATTGTTGAAATAAATTATAGGTCATTCACATGATTACACGATTTTGATGGCTTTGGGATTTTATTATTTTTAGAACAGAATCATTTTACAATATGCTTTTTTTGTAACGTTCAGATGAGCGTTGTTTATAGATAACTTCTGAACATTTGAAAATGACACGAAGTGAATTGTTAAAAACGGTTAATTGAACGGGAAAAATTACAGTTATTTGAGACAATGAGACGGATAAGTGCTCGGGTATTATTTTGTTAAAGCGATATATAAAGTGAATAGTGATACCGGAAAATAAATTCCAACTTATTAAGATTTAGAACTAATGTTTTTGGATAGCTTCAAACATTGATAAGAAAAAAAACCTGAATTTTTAAAAAGGGCTAATTGAACGTGAAAATGACAGTTATTTTAGAAAATGAGACTAGTTAGACCACATTACGCATGTTGATTCCACAGAATTACAGGCCTTATCTACCAGATCAACGAGCGCTCGTCGTCGGACAAGTCTTGTAAGTACCTTTTTTAATTTTTGCCATTTTCCAAATTTGCCTTTTCTATTAACAATATTATTATAATAATATAACAATATTATTTTCGATTTAATTATATTTATATATTGATTTCATTTTTAAAAAGTTGGTTAAATTATAAATTACATACGAGTACAGAAAATAAAAATGAATTAATACCCCATACCCTTCGGTCTTTCCATTACGTTGGTTCTGACCGGGTATAGGACTCAGTACGGTGGCAGGCTTTCCCCATGAAACATGAGCCAGCCACCGGGTACATAATAATCTTCTTTGTTCCAGGTGACTTCGCGGGTTGAGTGGCCCAAGCAGAGTGCCTCTTTATGACATAGGCTTATGTAATCGACTTGCATAATTCTATGGCATAAATTGGTCACCGGGGTACTTCTCTTCTGATGGGAAGGCTCATGCAAGTTAAGTTGTATGAGTTTTCTACCTGGCCACTGCCACAATTAAGGATTTAAACCGGTTGGGTGGCTCCATCACCACCCGGTTGCCCCTCTCTCATTTGTGGGCCATGAGCCTCTCCGGGTAAGGACGAGGTTATCCTGCTTCCGCTTCTTTTTACTAGTTTCTCTTGTTCCATGAACAAATACGTTGCCTCTGATAAAGTCGCCTACACTTTTTGCGACTTCGGTTGCCTTGTTTTTGTTCGACCCCAGAAATTCGTGAATGCGAAATTCTTTGTAGTGGGTCCTTGTGCTGCAACAAGTACTTCACAAGGGCAGGATTTTCTCACTACGGACAGCTACGGGAGAAACTGCACCTGTCCATGGAGAGGTCAACCTTCAGATACAGTTGGGAGACCTTACGTTCCGACATGATTTTCGGGTCACGAACATTATGGATGACTGCATTCTCGGAAAGGAATCACGTTGGATTCGGGCAAACGGGTATTCAAATGGTAGAATGTCGAAGTTTTGATGGAGGATCCCAGCGTTCAAATTCCCAAGATGAATGTAGTAGTATGTGCTGAAACTGATGTACCGAATTCTTCTGAAAGCATTGTATGGGCCAAGCTTGATGGTGATTCTGGAGACCACCGATCTTATCTGATAGAGCCAACGAAGGCGTCCGCATTGCGCAGTTTGATTGTAGGACGAAGCCTTGTAAGATCTATAAGGAACGGATACGTGCCGGTTAGAGTCCTTAACACCGCAGAGTCAACCACTAGCATCAAAGCGGGGGAAGTCATCGGCAGCTGCCAGCATGTTTCCACCATCACCTCCTTGGGAGCCACTCACGACTATCATTGGAAAAAGAGGCAAGACGCAGACAAAGCCCGGGAATCCACGTCTGCAATATTGAAGCAGGTCAAATTGCCAATGCAGCAATTCAAGCGAGCCTCTGATCTGGTCACCAAATACAGCGACATCTTCTCAACAAGCCCGGATGACCAAAGCCGAACGAGTATGGTAACTTACGTCATAGATACACAGGGAGATAAGCCAATTCGACAAGCTCCGAGACGTCTTCCTATGGCCAAACAAGGAGAAGTGAGCGCACTGATCTCAGACATGGAAAAACAAGGCGTTATCGAACCTTCTGTCAGTCCATGGGCCTCGCAGGGCAGCAATCGTTTTTGTGCCGAACATAGGCAGCTTAACGACGTCACTAAGAAATATAGTTACCTGCTCCCACCCATCGATGACATCATGGATACTTTAGTCGACGCAAAATGGTTTTCTACACTCGATCTCAAGAGTGGCTACTGGTAGGTAAAAACCGACAGGAAGGACCGAAAGAAAACCGCATTTTCAGTTGAGACCGGATTGTGGCAATTTGCGGTGATGCTATTTGGGCTTTGCAATGCTGCAGCCACCTTCGACCACCTGATGGAATACGTGCTACGTGATCTAACTTGGAAAACCTGCTTGGTGTACCTAGATGACATCATTGTTATCGAGAAAACGTTCGAAGAGCATGTGGGGAACTTAGAAGAGGTTTTCTCCCGATGCGACTGGTGAATTTGAAACTTAGTCCCGACAAGTGTACCCTTTTTGCAGCTGAAGTAAAATACCTGGGACACATCGTATCAGCAGAAGGGGTCAAAACAGACCCTGAGAAAATTGAAGCCGTGAAAAGCTGGCCAACACCAAACAACAAGCGCCAGCTACGGAGTTTTCTGGGTCTGGCAACCTAATATCGAAGATTCGCCAAAGACTTTGCCAAAAAAGCTAAGTGTCACCATCAGCTAACCAAGAAAAATTGTCCGTATGTCTGAAATGAACAATGCCAGAAAGCCTTTAAGACCTTGAAGGAGAAGCTGTGTGAATCACCCGTGCTGGCATATCGAAAACCCGGAAAAATGTTTATAGTTGACACCAATGCGAGCAACGGTGGTATTGGAGCTGTACTCTCCCAGTAGATCGATGGTGGAGAAAGAGTCCTCTCGTATTACAGTCGAGTTCTTTTGAAAAGTGAGAGGAACTACTGCGTGACCATGAAGGAGTTTTGGCTATAACAGAGGCCACCAAGCTGTTCCACAAGTACCTATATGGCCAGGAATTTGTTCTTCGAACGGACCATGCATCGCTGAGATGGCTACTTAACTTCAAAAACCCCGAGGGACAAGTTGCGAGATGGATCGAAAGATTGCAGTCATACGACTACGAAATTGTTCATCGGAAGGGCGGAGTTCATGGAAATGCTGACGCCATATCTGGTCGTTCATGTCCAGCTAACTGCAAGCATTGCTGACGGATTGAGGAAAAGGAACCGCCCGTTGCGATTGATAACGGCCGAAGTCGATGAAGGCTGGTCATCGCAGAAGATTCGAAATGCCCAGTTAGCTGATGAAGACATCGGACCATTGCTCGTATGGAAGGAAACAATTGGGTGACCTGAATGGAAGGACTTTTCGATGCATGGCGCCGCCTTGAAAAGCTATTGGGCACAATGGAACTCCCTTCAGGTGGAAAGTGGTGTACTCAAGCGGAAATGGGGAACGGCGGATGGTAGCTCCTATAAAATGCAAACTATACATCCCAAAAGCCGAATCCACGATGTGGTTAAGGAAATGCATGAAGGATCTGGTGTTAACAATACCTTAGCGAAACTGCGGGAAAGGTTTTACTGGCTCCACGCTCGAAAAGACGTAGAGGACTGGTGCCGTAGATGCACCATTTGCGCTTCCG